>JANAVB010022097.1:0-35695 GCA_029216955.1 Iris pallida
AAAAGAAAAAGAAAAGAAACAACAGTAAGAAGGGGGGCTCGAACTCGGCCCACTGGGTCGAGTTCTTAGACTCGGTCGGGCTGGCCAGGGGGGTCAGCCCGAGCTTGTGTTAGGGGTTAGGGTCTGTTTTCATTTATTTAGGTTTTAGTTAGTAACAGTAAACCCGATAAATCGAAACTGTGTTCTGACAGTTTGGGATACAGAGTCTAAGTGTCGGGGTTATTTACGACACACACGAGTATTGATTCGCGTGTCCAAGTACTGGACTAGGGTCCTCGTGTCCAGGCGACCCTAATACGTGTGTACGAGACACGTACGACACGTTATGACGCTGCAACTTATGTGTCCGTCTTCAATAGGGGGTTTCGGGTGTGCTGGACGGCGGAGGAGGCGATGGGGCGGTGGCGCTCGGATGGCGATCGACTCTCCTCGTTACGGCATGTCGGTTGATGGTGGTTGGGGGTGGTGAAAGTCATCGGGGAGTCTGGATGGAGTTCGTCGGAGTTAGGGTTAGGGTTTAGGCCGTCGGGGCGGTTGTGGGTGGCTGGGGGGGTTGTAGTGGTGGTGGTCGAGTTGAGGGGAGTGAGGGGGTTTTTATAGGGGGGTCGAGTCGGTCGGGATGGCATCGTGCTGGCCAAAAATGGCGGGGTCAGTGAGTCGACGGTCGTCGGGCAGTCGGGGGGCAGCTGGTCGTCGGGGGTGGGTAGATTAGGAATTTAGCGTTAGGGTCCCTAGACTTTTAGGAATTACAAGTAGGTCCCTAACAGACTAAATGCAAAAAGAAATTTGCATTCGCAATTTAAAACAAATAATTAATTACAAACTGCTATTGTAATAATTTAATAAATTACATAACTATATTAAAACAATTCTAATTATTACAAAATGATATTAAATATTTTAATTAATTACAAAATTATATTCTAGTATTTAAAACTCATTTAAAAATTCTAGAAAATTCCTAAAAATCATAATAAATATTTTAAGGCTAAATATGACATTAATAATTAATTAACACTAATTAAATAAATTTTTGAAAAACAGGGGATCACAGTAATTCTAAGACTTTCTATTTGGAGCACGAAGTCGTAAGGGAAGGCGTCGACCTTTGCCATAGTTCAGTCCTCTGTCGCTATTCAAGTCATAACCCATCTTCTAAATTAGGTGTTTGGCTTGAGCAGTGTAACGATATAGTTGCATCTTACCATTATCGGGTTCTATATCTGTCGGAGTCAGCCGCTGAGGGTGCTCCAATCGACCGAAGAAGATGGATTCCTCTTCTTTCTTCCTTGTTGGAATCAGGAAGTAGGCGCCTCGGGAAGGGACAACTTAGCTTGAAAGATTAGAGGTTGTCACTTGCGTTTATAATATATACAGAGCGTTGTCTAAGAAATGCTTAGTGGTCCAGTGTGCACAAGAGTAATTCAAAGACAACTTTCTATTAATGAAATATGAAATTTTATCCCGAAGGATTACATCATCTAAAGAATGTGCCTCGGTATTGGCACATATGTAGTCTCCTAACTCCTCATCCATGAGAACTAGGACTGCCATAGGAGAAGGTGGAAGAGGCTTCCTGTCACAATCCGTACCCTGTTTAGGGGCACGAGCACGTGTGTACGTCCAGCCTACGCCGCAGTATCGGCGGTAGAATGCTGTATAGGTCTATAAAATCTAACATCAACAATATATATAAACTTGTCATCTCCGCACGGAGGAATATATAACTCAATCACATGACATCTAGGGAAGATAAGCACGAAGTAATAAAAATATGATAGAAATTGGAAATCTGGAAATAGATGCAAGTCACAGAGTCACAACCAGGAGTTTAGAGTTTAAAACATAACATAAGATCCCAAAATACAAGTATAACATAAGTCTCAAATACTAGCTAGAAAGCAGTCCAGTCAAACCTATCTAACAGGTCTAAATAGGAGGTAAATCCTCTACTGGCATCAAGGGTAACTCCTGGTCAAAATCTTCGTCTGGGCCATACCCAAAAAAGGCCAAGCAGTCGGCCTCTAAATCCTCTGTAAACATCAACGGGGTTATCCTGTCAGGATAATGAACAAGTACAAACACCAACAACAGTTCCATTAAATTGACAAATTCTATGAGAGACAAATATAATGAAATACAGGATGAAATATCAAGACTGGATTAATACAGGATATATAAAACTGGATATCATGTCAGGGTATGAAATACAGGAATGTAGAACAGTACAGGAATATCTGATGTATAATGTAAACATAAACGGTGCCTTGAGATATTAGTGCGTTATGTTATCAGCTTGGGTCAAGATCAGGATATTCTATTTGACCGGCTATGCACAAGAACAAGCACAGGTAAACCTGGAGATCAGTCCGGCCAAAATGGAAAGCTATGCACAAGTAGTATCTGGTCAGACTACACCCTACGTATGGTGAGGGTGGAGCTATGCACAAGTAGTAACAGGAATACAAGAGGGGTATTGATCACATAATCACTAATAACTCCACATCCCCGAGTAGTATAATGGATCAGGACATGACACGTTATGATAAGGGATTCAAAAGCAGGGGGCCAGCCCACTCCCAAATCGGTGTCTATACAAGTATAGGAAACAAGATCGATAATGTACCAATATACCAAGAAAGTTCAGAAATAACATCTCATGACAGGATCCGACGTATTAGTCCGTGAACCATCGTATCGAAAATTAAGTAAAATACTATAACTTAATCGGATATAGCAGATATCAAGATAATAAAAACTATCAGTGAATGTACTCGCCTGTGGTCCTGAGCTGTCAGTGAGAATAGATGCTCAGAGTGATGTCACGTACCTAAAGATGAGATATCATGAGTTAAATTAGGGGTTGACAATGTATGGCATGATTTCTAGGGTATAATATACAAATCTAGGTCAAGATCAATCAAACTAGGTCACGCTAGGTCAAACTAGGTCAAAGGTTGACTTATAGTTGACTTTGGTCAACTGGTCAACTCCTAGTCCAATCTAGGTCAACTTAGACTATTGGTTGACATACAGTTGACTTTTGATCAACTAGTCAACTCTTGTCAAGTTCTAGTCAAATCTAGGCCAAGTGTTGACTTTTGGTTGACTTTGATTTTAAACAGTCAACCTTGATCAAACGGGGTCAAAACTAGACTAAGTATCATATTCCTAACATTTACCTACCAAGATACCATATACCTTGGTCATATTGGTATCCCAATATCAATACCTTGGTTTGGGTCCAATACCTTAACTTATCTATAAACCAAACCAAGATATCTAGTAGCTATCCTAAACTACTAGCTAATCCATACTAGTTATCTAACTTAGTATTCTAGGTATACCCTTACCTTAATATGGTATTCCAATACCTCACCCTACCATGGTATCCCAATACCTAACCCTATGACAAGGTAATCCTCATTACCTTGCCTATACCAAGGTAAATCGTATTTACCTTAAGATACTAGTTAGTATCCTAAGATACGCATTGGTATCTTAAGATACGACTCTTGGTATCCTAAGATACCAAGCCACTAACTTATCTAACCATTACCTACCCTTAGACTCTAAGTTTACCCAATACCTTGAGGGTATCACAATACCTTACCCTATACTAAGGTAAATCTTATTACCTTGTAGGTAAAAGGCAAACTAGAGATATCCTAAGGTACTAACATTGGTATCTAAGATACCAAGATACTGACTCAAAACTAACCAATCTAGCATACATTAACAAATTCTAACATCTAAATTACATATCTAACATACAATGTACTATCTAACATAACCTCTAAGATGTCACTAACAACTAACTCTCTAACACTACCAACAAACTAGCATACACACACACACATACATGGCATCATGGGGGTCAAATGTGGCGCTAAATGCAGGGTGAAATAGGGGTTAAATAGGGGGAAAAAGGGGGTCAATGGCTGCCAAGGGACTACCCTGCAGCAGCCCCAACTGCTGCTGCTGCTACTGCTGTCATATGCAGTAACCTATAGGCTGCTATCTCAGCAGCTATATGCTGCTGCTGCCAAGGGGCAGCAGCCTCCTCTCCATTCTTCCTTCTTTCCATCATCATCTATCCACCTATCTATCTATCTATTCATAATATATATATATGATAAACAACCTATTTTACTCATGAAGGCCGAAAAGGCCTAACATATACAAGTATACCATAAGGCGCAAAATATCGAAGCCTATACACGTATACTGTCAAAAGAGGAGAAAACAAAAATCAAAATGGCTAAGCCGGAGATAAGATAGAGCTCCAGAAGACCAATTGGTCGTACGAACAGAGGAAGCTCCGTTTGTGGTACTGAAAAATAGTCTCCCAAATCAGTTGGTCTGCGGTATATTGGTGGCCTTCACATCTCGCCTTGTTGCGATTTTTCCAGATCACCCACGTGGTGGCGGCAGCAACTATCTGGTGGCCATGGGATGCGGAAGCCCAGGTCGCCACGAGGTCGTAGAAGTTTTCGCCCCGTGAGGCATTCTGCAACGCTGGAAAAGTGCTCTCCAGACCTGGACCGGGGAGTCCCCTTGGCTGAGGATGTGGTTGACTGTTTTTGATTGACGATTGGCGCAGCATGTGCATGCTGACGCATGGCTGAACTCGATAGTGTTGAGGGAGTCGTCAGTGGGTAGGATATTACGAAGGGCTCCCCAAATGAGGAAGGACCACTTCTTGGGGATGCATGTCTGCCAGAAGGATATAATGGTTGGAGATGGTGTTGCATTACCAAGGATCACTCTTCTGGCCGATCTAACCGAGAATGCACCGACAGCTGCGGGCGACCACTCGATCTTATCTGCTTTCGACCCAATCGTTAATTCGCTACGGCGGATGTGATCGACCGCATCTGCCCTGGCCCAGTCTCGGATTTTGTTCCAATTCTAATTATTATCAGAGGGGTCCCACAAGTCCTTGATAGTGCTGTTCCTCGGGGCCGCTGAAAGGTTGGAAAGCAAGGTGTCTCCAACCCAGCACTCCAGGAAAGCCGACGAATCGCCGTTGCCCACCTGTAGGCGAATCGCAGGTTCCGCAGGAGACCGTCCGATGAGGATGCGACGCCAAGCTGCTGAGGATCTGCTGTTAGAGATGGCCGTCGACGGGTGGATGTGCTTGAAGTATCTGGCCTTTATGAACCTGGTCCATAAGTTCTGACTCGCACGAAGCGTCCACCACAGTTTTATCGAAAATGTATTAACGATGTGGGAGAGTTTAGTGAAACCCAGACCCCCCCTCCCCGGTAGGACGAGCCATGGTATCCCAACTAGCCCAGTGGTGCTTATCATTGCCACCGCTGTGCCCCCAGAGAAAGTTAATGAAGATACTCTCGATGGAAGATAGGACTTTCTTGGGAGGGGAGCACGCTGCCAGGGTGTAGATGGGAATGGATATAAGGACGTGATTGATGAGGATCATCTTGCCTCCTGGGGATAGGGTAGCGTTATACCAGCCCTCGACTTTTTTCCTGATGCGACTGATCAGGTTCTCGAAGATACCGGTGTTGGATTTACCGTACACGAGGGTGCATCCGAGGTAGTGGAATAGGGGATGCTTGATGGGGAATGAGGTGGTGATGGAGAGGCTGACCGCTTGCTCTTTCTTGAAATTATGGTGGGTGTAGATAACACTTTTGGCCGGGTTGACCTTCTGACCCGAGCACCCGACGTATCTCTAAAGCGTCTTTTGGACGACTTCCACCGATCCGACGTCCCCGAAAGAGAATATAATAATTTTGTCTGCGAAATCCAGGTGGGTGATGATCGGACAGTTGCTGGCGGTATGATAGTGTTGGAAGTTGGGGGTGCTCGCCATCTTATTAAGGTTTCTACTCAATGCATCCACCGTAATGATAAAGATGGTGGAAGATAGAGGATCTCCTTGCCTAATCCTGTGACTCGATTTGAAGAAACCGTCCGCCTGACCGTTGATAACCATGGAGAACCACGAGTTATTGATCGATCTCCACACAATATTGGTCCAGGTTTTAGAAAATCTGAAGGCTCTGAAGACCCAGATCATGAATTGCCAATCCAGTCTGTCGTAAGCTTTCTCCATGTCCAATTTGATGGCTATGTTGCCCCCTATTGCTGGGAGCTTCATGCAGGTAATAAGCTCTTGGGCCAACATGATGTTATCTTGGATATTTCTCCCCCTTACAAAGCCACTCTGCTCCTCCGAGGTAATCTTGGGAAGAAGGCCAGCCAACGGGAGGCGATGATCTTGGATATGATCTTGTTGGTGAAGGTACAAAGACTGATGGGGCAAAAGTCGCGGAAAGTCTCTGGGTTGTCTTTCTTCGGGATGAGGATCAGGTTGGTGCTCAAGATAGCTATGAGGTAAGTAGCTCCCTGGAGGAAGGTATATATATATATATATATATATATATATATATATATATATATATGTATATATATATATATATATATGTATATATATATATATATATATATGTATATATATATATATATATATGTATATATATATATATATATATATTCACACACCTCTAACACACACACACACACAACTATATAAATAAACACCCACACACACTAATATATATACATACTCACTCAAATATATATATATATATATATATATATATATATATATATATATATATATATATATATATATATATATATATTTTATATATATATATATAAATAGATATATATATATATATATATATATATATATATATATATATATATATATATATATATATATATATATATATATATATATATATAAAATACTCACTCATATATATATATACACATACACTCCAAAACATTCTGAAACCTATCCAAATATCCAAACCCTCACAATTCTACCCTCTAGGTCCTAGACATGTACCCTACACAAGCAATCAAACTCATGCACGCGAGCAAAAACGAGAAACGAGGCCCGAATGGCCAAATGGCCATTTTGGCGGCTCCAGGGTGTCCGATTCGCGATATCGCGTGATACGGGCACCAAAACTATCCGAATTCGACCCAAATTCTACACAAGAGTTCTAAATAATGATTATAACCTATTCTAAGTGCTAATTGTCGATTGTAATGTCGGTGCAAAAAGCACCCGTGTGTTGGAACCCGAAAACCCTGAAAAAGCCCATTTTTACAATTTCTCCCGAAATGACCTCACGTATCTTAATATGGACATGTACCTAGCCTCATCTCACCCAAACTAACCTAATTAGGTCTAATTAGCCTAGGGGAAACACCCAAACATGTCAATTTAGGATTTTTCCCAAATTTGGCACTAAACCTAGGCCAAAAGTTCCAAATTGAGTCCAATGGGTTCCAAACCTCTTCTAATGGGTTATCCTATACCTAGGGCATTCTCTAATATAAAAATGACACTAATTAGAAGTAATTACAAAGATTAGAGTTAGGGTTTACCTCTTGGGAGTTGGAATCCCAAGGAAAAGCTCCAAAATTATTTTTTTTTAGGTCAAAGCACAAGATCTATGCTTCCACCACCACCAAGCTAGGTCTACCTAGATCAAAACTACAAATGAGAGAAACAAGGGTTAGCACCAAGATTAGAGAGAGATCTAGAGTAATGGAAGAGATTTGGAAGAGATTTGCTTACTTGGAGCTTGAAATCAAAGAAGGAAAAAAGAGGATTTTTGTGAAATGAGAGA
Source organism: Iris pallida (assembly GCA_029216955.1). Classification (NCBI taxonomy): domain Eukaryota; kingdom Viridiplantae; phylum Streptophyta; class Magnoliopsida; order Asparagales; family Iridaceae; genus Iris; species Iris pallida. Next base: position 7,680 of record JANAVB010022097.1, read on the forward strand.
AAAGAAAGAGAGAGTGTTTTCATACAAATTAGAAGAATGGGGGGTACATGCTGGCCGGCCACATTTGGAAGGGATGGAGGCATTTGGCACATTACAAAATGCCCTCCAAGTCAAAGAAAAGAATAGTTTTGAGTTAGGGTCAAAAGGATAACTTGGAAACTCCAAATTCCAAGTTCTAAATCAAATTTTAAACTCTAATCTCAATAAAATCAAATAGGATTAGTCGAAAATAAATATTTGGTTTGGTCATGACAAGTTGGACGGGTCCAATTGGGTCCAAAATTGACCCGGGTCACTAACACAAGTCGAAATGAGACAAAACTCAAACACGATCAAACAAAATCCTAAAATACAATATTAATAAATAAATATTCACAAAATTATTAAAATATGAAAAATGACAAAATTATCCTGAATTTTGAAAACTGGAAGTGACACTTCTGCTTCAACTTGACTACCAAGGGGGCTGGAGTCAGAGGTTCCTACTACATCAGAGTTGTTGTTGAGGCCCTTCGGGAGAACCTTATTTACATAGGCTCCTGGTTAACAGTTGACACCATCGGGGGTGAACGAGCAGGAGTCTTTCCTCAAAGTTTGATAACAAGAGATGCTGATGGTTAGGGAGGCTTTTCCCTCAATCGTACCCTCAGTAGTTCTTCGGCCATAGCTACGCTTCTGATACCGTATCTACTTCGTCGTCGACATCATTAGCATTATCATTCCATAGGAATGACTTGTACGGATCAACATTCGTACAATATGCTTCGAGTCCTCAAAATGGGTCAATATCAGCGAACTCAATCTTGATAGTCCAGTTGCTGGCCACATACTTCATGCATTAATGGAGAGTGGAAGGCACGATCATGTATTCATGAATCCGTGGTCGTCATAACAGCATATAACAGGTCACATTCATCTGGAGGTCAACTATTTAGCATTTCAATCAGACCTTGTCCAAGGGCTCGCTCTTTCCAGCGTTGTAATTGATGATTGTAGTATTCGACGCAGTCAACCGATGCGTAGGAATCCCCAAGGTTTGGATAAGACTCCAGGGGATGATGCTGAACGAGGATCCATGGTCGATGTGGATGTAATCGACCTTGATGGCACCAATATACCCTGTATAGTACAGGGTTCTATTGTACCAGTTTTTCTTCAGCAATATATCTTACTGGATGAAAGTGATGTTGAGAATCACTTCGACCACAATATGATAATATGGGCAAGCAGCAGGATCCTCTTTGGGCGGTTGCACCTGGGTGAGGAAGGAGTTAGCATTCTGTAAAGCTTCACTGAGGGCATCTCGCGTCTCTTTGGGGAGACGGAAGAGCTCAAAAGTGACAGTCGAGCTGGGGTATTGGCAAGCTATGCCAATATGTCGAAGTTGTCGGACTTGATCGGCCCTACTGCCGAGTCTTTTCCTAGAGGTTTGTCAAAATGAACCTTCTTCTGTCTCTGCTTCTCTACTGTAGGGGCTTAAGATGGGACTACTTCCGATGTATCAAGTGCGGTGGTCGTAACAGGTAGAGGTATTTCTTTCTCTGGAGCTTGGTTATCTTCTCGCTAGTGAGCCAAGCGAGTGGTAACTAGAGTGTCATCAGTTGATGTAGAAACCAGGCGACACGATTTAACTTTCTTCTCCTTGACAGAGTGTGCTGCAGGCATTATCATGTATAGGGCGAGATCAGGGTAGATCCACATAACTTCGTCTCACGGTATTATAAATGGACGAGGCCTTGAGCATGTCACGGGCTGGTAGAAGATTGACTATTTCCATTGTTGCCCTCGGGATGGGAATGACACCATCTTGAGCCTCTGTCTTCGAAAAACTTCTGAATTAGAGGATGACCATGTTAGCAGTGACAGTTTTTTCTTCGTAGTCGAGTGAGATGACCTTGGCGTCAATGAGGCGCTGGATCTTCCTCTTCAACACGTAGCAATTGCGTGTTAAATAGTGAACATACTGGTGGTAGTAAAAATATTTCAAATTATCCACCTTTTCTACTTTATTAGGGCTCTTTGGAGGCGGGAGTTGAAACTTGCCTTCGTCAATATATCGAAGAGTTCTAATATATCTTCATCGTTGAAGGAGTAGGTTTCTTTTGGCCTCATTTCCTCAGCTGTCTTCTGGTTCATTGACACTGAACCTTTAGAGATGTTGACGATCATGGCTTGTTTCCCTTTACCGTCCTTGGGGATGGGATTATTACTATATGAGCACTTCCTTTTGTCTTCGAGCTGGGGAAAACTCAATCCTAGCAGTTGTGCGTCCATGGCCTTTCTCTCGGCTACAACTGCCTCGGTGATAAAATGTGTCCACTGTATGCATGGAGCACTGTGCTATAATTTAATTGTAGGAAGCATGTTCTTATGGCATGAGTCTATGTGTGTGGGTTCGAGCACACCAGGTGGTAGCCGCAGAGCCGTCTGGCGGAAGCACTCAATATAAGCATATACTGGCACTTTTTTCTTTCTGAACAATGTCCATGAGAGTGGACATTATCATGTCCATTCCTCCTTCATAGAATCGAGCAAGAAAAAGATGTTTCAAATCATCGAATGACTTAATGCAATTGTCGGAAGACTACAAAACCATTTGTAGGCTACACCCTGTAATGCCCCTATGAATATGTTTGTGAGCAGAGCATCATCTTTTGGCAGCTGCCCAGTTACTGAGGTAAAATACCTCAGGTATCAGCGAGGAGACTCCTTCGTGTCCAATGGTGCAAGCGTCTGCAGCTTGTACTTGGGTGGATATATCATATTATCCCACTCGGAAGGATATGGTTGTCGGATTCCCATCTTTTGAAGTAATTCTCACTTTCTTTGACATCATAGCGAGCATACAAATCTTTGAGGGCTTGTTGCATGTCATTCGATATAGTAGATCTGTTGTTGACGAAGAGACGATAGCGGCGCTGCTTGACTCAAAATGGAAGGTGCATTAGACCCGTCGTTCGTCCCCGGGTCTTGGTTTGCAAGAGCTGGGACATTAGATGTCAAGTTCTCCTTGATCTCTAGGACCACCGAAGTCAGGGCCTGTATAGTCTCGTTTAATTTATTCAGGCCTGTCTCCAGGTGTAACGCCCTAGTCCCAAAATAGAAGGACTAGAAACGTATCATGCCAGCTGTATACATACGAGTAAAATGAAAGGCTCGTATGTATACATAAGTTGTAAAATATAGAAAGCCAAGACACTAAATCTCATCCACGAAGATAAATAATGATATAAAAGCAACTTTGAGTTTGTCATGTATACAATCGTTGGGCGGAGATAAATCTACTACCAACCAAAATAGGGAAGAAATATACAAAGAAAGTGATTTGGTCGAACGAAGGGGATGACGATCCAAAAGCAACATCTCGACGGAATAGAGCGCAAGTCATGGCCTTAGCTAGAGCACCTGCAGGAAGTCATAAAACACACCTGGAGAAATCACCAGGTCCTCAGAGGGACGTAACAAGACACATAATATCATGCCATAAACTGAATATGAATAGCTCAATAGAAAAGTACATAAACCTAAACAGATAAGGTCCCTAACCATTCTATGTAAAACCATGCACTTTTGGAGACAACGTTCTACGCAGGGGCTGTATGATAGGCTACGCAAAGAAAAGAGGATTGGCAGCACGTAGCACTCATATGAGACACTATCTACCCTGGGCCGTAAGTAGCGCTCACCTGAGTCACTATCAGCCCGAAATGTGCATAAAAATAAAATGTAGCCCCTACGCAAATAGTTGTCTTCTCCCTCCCCATGATACTATACATGTGTCGTCTCCACGACACACAACATAAATCATTTCTACGACACTGTTTTAGTCTTAATAACTGCTAGGTCTTCTATACAAATCTATTAGCAGTTATATCCTAACGCACGGCCTGTATGCACCAATGATCAGTCAGCACGTAAGTACGTATCTATATGTGACTCGCAACTTCGTGGCACATAAGTGTCGAGGCCAATGAATGTAACACACACAAAGGGTGGTCCCTTAACTCTAGGCCAAAGTGCAACAAGAAAACTAAAGTATAGTAATTTTCATCTACATACAGTTTTGAAAGAATAATTTTATATTTGCTAGAAATAAGTAAAAGCATGCATGATATTGAGTAATTAAATAAACAGTAAAGGCAAGATATCTTGCCTGATGTAACGCCTGGTGTTGTGAGGTGTTCTGACATGTCCCAATAGTCCAATAGCCGTGGTCAATGTGTAGTGGTCTGAAGTCGTGGGAAAATAGGCTTATGGAATTAGTCACAAGTAAGGTTGACAGATAGTGAGAATTTACGGAGAAAAGTATTGTACCATTTTTAGAAAATATTAATAATACAAAAATATTTTCTTAGTTAAAATAATTTATAGCTAAACCTTTGAAAACTCAGAAAACTCATTTTAAGGGAAAAAAAAACCTATTTTTGTTAAATAAACATTTGTAGGTCAAAAGCTACATAAAATATCATAAAATAATACTATAATTAGGCTTTAAAATTCAATTTTAAATTACATATAGGGTTAAGCCCTAATAGCTTATATAGTTTCTTAGAAATATTATGTTAAAGTACTAATACTATTTGACTAATCATAATTAGAATATATACTCGTATATATACATTTCATTATCTTGTACTTAAAAGTAGTATCAATATTGTGTACTAATAATTCATAATAATATAGATAATAACAACAGTACATAAAGTATGTATTTGTCAAATACAGTTTAATCAAAATGTCTTAATTTAAAGAGAAAAGGAAGAAGATAAAATATATAGTGATTTCAACAGCAGCTGTTCTGCTGTTGTTCCCATCATATAAAGTGAGTAGCTTTTAATATAAAAGCAACAAATATATTAAGAAGCTTTTAGAAGGGAACATGGTAAAAGAAAGAGAAAATAACAAGGGGAAACAAAATAGGGAGAGAGAGAGAGGAGACGGAGAGTGATAAAGTCGGGGGGAACTGGAAAGAGGGAGGCAGAGAGAGAGAGAGCAAGAAGCGAAAGAGAAAGGGGGATGCGATCAGAAGGAGGAGGGAGAGGAAGAGTGGAGCGGGGAGAGGTGAGAGGGGGTTACCGGAGGGCTGCGGTGGCCGCGACCAAGGGAGGCGGCAGAGCGTGAGGAGGGTTTTACGCAAGCGCGGCCGTGAGAGCTCAGGCACGGCGGAGCATGCTCACCGGCGCGATCGCGGCGCTGGGTAGGTGGGGCCAGGCGATGGCAGACTAGTTGAAGGATGCAGTGGCGGGACTTCTCGGCGTGGTGGAGCTCGTCGGCGACAGGAAGGTGAGTGATGGTGGTGGTGGTGTGTGTGGTTATGGACTGCCGCGACGGTGGCCGCGGTGGTAGTGATGTCTTTATTTGTTGTTATTGGTTTGGAGATTTTGGTGGCGATGGTCGGCCACTCCGGTCGTAGTGGCCGAAGGACGACACTATGCTGGTTTTGTTGTTGTTGTGGTTGTGGTGGTGATGATGGTGACGGTTATGGTGGTGGCGGGTGTCGTCGGGAGGCTGTGTGGATGTTCGTCGGAGAATTGGGTAGTGGTGGTTGGCGAAGGGATAGATGCTGGTGGTGGTGTCAAAAAAAAGGGTCGATGGTGAGGGGGTTGTTTGATGTTGAAGAAGATTGGGTGATAGTCCGATGGTGACGAGGCTACAGTAGGGGAGAACTCTGGCAAGGGTGATGACAGGGATATGGCTGATAGGGAGGAGGCTACGGCTTGGGCGGCTGTAGGCTAGGTGTAGAACGTCGTGTTGGGATTGTCGATGCGGAGGGGTTGCCATGTATATGTAAAAATATATATAGTGGATGGGACGGCGGACACGGATACCATGCACGGATATTTGTAGGGAATTTGCAAAATTATGGAGTTTATTTGGAGTCTATGGAAAATAGCAAAGAGGAGCTCTTCTTATATAGGAGGTGGCGCTCCTAGTTAGATAAGGGTTAGGATAGTTTAAACTCTAATAAGATAAATCATCTATTATTTCAAATCAATTTAAAATTACTCCAATCAAATCCAAATCCAATTCAAATTTAGATAAATCTAATCTAAATTGATATAGATAAATTCCATCTTCAAATAAAAGCTATTTAAAATAAAGTCAATAAAATCTTCTCAAATTTTAATCACTATAATTAAATTTTAACCAAACAATATTTTTAAAATACATTTTCGAATAATAAAATATTAATATTAATTAATTTTGAAAATAGCATTATATATATGAAATTTAAATTTATGCACCTCATATGCAATAAGCATTTGCATAAAACATAGTTTCCAAAATTATTATTTATATAACCTTTCATGATATAAAATAAAGTTTTGGAAATTCTAATGTGACTCATATTTACAACTTTAAGCAATTAAAAACATTTATTATTTATTATTTGAAAAAAAAATATGCTTCTAAAATAAAATATTTTTACAAAAATATGTACCTCGCACATATTCATACTCGACGAGCCATACAAAAATACGAATTCATACGCGACGTTCAATACGATAAATTCGTACGCGATGTATACATACGAAGTACAAAATCAGTACCAAATTATTTATATAAAAAAATTATAGTAGAAATTTAAGGGGTTTTACACCAGGGCCTCTATACGCTTTTGATTACTGGATCCTTTGCTGCTTTCCGTGTTGTCACCTTCGGCAGCGAAAATGGACATTATGTGCGGGTAGATAGAAGGGACGATGATGTTTCACTTTCGGGTTCAGATGTCTGAGTCTCGTCGTCTCGAGGGTAAACAAGTAGATTACAATCGTCGTCGGACTTGTTATGGTTGCTACCTCCAACTTTTTGGCCGCTTGCACCCACGGAGGCATCTGTGTCATACAATCCTTCATTGAGTTAAAATAAGAGATTTCATGAATAGTAGAGGGTTGGCTACCCCCAGCTAATGTTGGGGCTGAAAGGACATCCCCTTGCAGCAGAGATCCAGATTGAGCGCTCAAGTGACAATAGGATTTTACTGGTCGAGGCTTTGAAGCACTCGAACCAGTTTTGTATAGCTTTCCATCGGCTGCGATGACTGTCAACGCAGGCCTTTGGTCAGCTGATGGTGTAATACGTTGATTGCGCAGGGCATGTGTTCTCTTAGATTTTTTCTACTACCCCTAGAAGGTGCATAGTATTCAAAGTCCAAATGGGTGGTCGGCATAGCACTTTGGTCGTGCAGGGCGTGTGCTGCCTTAGATTTCTTCGCACCTTCCCTAGAAGGTGCATGACATTCAGAATCCAATATGATCATTGGCGTAGCATGTTGTTTGCACAGGACACGTGCTGCCTTGGACCTCTTTACGTTACCCCTAGAAGGTACAAAACGGTTAGAGTCCAACATAGCCTTACCCGATGGGTAGGCAATTCTGTCAAAGACATAAGTTTTTGCCTACGCAGCTGTCTTCGTGCACGGGTGCATAACTGCATGCTTACTCCGGCATTGTGGCTTTGTTAGGCCTGACACAGGTGAGTCGCACTCCTCGTTGTGCTTTTCAGGAGCATGGACTGAACGAGGCAGTACAACGGCAGATGAAGTCTTCTTCGGGGCTTCGTCGTTCAGGGGATTCTGGAGCGCTGTCCCATCTGTCTTACTGCTTGTCGCACCAGCCTTCGGTACCCAGGTACGCCGAGTCTTTTTCGGTTTTATGAACCGCTTCGAAAGACTCGACTTCTTTTCAGAGAGAAGATCTTCAAAAGCTTGCTAGTCGAAACGTATGACCAATATCTTTTGAGAAGATCCTAGTAAGTTGTCGTCAGATTGCGTCACTACCTTCTTGTTGGAGGAGAAGAAAGTCCCCTTCGGAGTCGTATCTTGTTTGCTATAACAAAAGGTTGAAGAAACTTTTGTATTCAAACGTGTAAAAAGTACAAAAAGGAACTCTTGAACAAGAGATTTAAGCACAAGAATTTCTGGGGAAGTGTGACGATGGAGATCGAGCACTGCAGCGACTCTTTTACTCTATTGACGATCTGACGATGACTTGAATGTGCTCTAACTTTCTGATGGTCGAGATTGGTACTCGGGGTTGCTAATCAAAAAAATGTCAACCTTTTTAATGAAGGAGAACTCATTCTATTTATAGGCCTAGCACATTATGATGTGCTTGAGGTTTGGTGGGCACGCAAGAGCACTGCGTGTTGAGATGTGAAAGGATATGCTGTCATTGTACCGTGAGGGCTGCTGCTGAGCGAATACGTAGCAGATATTGAGATTTCTTCCTATCAAGATATTCGGGTGGTTATCAGCATAACCGAATAAATGACACATGGCGTGCATCTATTGCTCAAGACTTTTTGTTTAGACATAGTCAAACGGGTTTGGCTTCTATCCAGAGAGTCAAATTTTGTCTCTCTCTTTGGGCAGCGGTTTCAAACAAACCTGATTGGCTATTGCCCTGATCAACAGAACCAAATTATGTTCTTATCTTGGAGTGGTGGTTTAAACAAAATCGATTGGATATTGCTCCTATCAACAGAACTAAACTCCATTTTTATCTTAGGAGCGATGGTTTAAACAAACCGGTTGGGTCATATATGAAAAGATATGGGTGCCATACTAGCCCCGTCGAACAATGCCACCTTATAGGATTGCGCATCTATGCGAGCTGCGTCGGGTGAGGCTTTGATTTCACTATGCTTTTTAGGTGACGAGAAGACTTGTATTTCGAAAACGATGGAATTACTACATTTTTGGGCGACGAGGAAACTGTGTTTCGAAGGCAACTGAGTCACTATGCTTTTGAGCGACGAGTAGACTGTGTTTTGAAGATGACGAAGTCGCTGCACTTTTGGGCGAAGAGGAGACTTGTGTTTCGAAGATGACGAAGTCACTGCACATTTGAGCTGTGAGAAGACTTGTGTTTCGAAGACGACTGTGTCACTTCACTTTTAAGCAACGAGGAGACTGTGTTTCGAAGACGACGGAGCCACTACACTTTTGGGCGACGAAGAGACTGTTGGTGGGGTTCTGTGAAGCCAATGCGCTTTTATAAAGCAGTGAAGGACTTCTGAGAACTTTGTAAAGCTACTGCATTTTTATGAAACGTCTAAGGACTTCTGAGCTCTTTGTGATTAATGACTCCATTTGTGTCCGTTGAGTCACTGTATCTTTAATTGCCGCCATCTTTTGGAGAATTCGAGAGGCTCATGGCCTAGGATTCAGTCAAATGAACCTATTAAATGAGATTCATTGTGCTGCGTCCTAGGTTCATCCTATTAATTCAGGGGTCTTTGACCGATTGACACATGACGTTTGGAGTTGGAGCATATACAGCCTATATGAGGGAAAGCTTTTATGAGGAACCACGTCTAATGTCTCTTTGGCATTCCTACCGTCATGCTTGATCCTTATTTAGCTTCGAACGGTCGTTAGCTTTGTACAAGTCAACTATTGGTTGTGGATCTCTTTGTTCAAAGAAGCTGTGTCCTTGCAGAAGAAAGGCTACTGGATTTTGAGATGCACTTGAGGGTTTGGCATAAGGAGTTCGAACATGAACAACATCTTGGAGGTCTTCAGGATCCAAGCTATCGGGTTTAGATTGATTGCAAACCCGAAGAGCCACGGGTTATGCTCCGTCCCGCTCAATAATGGCTTTATTAGCCCATATTGGGTGGGGTTGCATGCCCTATTATACTGGAAGAGCCGTAGGCGATATTGCGAGCATGAGCTACGTTCTTCCTTTGGGCCAATAGCTGCTTCATTAGCCATACTGGAGATCCTCCGCGTCTGACTAGGAAGTGGCTTCCTATGACAAGGAAGTCATTCGCTGTGACACTGCTGCGCATTTGGAGGGAGGCTGCTGTAACCCCTCTTTCCGAAATCCTAAAAATATTTTTTAGCTATTTGAATTAAATAATAATATTTGGATTTTATAAACATTTAATTAAATAGTTATTACGATAGAATGCTTAGTTATAGTTAAGTTTTGGAGTACAAGATGACTAGAAATCAAGGCACAGATAGTGCAGTGGCGTACTTTGACTAGTGTATTAGCCATGAAATGGAAAGTCGAGCCATAAGTGTGTCCCAACTAAGAAAACCAGGCCAAGTTGTGACATGACCCCTATAAATAATTTATTTATTTATTTATTTATTTATTGAGACTATGATATTTAGGATGGCCCGGTTGTACCAATTTAGCCCGGACTGGACCCGAACCGAGTCCAAGCCTATGTAATCGGGTAGTACGACCAAAGGCATCCACGTAGGCGTACATTATTATATATGTAAATGTTTTGTATTTTATCTTAATGAGATAATAAATATTTTAGGACACATTTGTCACATATATGAAATATGTGTTATTGATTTAAATTGTTATTTATTTTATAATAGGATAAACATTCTTTTTGGGATGTATTTCTAGATTTCTAGGATTTATACTACATGTATACTTGTGTATTCCTAGTATACCAATATTTGGTTATATATATATATATATATATATAAATATATATATATATATATATATATATATATATTAAGAAGAGACCTTTATTGATGTATCATGCGCAAAATGCCGAAGCCTATACAAGTAAACGCGCCACGCGCGAACCAGAAAAGAGGAGGAAAAAACAGGAAGTACTGCCCACAAAACGGCTGCAAGGCCGAGCTACGGGGGGTGAGACGCCAAAAGTCTGGAAGGCCGGTCGATCTAGCCCGGAGGAGGACTGGGAGTTAGAGGTCAAGCTTCGACCAGAATGATCTCGGGCTGTGGGAGCACCCGGTGCTCCTTTTGCGGCATTGGCGGATGACTTCTCTGATGAGCTGATCGTTTGTGTATTGGTGCCCTTCATATCTAGCTTTGTTGCGATTCTTCCAAATAGTCCACATGGCGGCCGCTGCAACGATCTGGTGGCCATGGGAGGCTGATCCCTAGGAGACCACTACATCGTGGAAGCGTCCCCCACTCGGCTCCATCCTGAAGAGCTGGTTAAGGGTCCTCCAGACACTGCCAGACAGGTTGCCCTGGCAAAAGGTGTGGTCAATAGTCTCTATCTGACACTCTGAGCAACAAGTACATGCTGAGGCTAAGCTGATTCAGATGGTGAGGATATCGTCAGTGGGCAATTTCAGTCTGAAGATTCTACATATCAGGAACAACCACTTCTTAGGAATGCAGGATTGCCAATATGGCGCTATGGGACGGTGCGAATTACCGGCCCCCCGAACGGCGACTCTCGCTGATCGTACCAAGAATTCTTCCGATGCTTCGGCAGACCACCTCAGCGCGTCGGCCTCACTGTCGATTCTTAATCCGCTCTGACGGATGATATCGGTGGAGTCGTTACCAGACCAGTCCCTAATAAGATCCCAGTTCCACTCGTCTGTGGAAGGATTCCACAGGTCTTTAATCCTACTATCTCTCGGGGACTCCCCTAGGTTCGGGATCAAGCTATCTCCAACCCATCATTCGAGAAAAGGATCAGAATCACCCTCCCCTAATTTTAGTCTCATCACGGGTTCTGCCAGCCCGCGATCGATAAGGATACGGCGCCAAGTCGCTGAAGATCTGCTGTTGGATGAAGCCATAGAAGGGTGTAAGTGCTTAAAGTACCTGGCCTTCAAAAAGCTGGTCCAAAGATTGTCGCTCGTGCGAAGTTTCTACCACAGCTTCATGGAGAAAGCTTTGACGATGTGGAAGAGTTTGAGAAATCCTAACCCTCCCTCGCCTATAGGATGAGCCATGGATTCCCAGCTGGCCCAGTGGTGTTTGTCTTGGCTGTTGCAGTGCCCCCAAAAGAAATTACATAAGATCTGTTCGATAGAGGAGAGCACCTTTTTGGGCGGGGAGCAGGCTGTCAGATGTTTGCCATTAAAATTGTTTGATTGAAAACTTTAACACAAACAGAACAGTGTTACAATATAGGACTTAGATGTAGTCCTAGGAGTACACTTTTGTTTAATCTGGGTCCTTAGTGCCAATGGAGCGAGTGGTAATGCGTTGACTCCGTTGACAGGCTGACGACGGTTATCGGTTCTCTGAAGGTGTAGATTGCTCTGGGTGCTGGAGCTTGCCGAGAGAAGGAAGACGTTGAATGTCTGCCTCTACCTCTCTGGTGATTCTCTGTATGTTCGCTGTAGATTCTGTACGTTGTTCGTATGTGTGTCCGAAAGAAGGAAATGATCCCTCTATTTATAGCTGGGCAGGTTGGCTGCTCATGCGCACATATGTAGGATGCACCGGTACGTGGGGACGCCACGTGGAGATTGCTGATGGAGGCGCATGGATGATGCGTCCTACTCGAGGGGTTGAATTCTTCATACTGCTGTTGTGAGCCGACACGTAGCAGAGGAGAAGATCTTTCTGTTGCTGAAATCTTGGATAAATTGAGTCAAAGGACACGTGTCATCGACTCATGGCTCGGAGATCTCGTATCTGATGGGGGGATGATTTTGGTGGGATGCGCCTTGGATTGGGCGCATGATGATATTTTGGCTCGTGACCTTTAGGAGTCATGAACCGTTCTGGGCGCATGGCTTTTGAGGCGCATACGAGCGACTTTCCTTCTGTCTTTCGGGATCAGAGATCAGTCTGGGGCGCATGGCTTTTGAGGCGCATGTAAAGCTTCAACTGGAGACTCTTCTTCTTCTGTCTTTAGGGATCAGTGAAGGGTCTGAGGCGCATGGCTTTTGAGGCGCATGCGGATGGTTGGGTAGCCACGTGGCAGTAGCCGTCGGGGTAAAGTCATGATGATGCTGACGTTGTGGACGCTTCATTTTCTGCAAAAGCTGTCAACCGTTCAGACTTGGGGAAGCGTGCTGCCAACTCTGTCAGTTCAACATTTAATGTTGGTGACATTCGATGGACAGCTGAGTGGGCGCGTTGGTTGACGTTCCACTAGGCGTATGGGGACGTATGGGGGCGCATCCTCTGTGATACACTCGGTACAGGACGCATCTGTGGGAGGCGCTTGGTGTTTGAAGGGGTGTGATGCGCTGTCCAGCTGGCGCATCCGACACGTCTTCAATGATGTAGCTGTTTCGCTTCTCGAGTGCTTTTAAATAGCCATTTGGCTGAAGTCGAGGCGTCTGGTTCATCCATTTAATGTGAGTTCATTGTACGAAATTTTGGAGAGCCATCCACTTGGCGCGTGGGTTTGATCTGCCCGGCCTATAAATAGTGGCATGGAGAGAAGGTTTGCTTCTCGCTCTCTCACGTACCTCCAACATGAACTTGGGTATTCGGGTGCATTCTGTTGACGAAGTATTCTCGAGGGTGAAGATGAGACGCTATGTCGTCGTTGATGCACTTGAAGGTGACTGTTACATCCAAAGACGGAGTCGAGGGCTTCTGAGGCAGGCGGAAGCTGCCTGTTGCATCCAAAGATAGGGATGTTCGGGCCTCGTCTCCGTTGTTCCGGAAGAGCCGTAGATCGGAATGGCGGTGCTAGGCTCTTTCTTCCTTCAAAGTGGGTGTCGCCCACTCTGGTTGTGTTGAAAGCTGCTCCTTTAGCCGTATTTCGATTACGGTCTTCCTTGGTCTTTGAAGGCTCTTTCGAAGCCTCCCCTGGCCACAGATTTGCGGTGCTCTTCTCTTCCTTGGTTCCAGCCAGAGGGTTAAATGCTTTGTTTAGTCGAAGCACTTATCAGGTGAGCCTGGCTGGAAGAGCGGCACTTAACTGGGCTGCTGCAGGGATGCACATAACTGAGCTGGATGCACATAAATGAGCTGCTGAGGAGATGGTAGGATGCGCCTGGTTGGAGGCGCATGGTATCTGCTGCGCCTAACTGGCGGCGCATGGTGACTGCTGCGCCTATCTGGAGGCGCATGGTGGCCGCTGGCTGTAGACTTAGGATCTTTCCTTTGTAGTAATTCTTCTTTGTACAACCTTTTCTAGACATGTAATAGACTTTTGTATATAAATAAAAAGTCCTTCTTCCAATGTCTCTACTTATTGACTTTGCTGTGAAGTGTTCTGTCCGAGTTCTGGCGCATGTAGTGTCTGGCGCATGGGTTTTCTGGTTGTGAAATTCTATGCTTCTACAAGACCCCCTTCAAAGTTTTCAAAACTTTTGAATAAGTTTTGGAATACTTTGAATAAGAAGCATGGCGATCAGGGCGCATGACTGTTGGGGCGCATGCCTGTTCAGGCGCATGCTCTTCTCAGTTAATGCATATGATAATGCCTCGGTAACCGAAAAGATTAATGATGATCTTTTGGTTTTATCTGCTGTTATCTTCACAGGACCCGAGGCGACGGCTGAGATCACTCGTCATCGGTTCACGCGTATGACCACGGCCTATAAATAGGTGAGAGATGGAGAGAGAGAGTTCTTCTGCTCTGTGCCTTTGCCTCCTTTAGAGTTCTTCTTCAAAACCCTAACTTCTTCCTCTCTGAGAGAAAATGGCTCCCAAGACTCCTCGCGACGGTGCTGGCAAGGGGAAGGAGAAAACAAAGGAGCCTATAGAGGCTGTCGTGAGTGACATTCCCCTCCCGCCTGTCGAAGTTCGGCCGGCGGTAGTCGGTGAGCTTTATTGTCTTCTATCGTTCTTATTTGCCAACGTATGTGGACTTTGAGTCCCGATGATGTGTTGAGATCCTTTCTGCCGACGTGCATAAGCTCAGGCCTTTATCATGCACCGGGGTTTTAGTTGCTGACGCGCATGGGTTTTGTACCCTGATGATGCGCCGAGGCTCTATCGCTGACGCGCATGGGTTTAAACCCTGATGATGCGTCGAGGCTCTACCGCTGACGCGCATGGGTTTAGACCCTGATGATGCGCTGAGGCTCTACCGCTGACACGCATGGGTTTAGACCCTGATGATGCGCCGAGGCTTCTTTTTCAGATGCGCTTGATACACGCTTTTGACGAGAATGAAGCTCTGATCTTTGTGTCATCTCTAATATCTTTACATTTTTGTCAGTGTCGATGACTATCCCACTTTTGAACGAAGTGCTCCTGGATGCCGCGCTCTGCCAGATGGGAGTAGATTATGATGAAGAGGTGATAAACCCTGCTCAAGCGGCTATTATGCTGGATCAGCATCCCGAAAGGATGATGACCTTCTTAAAGCCTGAGTTCTTGTTCGGAGACCGCCTTTCTTCTACTGAAGCCAAGGTGCTGAAGGTCAAAGAAGGCTGGTTCTTTACGGCCAGGGGTGTGCATATGATCGTCAGGCAGCTCGAATGTTAGTGGCCTTTGTTAGCTTTCTGTCGTCTTGCTTCCAAGAGGAGAATATCCTGGGATATTACTCCATCTCAGGGGGGAGCGGTAGCAGGCATCATCAGAATTGATTCTTCTTCTGATCAGAAGGATACTCTGGCCGCCTCGCGAGCTGGTACCTCTTTCACCTGGCGGACTCTTCGTCCTGGGAGTATTTATAGTGATGTTCCCGTCAATACTTTTGCCTTGGGTGCCTCGACTTTTGCTCGTCGTATGTTGTTGATGGAACAATCATACCCCAAGGGAGACTTTCGGGTAGAGGGTTGGTGTCATTATGTTTCAAAATGGGACAAACTGACACACTGGATCCTGTCGCGGTTTCAGACTGAGCTCCAAGAGATTGGGCTGACCGTCGCGATCCGTGCCACTCAGGCAGGTGTAGACATAAACAGGCACATATTCCTTGCACTTTTGGAGATGTTTGATACCCATACTGGGACCTTCTTCACTCTAGTGGGGGAGCTAGGGCGAGATGTACGAGGTATCAAAACTCCCCTGGGGATCGAAACCTTACGAGGAGTACTTTCCGACCAATAAAGAATTCCATGTCTTAGGGGACAAAGCTGATGAGATGATGGCTGTCTTCAAAGAAGTAGCGAGTCATCACTACTATATACAGAAGAAGGATAGGGGCGGGACACAGCCTCATGTGACTGCTTGGAGAGATTATATCTTTAGGCAGGACAAAGAGGATCCTTCCCATTTTTCTACTCCGCCGGCACTTTCTCGTAACGAGGTGCTTTCCGAAATGAGCAGGTTAGGCGAGAAGAATCCCTGGGAGAACGAGGACCAGCAGTCGGATGAACGCTCTTATAGCTATTTTTGGCATCTCACCTATCGGATGTCGCCAAAAGCAGAAGCAGAAGAAGGCGTCATCACAGACGGTGTCCTCGGACTCAGCATCTGCAGAGGTAAGGTGTCCCGTAAGGTCTGGTTTCAAGTTCAGCTTCTTATGTAATCATGCTTCTCTCCTTTTTTGTAGGAGCCGCTGAAAAAAAAGCTCCGCACTCCAAAATTTGGTGGGAGCAAGCCAAAGGAGATGGCGGGCTCGTCTGAAGTGCGTATTCCGCCAACTATGATGTCTTCCATGGAGGAGAACACCGAGGATATTGTTGTAGAGATTCCAGCATCCCCGGATTATGTCAGACGGGAAGCTGAGGATGCAGCAGCTTTCGAGAAGATGAAGGCCACAGCGTCGACCTTGGATGTCGAGGGTCCAACAGAACTGCAAAAACCTGTTGCGAGGGTAACAGGTATGGTTGGAATAGAGGAGAGGGTTGATTCCCCTCCTTGTCTTGATGAAGGGGGGTTGACTGCAGCATTATCGAGTCCTACCCCAGCCTCAATAGTTGAGGTGGCTACCGATCATGAGGGTAGCGACAGATGCTGCCCCTGTGGAGGGACTTGGTGACGAGACCCGTCTGCCGATGATGACCGCTGAGGCGGGTCAAGAGACAAGTGATAATCTCCCCATTCTGCCAGGGGAGGTACCGGCTGTTGATAGAACGTTGGGGGCAGAAGAGGTGGCCGTTGACGTCGGTGGTTCCTCCGGGCTTGAGAAGGGTAAGGGTGTGGAGCCCTCTGTTGCCCCTCCTACTTGGGGTACTATCTCGACGCCTGTGCGGGCTTCCTCTGTTCCTTCGGCTCCTCGGGCTAGCAGTCCAGCCCATGTTGATGAAGAGCCTATTGATGCCGAGGTTCAAGCCTCGCAGGTTGAGGTTGGCGGATCTTCTTCCGGTCCGCTAACTGTAGTAGCTCCTCCAACTCCTGCTATGACGCCGCAGGTACTGGCAGACGCAGACGAATATATGAATTCCTCGTCGAGGGGGTGTACAAAATGAGGCAGAGGGGTGTATCTGCGGTGATGGATGCCAACGGGAGCTTTGCGACGGCAAGAACTCTGGCAATACCCTGTATCGAGCTGATCCGCGTTCACCAAGGCCACGACCATATGGCCGAAATTCTGGAGGCTTCGGTCATCGAGCTGGACGAGCGGCTTACGGAACTTCAGCGCATCCAGCGAAATGACCTCTCCGTCCTGATAGATGCGGAGAAGGGGAAGTTGATTGCCGAGATCGAGTCTTCCTACCAGGCCACTGTGGGCATTTGGGAGCGCGAGGTGGCTGAGACTGAGGCTGCGGTAGAGCAGTTGTCTCAGTCCATGAAGAAGACGATGGAAACGCGAGCTGCGTTGGATGCTAACATCGCAGAGATCAACACCCAGATGCGTCACCTTGAGGACCAACGGGCCCGACTCCAGTTAGATGCCGAACGTGTCCGGGATGAACACGCAGCATTCAAGAAGGAGGAAGCGACTTTTACTCAGCGGACTCTTGCCTTGGCTCAGCAGCGACAACAGCTTGATGAGAAGCATGAGAGCAAAACTTCCGCTGAGGCTGTTGAATTGATGCGTCAAGAAGCTGAGCGTCGAGTCCTGGCGACTGTGGAGACCCGTACAGCCGACTTAAGACGTCGAGTCAGAGAGCTCTCAGCCCATCCTGGAGAGGTTCAGGGACTGTAGCTTCTCCCTTTTTTATGTTCTTTTGCAACCCTTGCTGGGGGATAGTGTAGTTCTGTACTCTCTTTTTTTTAGAAAATAAAGAAGCACACAACCTTTTTTGTGATGTGTTCATTTTTGTTATTATGAACTTGATGATTTGTGTGGGCCTATTATCTTTTGTGCACCTTGGTTTTTAGGTACAGATAATAAGTTTGAAGGAACCAACATGTTTGCTCAGAGGTGATGTGGACATGGCAATCATTGGGTTCAAAATGATAGAATCTTCCTATTCAGAGGTACTATGGACGTGGTAGGAATGATCCTGGAGGATACGCTGAACAACTCAGAGGTGATATAGACGTGGAAGTTCTGCGATCAATGTACGACAACGCAGGGGTTGTTTGTACGAGATGTTTACTCAGAGGTAATGTGGACGTGGTAAACATGAAGGATAGCGTCGGCTTACGTAGCATAAGATTCCGCTTTGTAGGGTGTAGAGGAACAACTCAGAGGTGATGTGGACGTGGTTGTCTTTCTACTGAAGGATGCCACGGAACAGCTGGATTCCAGAAGCGTATGAGTTTGTGGAAGGAGATTGTGTGTGAGCCCCGATAATTGGGCCCACAGATCCCCTTTGGGGAAGCACATGTCTGAAGGATGTCAAGAATAGTACTTCTTTAGAAACTTGTCGTTGATGGACATCATGAACAAGTCTCCATTGGTTTTGGCAAGGCGGTAAAACCGTTTGAGTATACTGTCTCTATGATGAAAGGTCCTTCCCACTTGGGTTCGAACTTTCCTGGTGTCTTGTGAGTTAACACCATTGGCCTTCTGACTGCTAAAACCAGGTCTCCAACTTGGAAAGTCCTCTATTTGACCTTTTTGTTGAAAGCTTGTGATATACGGGCTTGGTAGAGTTCGATGCGTTGTTGAGCCAGGAGACGCTTCTCATCGAGCGCCTCCAGTTCCCGCAGACGACGACGTTGATTGTCCTCTTCTGTGAGTTTGTTTGTTATTGCTACGCGGAGTGAGGGTATCTGGATCTCGAGAGGCAGTACCGCTTCGCTCCCGTAGACCAGGGAGAATGGTGTGTTGCCTATTGGGGTCCGTACCGTTGTGCGGTAGGCCCTAAGGCATTCGCCAAGCTTTTCATCCCAGTCGCGTTTGTTGGATGACACGACCTTTTTGAGCAGCCTAACGATAGTTTTGTTGAACGCTTCCGCTAACCCGTTTACAGCCGGATTGTAGGCGGTGGATGCCACATTTTGAATGCGATTCTTGTCACAGAACCTGCTAAAAATGTGGCTGATAAACTGAGGACCATTGTCATGAATGATCCGTCGGGGTACTCCGAAACGGTAAATGACATGATGTTTGATAAAGCTGACCACCCTGGAGCTCTTTACTTCCGCCAGTGGGACTGCTTCTGCCCATTTGGAGAAGTAATCGATGATGGCCAGGATGAAGCGGTGTCCTCTTGATGAAGGAGGGGTGATTAGTTCCACAATGTCCATGCCCCAGGCTTCAAAAGGCCAGGAGGCGACCGTAGGATGTAGTGGTTCAGACGGTGTATTTATGAAGTCTGCATGAAGTTGGCATGCGTGACACTTCTTAGCATATTCAACAGCATCGGCGGCCATGGTTGGCCAGTAGTAGCCCATACGTCGCAGTCGATCCTGTAACTTAGGACCGGGTTGATGAGCTCCGCAAGTTTCGTCATGAGCTTCTCGAAGAGCTTCGGCTACTTCTTTGTTGGACAGGCATCAAAGAAGGAGCCCATCGAAGGAGCGTCGGTACAGCGTTTTGGCAGCTGTATCGTAGTAGAATCGAAGAGAGCATCTCCTGACTGAGACGGCTTCCTTCGGGTCCTCTGGAAGGATTCCGTAGACAGCGAAGTCGATGAACGGGAACCTCCAGTCTCACATTAACACCAGTGTTCGTCGGCATGGCGTGAGCCACTCGCAAGCATAGGTTGTTTCTATGACAAACCAAGTCTCGGCCAGTTACCGTAACATAGTGTTGAGTCCCAAGGGGCGCTGCCAATGAGGCCGCGAGGCCAGCCAGAGCGTCGGCCTCCAAGTTTTGTAGATGGGGTACATATTCGATGAAGAACCCAGTGAAGGTTGAGATGATATTCAATGCAACTTCGTGGTAAGGGATCAGATCTTCATGGCGAACCTCGTATTGCTCCCGAATCTGGTTCACGATGAGTTTTGAGTCACCGTAGGCTTCCATATGGTCCACCCCCAGCTGTTGTGCGAGTTAGAGTCCCATGATGAGTGCGTACTCGGCAACATTGTTGGAGCACGGCTTCGAAAGGGAGTAAACACGCTGGATGACCAACTGATCGGGGAGACTAAGACTACCCCCACTCCTGCGATGATTTGGCCTTTGGGGCCTGTTCTTGAAGCGCCATCGAAAAACATCCGCCAAACGAAGCTTCCTTCGGTGACGTTGGATTCTTGGACCTCATCCGGGATGTCTTCATAGAGTTTTGAGGATTCTGGGATGGGGTGTGCAGCTGAAAAGTCACCAGAGCTTGACCTTTAACAGCTTTTTCGGGACAAACACCATATTATACGGTGTTAGCAAGATCGCCCATGTGGCTAGCCGGGAGTTCAATGATCCTGGCTTCGTCATGAGGACTCTGAGCATTGACTCGGGAAATAACATGAATTGTCTGGCCTGAGACATAATGACGAGTTTCTGGATGGCAAACACCAAAGCCAAGCACTCCTTTTCAACGGGTTGTACCGGTGTTCGGCCCCGATGAGCGTTCGACTGAGGTAGTAGATTGCTTGCTCATAGCCTGTATCGCTGTTTTGAGCCAGTAGAGCGCCAAGAGAATGATCCATGGCACGGACGTAGGGGAGAAATGGTTTGTCGGCGACAGGTGCCACCAGGACTGGTGGGCTCGTCAAGTAGGCTTTGATGTCGTCAAAAGCCTTTTGGCACTCCTCTGTCCAGACATAAGAGACTACCCTTCATGAGCTGAGTAAAGGGTTGACATTTACCGAAGAGGTTTGCTATGAACCTCCGGATGTATGCCAGACGTCCCTGTAAGCCCCAAAGTTCTCGAAGATTCTTCGAGGGTCCATGTTGAGGATGGCTTTGGTCTTCTCGGGATCGACATGAATGCCTTTCGCCGTGATGACAAAGCCCAAGAATTTGCCGCTAGAAACCCCCAGGAAGGATTTAGCGGGGTTCATTTTGAGTTGATGTGCCCGCATGAGATCGAAGACTGTCTTCAGATCCTGTAGGTGATCTCCTTTGAGGCGGCTCTTGACTACGATCGTCAACATAGCATTCGACTGTTTTACGAAGATATTGACGGAAGATGGTGCTCATAGCTCGTTGGTATGTTGCACCGGCATTCTTCAAGCCGAAAGGCATCACTGTGTAGCAGAAAACACCCTTCGAGTCCTGAATGACGTGTGTTTTGCGTCATCGGGGAATCTTGATTTGATTGTAGCCTGAATACCCGTCCATGAAGGACATGCGTTCAAAGCTACATGTGTTGTCGATCATCACATCGGTGATTGGAAGCGGGAATTCGTCCTTCGGGCAAGCAGAGTTGAGGTCCCAGAAGTCGATACAGACTCGTATCTTCCCATTCTTCTTGGTGACAGGTACGACATTGGCTACCCAATCTGGGTGTTGTTCCTCACGGATGAAGCCGCTGGTCAAGAGTTTATCCACCTCCTGATCGATGGCATTCATGATGTTCGGACTGAAACGTCGCTGTTGTTGTTTGATAGGTTTGGCATCAGGTAAGATGTTCAACCTATATTTGTGATCTGTGGATCGAGTCCCAATATATCTTCGTAGCTCCAGGCAAAGACGTCGATATACTCTTTAGCCAGCTGGATTAGAGTCTCTCGGTCTTTTCCTTCTAGGCTTTTGCTGATGAAGATGGGTTTGGAAGAAGATCCGTCCCCAAGGTCGATCTGCTCGACTTCGTCTTCGGTGGGAGGTTCACGTAACTCAAAACGAGACTCTCATTGTTCTCCTAGGCGTTGAGCCCAGGGTTCTTCTTCGAAGGGTTCCGGTGCTTGGTCTTCGCCTTCATCTTTTTGAGGTTGTGCTGACGTCATGTTAGCTGACAGCACTTTCCTGAAGACTGATCCGATACTGGTATCGGAATCCCAAGTCGACGCTTCGGACGAGTGGGAATGTTCTACGTCTTCTGCGTTTGAACTCTCTGGAGTTGATGGCGGCGTGACATAGCCTACCCCCCGTCGAGTTTTGTTGTAGTAGTCTTGCGGCTTTTCTTTGGGTGTTAGAAGCCGGAGAGGGAGACGTCGACATTTGCCGTAGTTTAGGCCTTTGTTGCTTTTTAGGTCATAGCCCATCTTTTGGATGATGTGCTTTGCCGTATCCATGTACCGATAGACTTGTACTCTGTCGGTATCAGGTTCTGGCTCGAGTGGCGGGAGGTCTTGATGACGCTCGACTTTGTCCAAAATGATGGATCCTTCGTCTCGGCTTCGTGGAGGGGCTATGAAACAGACTCCTTGAGGGACTACTCGATTTACATGGACGGTCGTTATTTGTGTTTAACGACCGTAGAGCGTTATCTAATGTATACATGGCATTCCAATGTGGAAGACAAGAATAATTAAAAGACACTCTATTATTGATGAAGTACGAGATTTTATCCCGTGGGATTACATTGTCTAAGGAGGGTGCATCTACATCAGCAGAGATATATTCGCCAAGCTCCTCATCTATAAGCACTGGGGTCGGATCAGGAGAATCCACCACAGCTTTGACTTTTGGGGTCTGAGAGGGTTATGTGAGCCCTCTCTGGCATCTTAGATGACTGCGGGGGCTTGCCCTTAAGACGCACCTTCAGGGGTGCCTCAACTGCGCCTCCTGTGAGTGGTGCCTTCCCTGTAATTTTGCCACAAGGGGAGCCGATGTTTGAGGCGGCTTGAGAGCGTATCTTCAGGGGAGCCTCAGGAGTCGGTGCTTTCCTGATAGTTTGATGCTCATTGGAGGCACCTTCTGGGGTGGTTTGCCCTTCAGTCGGATCTTCAAAGGGGCGTCTGGAGTCATCTCAGGCTCCGTGTCCGGCTCAGTTGCCGTCTCTGCCTCATCATCGGCATCGTTGGCTTCCTCCTCGTCAAGTGGCTTATACAAGTCGGAATCGGTGAAGTAGGCTTCAATCCCTTTGAAAGGATCGATGTCTGTGAACTCCGTCCGGATGATGCCATTGGTGGATACATTTTCATGCATTGGTGGAGCATGGAAGGCACCACTATGTACTCATGTAGCCATGGTCGGCCGAGCAGGATGTTGTAGTTGACCTCGGCATCCACCACATAACAAGTCACCTCAGTTTTGAGGTTGTCGATGTGACACTTCAGTCGGATCTTGCCCAGTGGTTCGCTTTTGCTAGCGTTGAAGCCACTGATGGTTGTGTTGGAGGGCGCCAGCCGGTACATTGGGATCCCCAGTTTTGATAGCAGCGCCTTCGGGATGATGCTGAGGGAGACCCCGGATCGATCTGAATCGGCTCACCTTGACTGAACCGATGTACCCTGTATAATACAGCGGTCGGTTATGTCGGTGGTGCTTGAGCAGCATGTCTTGTTGGGTGAAATTTATGTTTGTGATAACTTCATCCGCACAATGACAGTGCACACAAGTAGCTGGGAGGTCTTCAGGCTGCTTGACCTGACTGAGAAAGGATTCAGCGTCCTTCAGAGCTTCGCAGAGAGCTTCTCGGGAGTCTTTGGAAAGACGCAGGAGCTCAAACAAAGACAGGCGTGCAGGAGTACTGGCCAGTTATGCCAGTATGTCAAAGTTGTGGGGCTTGGCTAGCCCTGAAGCATTCTCCTTCCGTAGAGGTCTGTCG
The DNA here is from genome assembly GCA_029216955.1 of Iris pallida. Taxonomy (NCBI): domain Eukaryota; kingdom Viridiplantae; phylum Streptophyta; class Magnoliopsida; order Asparagales; family Iridaceae; genus Iris; species Iris pallida. Next base: position 31,219 of record JANAVB010022097.1, read on the forward strand.
AAACGAGCCTCCACCTGCTTCTGCTTATTGGCTGCTGAGGGTTTAGACGGGCCCTCCTCAGGGATGATGCCAGGAGGCACCACCTCGGCGGCAGCTTCGCCGGGCTGGGCGTTCTGTTGTGCACGCGTCTGCACTGGAAGTGCCTCTTCCGTTGAAGAAGAGAGACCGTACGGCAAGACTTGATCTTCCTGCCTTTTGATTTGGAGGTAGAGCGTACCTCCGGTTGAGTCACCTCGGAGACGAGGACGGGGTGAACCCAGAGGACCTCTCCTCGAGATGTGGTGATGGGATGAGTCCACTCGCATTGTCACGAGTAGGTGGCAAGTTACCACCTCCATTGTCGCCTTAGGGATGGGAACGACGCCATCTTGTGTGGTAGTCGGCGGCAAGGTGTCGAACTGAAGTGACACCACATTGGCTGACACCGTCTTCTCTTCATAGTCGACGGAGATTACATCGCATTGATCATGCGCTGGATGTAATTCTTGAGGACGTAGCAGTCCTTGGTCGGGTGTCCGATAAACCGATAGTAGTGACAGTACCTCGGGTTGTCCACTTTCCCGACTTCATCGGGCCGTTTGGGTCCGGGAGCTTGATCTTGTCACCCTGTTTCAGTATTTCAAAGAGTTGCAGGGTGTCTTCGTCATTGAATGAATACACCTCCTTGGGTCTCGGTGCCAGTGGAGGCTTCTGAGTAGGCACAGATGCGCCTTTCGAGGCATTAACAGTCAATGCCTGTTTTCCCTTTGCTTCGTCCGGAGTTGTTGGCTGCAGACCTTTTCCCCTTATCATCAAAGGCGGGGAAGCTGACACCTAGAAGACGTGCATTGGCCGCCTTCTTTTCTGCGGCTTCAGCTTCGATGATCAGGGAGCTCCAGTCGGAAGGGGGAGTAGAGTTGAGCTAGAGCTTCACTGCAGGTAGCATGTTCATGCTGCAAGAGGAGAGGAGCGCATGTTCTGGCATGCCTGGAGGTAGCCTGAAGCAGGCCTGTCGGAAGCGTTCGATGAACACCCGAACCGTTTCTTTCTTCTTCTGGCGTATCTCTATGAGAATGCCATCGTCATGTCCTTCCTGTCGTAGAGAAGTAATCGAGGAAGAGGCACGTCAAGTCATCGAAGGACGATATAGAATTGTCGGGGAGGCTGTAGTACCAGTCATACGCCACCCTTTTAGGGCCCCAAAAAAGATGCTGGTGAGGAAGCGTCCTCCTTTGGAAGATGCCCCGTCTGTGACTGGAAATATGTCAGGTACCGATGCGGAGAGTCCTTCCGTCGTACGGCGTGAGTGTTTATGGTTTATACTTTAGGATAAACCACCTTGTTCCACTCGAGGGGATAAGGCTGGGGAATGCCCATCTTCTGGCGTCTCTTGCCTGTTTTTGGACTCGAAGCGCTCCCGCAAGTCCTTGATCATTTCGACCACATCCTCCGTGGAGCTAGGAGTCGGGGAAGGTGGTACTACCTGGAGTGGAGCGTTTGAGGGCTCCGACGTCCGGGGTGCTTCTGTGTCTGAGGGTGCTCGTTGAAGGGGTACACTCAACTCCCCATTGACTCCTGGGTCGGGACCGGTTAAAGGTGTTCTGGTCAAGGCCGCCCGTATATCAAACATGCTTGAGTCAGTGCTTGCATAGAGGCAGAGAGGGTTTTGAGTCCTCCCTCTAATGAGTCTATGCGCTGGACAATGTCCTGCGGCGGCGCATCAGACTCGGAATCACCCTCAGTCATGTATACTGTCATGACACGGCCAGGGGAGATGGATTGGTTGAGGCTTCGCTCCGGCCTCACTTTCATGTGGGGGAGTCACCTCTCCTGGTGTTTCACCTTGGCCACCCCCAGCCACATTCTGGAGGTCATTCTCGACGGGCGCATCTGCAAGGGCCTGATTGCCCTCAGCTCCGTCTTGAAGGGCCTCTTCGTCTCTACCCCCAGCCGTGTCCTGGGGGACATCCTCGTTTTGAGGGGCTTCTGGGAGGCTGACTTGCCTCGAGGATGAAGATCCGCCGCAGCTGTGCTTTGGATTCGTTTTTGGAAGGAGGCTCAACAAGGGTCTGACTACCCCCAGCTTCCTCCAAGAACTTCTTCCTCGATCGAGTGCCTTCGAACACCCCAGAGGACGAGACAGCTGCCTTGATTTTCCTCGGTTGGCTTTTGGACGAGGACGAAGAATTGCCAGTCGCCTTCCGGAGTGATGAGGGGTTGGAGACCACGTTGCATGAAGCAACTCTTGGCTTCCCTTCTGTTGACACCTTCATCCCGAGGCGATGTCGGAAGGGTGTCGATGATTGCAGCCGCTGGAAGACTGACTGCCTTGGTATGCTGCCTTGCAACAGCAGTTGATGGTGACCACCGCACAAGTATGCCCCGTGAGAGGCGCATCGTGCCTGTTGGTCGACTCTCCTGACCGGCGCTTGTGAGTGATCACGTTACGCAGGTCGTTGGAGGAGAGTGCTACCTTCACACCCCCTTCAGGCGCATGGCAAGGCCAAACGCCGGGTGGACAGGTGAGTGCTGTGCCCCCTGATCTAATACCAAGCAGGCATCACGATCAGTAGTGGGAGAACCACAACATTTGAAGTGACTTGAACGGACCTCAAACGCACAACCAGAGGAGGCGCGGGAGTTCAAGACCACTGAATTTGCCTCACTCGACTTGGTTGTGCACGCAGTAGATGTGCCCAAGTGAGGTGAGGACTTTGAAGGTTGACTCATTTTTGGTGGAGAGGCACCTGATTCGACCTTGTACAGCTTGCCATCGGTAGCGCACGTGATTGTGAGCACATGCCTTTGGCCTGCTGCTGGCATAGCACGTTTGTGGCACATGGCCCGTGCCGCATTGGATTTCTTTGTACTAGCCCACTGGGGCGCATAGTACTCAGCATCCAAATTCTCCTCGCCATTACAGCGAGTGAGTCTGTCAAAGACAGAGATTTTTGTGGCGCATCAGAGGTGATGCGCGGGGCATTGGCTGCGCCCTTGCTCCGTCGACGCATCTTACTCGCCTGAGAGGGAGATGGCTGGGGAACGTGGTCAGCCGCACGCTTCTCCGAGAGATGTGCTGCATCAGCGGGCGCACCTTGGTTGCTGAGAACGTCAGTAGGAAGGGAGGGCCTGATTGGCGCATTCCCTTCAGAGGTGGTGCCCGAGGCGTCGACCTTGCGCACCCAGACACGGCGGGTCTTTTTCGGCTTCGGCAGCCGCTTCGAAGGACTCGCACTTCCTTCAGAAATGAACTCCTCGTACGCCTATTGATTGAGGCGCACGACCAGCATCTTGTGGGAGGAGCCCACCTTCACGTCGTCGGCCTGTGACATGACTTTCTCGGAAGAGAAGAAAGAGAGTCGCCAGCAGAGTCGCCAGCTTGTTTGCCATTAAAATTGTTTGATTAAAAACTTTAACACAAACAGAACAGTGTTACAATATAGGACTTAGATGTAATCCTAGGAGTACACTTTTGTTTAATCTGGGTCCTTAGTGCCAATGGAGCGAGTGGTAATGCGTTGACTCTGTTGACAGGCTGACGACGGTTATCGGTTCTCTGAAGGTGTAGATTGCTCTGGGTGCTGGAGCTTGCCGAGAGAAGAAAGACGTTGAGTGTCTGCCTCTGCCTCTCTGGTGATTCTCTGTATGTTTGATGTGGATTGTGTACGTTGTCCGTATGTGTATCCGGAAGAAGGAAATGATCCCTCTATTTATAGCTGGGCATGTTGGCTGCTCATGCGCGATATGTAGGATGCGCCGGTACGTGGGGACGCTACATGGAGATTGCTGATGGAGGGCATGGATGATGCGCCCTACTCGAGGGGTGAATTCTTCATACTGCTGTTGTGAGCCGGCACGTAGCAGAGGAGAAGATCTTTCTGTTGCTAAAATCTTGGATGAATTGAGTCAAAGGACACGTGTCGTCGACTCATGGCTCGGAGATCTCGGATCTGATGGAGGGATGATTTTGGTAGGATGCGCCTTGGATTGGGCGCATGATGAGATTTTGGCTCGTGACCTTTAGGAGTCACGAACCGTTCTGGGCGCATGGCTTTTGAGACGCATGCGAGCGACTTTTTCTGTCTTTCGGGATCAGAGATCAGTCTGGGGCATGGCTTCTGAGGCACATGCAAAGCTTCAACTGGAGACTCTTCTTCTATCTTTAGGGATCAGTGAAGGGTCTGAGGCGCATGGCTTTGAGGCGCATGCGATGGTTGGGTGGCCACGTGGCAGTAGCCATCGGGGTAAATTTATGATGATGCTGACGTTGTGGACGCTTCATTTTCTGCAAAAGCTGTCAACCGTTCAGACTTGGGGAAGCGTGCTGCCAACTCTATCAGTTCAGCATTTAATGTTGGTGACATTCGATGGAAGCTGAGTGGGCACGTTGGTTGATGTTCCACTAGGCGTATGGGGACGTATGGGGGGCGCATCCTCTGTGATGCGCTCGGTACAGGGAGCATCTGTGGGAGGCGATTGGTGTTTGAGGGGTGTGATG
>JANAVB010022098.1:0-42621 GCA_029216955.1 Iris pallida
GGAAGACCATGGATACATAAACATAACATTGTACCTTCGACTCTCCACCAATGCTTCAAGTATGTGGATTCCCAGGGGACTGTAAAGACTGAATTTGCAGATCTCAATCCTTTTAAAGATGTTGAAGCCTATTTCTTTGATGCAATACTCTATACACAAGAGCATGTGAAGGAAATATCCGATATGGCTGAAAAGCGATTGCCTTCAGAAAACCAATTGCTTTTAGAAGTCCAATCGCCCTCAGAAGATCAACCTTTGAAGATTAAGGTTAAGGGTAGGATTTGACCCCAACCTGTCGATGATGAACCTTTGATGATTAAAGTTAAAGGAAGAACTCAAGCTATGTCTGATAAATCTGTGAGAATTCCAGTCAAAAGTCGAGTTCAAGCCAACATTAGTGATCATCCTCTCATGATCAAGGTTAAAGGACATACTTTTCGTCCAATTGATTCAGAACCACTAGTTATCAACCTCGGTAAGTCTACGTCTAAGGCGGATGATGATCCGTTAATGATTAATCTAAGGCGTAGTAACCAATCTGTAAATGATGTAAATATTGATCAACATGTGTGTAACTCCACTTCCCAGGAATTTTATTATCTCTAAAATAATTTCCCTGATACTTTTCTAAGTTAGTATTACAATATTGTTATTTTTTATTTTCTTTTTCAGCCCAACTTATTTGGGTTTTACTTCCCAACAATTTTGGGCTTTTATTAAAGCCTATGAAACCCAATTCATATTTAAACCACCCTCTGTTAAGTATAAACTCAACTCCTCATTTTAGGTCTCCACCTTCATTGTTAGGAGCAAGCCCAGCTGTTCGAAGCAGCCAGGGGAATTTGAATTCTCCTTCTAACAACCTTGTCAGAGCCATGTGCTCTCCCAATTTTCTCTATTCGAATTCGTGGGAGACCCCACTCTAACAACCTATTTAAACCCTCCTTCCTTCTCCTTTGATCAGCCATTCTATTCTTTCCCCCAAAGAAATTCTACAAGTCAAGCTCTAGAGAAGGTTCCATGGCAATGGTGGAAGGATGAAGAAGGAGATAGCAGTAGTTTGGAGATCCTGACGACAGCAAGAATGTGGGTGGCTAATTGTCGATCGATCCAGGCAGTTACTGATGGTAAGAATTTCGAAACTCAAATCCTTGAATGATCGGTTCTCATTTGATCTCGGTTCCTTTTTGCTTTTCTTTTCTGATGGATTGATTATTCCTTCATGACAAGTACAAAGAATTATCGAGGGATTCGATTAATTGATCGAGTACTCATCCTCCTCGTATAGATCTGAAATTGGTGAGTCGAGCTCATCCAAATCTTCTTGATACCCTGTTCTTCTGATTTGGTTTTATTCTTGTTTTTGATCTGAGATCCAATGGAATGCCTGAACAATTGATTCGGTTCTACTCAGGAAGTTCGTGGAATCGTCGAAATTGATTGCTGACTTCAATTTGTAGAGATCGATATAAACAATTGTTAAATTGGTGAGTGGATCTTGAAATCTAGATCTAATCAAATTCTTTTATTACAATTTGAGTAATGAGAAGGATCCATTGGATCCTTGAATTTTCTTGACAACAGTTAGGAAGATCGAAAGTTTGTGCTAATTCTTGATTCAATCAACTGACTGTTCATAAATCTCAGGTAACCACCTATTACTGCTATTTTACATTTTAAATTGAAGTATCGGGTTCATAGATGCATCAGAACATTGATACTAGAATTATGGTCCTATTTTGATGTGGTTATGTTAATCTATGATCTATTCCTCAAACTAATTTTCTAAATACTGTTGGATTCATTGCCTTACTGAAAATCCAGACTGTGACCATTGAACCAATGCTCTGATTATTCAGGAATTCTAGTTGCAAGAAGAGAGTCAGGGTAGTAGTTTTTGCAGGAATTTAGTCTGATGCATAATAGTAGGACACAAGGATTAGTTGAACCCAGTACCATGTTAAGTTCAGTAGGAGTGTATCTAATATCCAATTTTATGATTGTGTGGGCACTCTTTTGAACTGTGTATGCAGTGACAATGTGGTTTCATTTTAGTTAACCATGAATACACATGATGTTATGGGTCACCTGTGTAAGTCTGGGTGCCTGTACAAGATTTATCTTTTGCTTAAACCTGAGTGGCCTATGCTAGTTACTTTCAGTTGAATGAACCTAAAATCAAATTGACACAGCTGGTTCATCACATGAAACCAAAAATTCAGTGCCATGTTGGACACCACCAGTGCCAAGTTGATTTCAGTTCTATTAAACTGAGATTCAGCCAGTTGGATGCTAGTTGGGAAACATGAGATACCATATCATGGTTCAACTAGTATTGGACTTCAGGAATTAAGAGTTAATATTCCTTTAGTTAGTTCAGTCTAGTACCATTTTAAGGACTGCAATAGCTGTGAACTAGAATTTGGAAGGCAGGATTGATGTGTGTTGGTTGAATTGTTGTAGGCTAGAAAACCAGTTTCAACTCGATGAAATTATTATGGCTGGACTGTTTTGGGTTCTGTGATGTGAGGAGAGTTGAACCTGGGAACTAATCCAAGTCTCTCCAGTTCATTTTCTTGCATTATTATTTTTGACTGAACCTGGGATAATTGTGAACTTAGGAACCAGAGACATCTCACTATTCAGCCAGTTGAACCTGGGTATTTTCTCAATGGTTCAGTAATTAGGAACCAGGGCATTGAGAACCTGGGACCCATGCATTCTTTTGTGCACTGTTGTTGTGTTAACTCAGGAACCTAGGTCTCAGGAAAATCTGAAACACTAGTGTAAACCAGGGTGCAATCCTATGAAGACTCGGGAATTTAAGTTTGGTTTTCAGGAAATTAAGAATGATTCACTGAATTTGATTTTTGTCAATGGGGATTCAACTAGTAACCAGAATGAAGACTGGTATTGTCCATCATGGTTAGGACTACACTATGATGATGATGATAGGCTGTTTAGGTTCATTTGGGATGTTGTTAGATCCCTACAGGACTGTGTAGATAACTGGTAACCAATGTGATACAGGGGATAGGAAGTTAAGGAATATATGTATATGGCAGTATAACTTTGTTTCAAGCAGTCCTAAATCCAATATTGACTATTGGAATGGATGAAAATAATGATGACAACATTATTTAACTGAACCTGAACATGACTGTTAGCATTCCAGTGTCATGGGACTGTCCTATTCAGGATTAGACTGTAAAATGAATCCAAGAGCAAGTGCCTTGGTATAGGATTAATGATAAGGAGCTGTAATTGTATGTTAGAATTAAATTATTTTTGAACTAAAGCATAATACTGGATAAACCATGACTTTATTTACCCTAGTAATATAAGGAAGTTAAGAAGAGGTAAGTATTCTATTAGAGTTAACTATAGGTTAACAAGTCATGTATAAGTTGAGTTTAAATGGTAAACCAAGTTGTTAAGTGATCTTTTAGACTAGGAATATTTACCTACATTGTAGACTTCATTTGTAATCAATTACTTACAGGAGGACATCCAGTTTCCTTGGATACTTGTACTTTCCTGGAGCCAGGCAAGTACACTCTACGGTTTTGTACTTTTCATTATATATCCTGTGCTTCCTTGAGTAACACATTTGCAACACGCCATGTACTTTCTGGTATTCATGTTCTCTTGTTCTTATTACTTGTATCTGGGGTGGGGAAATATACTATCTATGTGACCAATCCCAAGAAACAACTCAGGTGTGTTTAGCTTAGACCCCGCATCGTGCACGCGGGTCCTAAGCCGCCCATTCATGTGCTTTCATGTGCTTTCATGTGCTTACCCTAGCCGGTCACATATTTAGTTATATTTCAAATGTAGTACACATGTTCAGGAGATTACCTTGTACTTATTTCCTGTGATTCCATGATATCATGTTCTTTCAGGTGCTTACATATCATGTTCTTTCATGTTCTTATATTCATGTTCTTTCATGTACTTTACACTGTTCTTCATGTACTTATTCACCTGTTCTTTTCTGTACTTTCCATGTTTTCATGTACTTTCATATCATGATGTCTTGTTCATTACCTAGAATTGTACTTGCTCCGCTCCTGAATAGGATATATTGCAGGTGAGATGGAGGCTTTGTGTGACACCTACTATGGGCAGGATATTGCTTTCCCTACTGAGCCAGCTGGAGCTGCTTGTGACATAGAGGCTGCAGAAGCCTAGTACTTCTTTAGTATTTTCCTATTATCTTTCCATGTATTGAGACTAGCAGACTCTTTTATTAGTTGGAATGTAATTTAGATATTGTACTTTACTCTGGTTGGGACACATTTATAGATGCTGTGATTTCATTTCATGTTCATATTTATCTGGTTAGTTTCCCTAGATTGGTACAGCTTACTTTTTGTGCCTAGCAACAAAGGCTGGGTGTGTCCGACTCGTATCCGGTTATTCGGGAGCGGGTCGTGACAATGTGTTTTCCTATTTTAATGAAGATTTTCTTTTTGGCGTATATGGCTGTCAAATATATTGAAAGAATGACTTTATCTGTTGATAATCAAAGTCATCGACATAAAACTGACATAAATACAGAGAAAATATTAATATTAATCATAAAGAGAATTCTTTCCTCCTTATGTCGATATTGGGCCCTATGCTCAGATGTTCCTAACATCTACTCATTATTTTCTACCTATTGTCCATCATCACATGCTTGTGTGGCTTATAGACGTCATGAAGAATCTTATTTTGTGATCTCGTCTACTAAGAAAAACAGGCATCAAATTGTGTTTGGTTTGGCTAAGAATATTCCTGCTATACAGACAGATAATCTCGAAGAAAAGGATAAAGGAAAAATCAGAATTGACAGATATAGTCAACAATCCCGTAAGATTATCCAGAGTGTGGGACATGATTTGAAAACCATGTCAGGTCTCAATCAGGACAAAGGTAGACGATTACCATTATGTGTTGATCCATTTTATCAACGAACCCGTCATAGTTTGGGATACGATACATCTCATATGTTTAAGGAAGATATGGAAGAGGAGTTTTCTTCCAGTTCTTCACAATCCTCATATTCAGAAGGAGTCCAGTATGGTGAATCTAAGCACGTCTTTTCAGTTAATATGGTTCAAACCGATATGAGTCTGAACTATTTGAAAATGACCCTTGGGTACAACAAATGGATACTCAGTAGGAGCTTCGGTTTGAGCAGCGACAACCACCCACAGAAGATAAATCATCCATATTGATATTGGAGACGAAACTACGTCAAAGCCAATATTTATCAGCAAAAATCTTTCCGAAGATGAAAAAAAAGTTGATAAAGCTAATAAAAGAATATTGATCTCTTTGCGTGGAGCTATGAGGATATGCCAGGTCTGGATCCTAAAGTAGCTACCCATAAACTCAATATTCTTCCTAATGCCAAACCTGTAAAACAACAGCAACGACATTTTCGACCAGACATGATGGATGCAATTGAAGCAGAAGTTAAAAAGCTGATCGCATATGGCTTTGTCCGTAAAAACAACATCCAGATTGGGTTGCCAATATTGTTCCTGTCATAAAGAAGAAGAAAAGTTCGAGTTTGCATAGATTTTCGAGATCTCAACGCAGCTTGTCCAAAAGACGAATTTCCACTTCCGATCACCGATGTCATGATAGACAATACATGAGGTTTTGAACGTATGTCTTTCATGGACGAATTCTCAGGATACAACCAGATTAAGATGCATCCAGGAGATGAAAAGCACACCGCTTTCGTACACCCCTTGGAGTTTATTGCTACACGGTTATGCCTTTTGGTCTGAAAAATGTCGGCGCTACATATCAACGGGCCATGAGCAACATCTTTCAAGAACATCTACGAAAAATAGTTGAATGTTACGTAGATATATCGCCGTCAAAAGTCGATCAAAATATCACATTCAAGACTTAAGACAGTATTCGAGTTGATGCGTCAACATCAACTAAAGATGAACCCCACTATCTTCTTGGGGTTTCCAGTGGCAAATTTTTGGGATTTGTCATTACTTCTCAAGGTATCCATGTTGATCCTGATAAAGTTAAAGCAATTCTTGAAATGCATCCTCCACGCAATCTGAAAGAGCTCCGTGGCTTTCAGGGTCGCATTACTTATCAGGAGATTTATATCAAATCTTTCTGGGAGTGTCAACCTTTCTCTCGTTTACTGAAGAAGTGTCATTTGTTTGGGATGAAGCATGTCAAAAAGCATTCAATGACATCAAGCAATACCTCACAAATCTACCTGTTTTAGTACCCCCGTAGTGGGAAGACCATTTTTGCTGTATGTTCGAGCATTGGATCATTCCCTTGGTGCTCTTCTTGCACAGAAAAGTGGTGAAGGTCATGAACAGACAATTTATTATCTCAGCGAATGATGGTTGGGGCTGAACACAGGTATACTCCTGTAGAAAAAGAATGTCTAGCTTGTTTTTGCCATTCAAAAGACACGATATTATGTATCGGGACAGACTATTCATGTCATCTCCAGAATAAATCCTCTTCGATTATTGATGAAGAAGCCGAGTATTCTTAACTCCCGTTAGCTACCTGGGCAATGTTGCTTACTCCCTATGATATGGTCTATATACCTCAAAAATCAGTGAAGGGTCAAGCGTTAGCTGACTTCTTAGCAGCTCATCCTATACCTGAAACTTCTAAGTATATGATGACATTCCAGATGAAGTCATAGACTGCAACATGACTTTGAGGAATGATATTTGGCAACTATACTTTGATGGAGCATCACGAGTTGGACCCAAAGGCAATATTGTCTCCGGAGTAGGCATTGTCTTGGTCTCTCTCTGATAAAATGGTTATATACCGTGCTTATTCCCTCAACGAACCATGTTCCACAATGTGGCAGAGTATAACGCTCTGCTAATTGGTCTTCAAGTAGCAAAACAATTGGACATTGAGTTCTTGGAAGCCTATAGAGATCTCAGCTGATTGTCAATCAGGTCAGAGGGACATATGAAGTCAGAAATCCTGACCTCATTCCCTATCATCAAGTGGTAATCGAACTGGCTCTTTCATTCAAAGGGTTCTTCATTGAATTCGTACCACGCTCTCAAAATTTGGAAGCTGACGCTCTTGCTAGTTTAGCTGTAGACTTAGCAATTCCAATCAGAAGACAAAATACCATCACTTTGTTGGATCGAACCTATTCTGTGTCAAGAATAATTTGCACATCGAACAGAGTTATGCTACCGAATCAAATTTTCAGCAAAAGGATTGGAGAAGTCCATTTATTGATTATGGGTCTATGTGATTTTACCTGAAGATCCAAAGGAAGATGCATCAATCAAAAGACGATCATTTTGATTTTACTATGATGCTTCTATACACATGTTGTATCATCGTTCTTATGATGGGCTTTTACTACGTTGTCTCTTGGAAAGCAAGCTAAGTAAACACTTCGAGAAGCTCATGATGGAGTTGTGGTGACATCAACCAGGTCCAAAGTTAGGACCGTATTCGAAGATGGGTATTATTGGCCTTCTATGATAGCAGAGCTGTGGATTACGCCATGTGTAAAGCATGCCAGATTCATACTGATTTTATTCATCAACCTTCTGAATTTCTACATCCTACGGCAGCTTCTTGGCCTTTCGAAGCTTGGGGTATGGATATTATTGGTCCGATTAATCTTTCTGTCAAAGGGCATCGGTTTATCCTTGCTATAACTATTATTTTTCTAAATGGGCAGAAGCAGTTCCTCTTGTTGAAGTAAAAACGTCTAATGTGGTTAACTTCATCAAACATCATGTCATTTATCGTTTCGGGATTCCCGAAGATAATCCATGATAATGGACCACAATTTGCTAGTCAGGCGTTTTATCATTTTGTGACAAATCGAATCCAGAACTTATCTTCTACAACTTACAATCCGCTGCTAATGGTTTAGCAGAAGCTTTCAACAAAACAATTATTAAACTTCTCAAAAAGTTTTCTTCTAATAAACGTGATTGGAACGAGAAACTTGGAGAATGTTTATGGGCTTATCAACAACAATCCGAACTCCAACTGGTTTTACACCATTTTCATAGTTTACGGATGTGAAGCTGTTCTTCCAAGAGAGATCCAGATACCATCTCTTAGAATAGCCATTACTAATGAGCTAACTACGGAGAATATGCTTAAGACTCAGGAACTTGAAGGTTTGGATGAAAGCGTCTTCAAGCACAACAACACATTGAGCTGTATCAAGCCCGCATATCTCGAGCTTTCATCGTAAATTAAAGAAAGGGTATTTAAAGTAGGAGAGCTAGTTCTAGCTGTCGAAGACCTATGTTTGACTCATAAGAGTAAAGGCAAGTTTCAAGCTAAATGGGAAGGTCCTTATGTAGTCGAAACAATATTCTAATGGTGCTTTAGGTTATCTAAACCTAATGGAGATTTGCTCATGATGTCGATCAAGGTAAATTTTTGAAGAAATATTACGTTTGAATTTCTTCTTCATTCCCAGCTGCCACGGTTTGGTTAAGCTGATTATTTATTTTGCCAAAAGAGAATATTGATTTTCTTTCTTCCCAGCTGATTTCAATTAGAAAAGATTTATTATCTACATGTCCGTATTACCTCTGATAGTTTCTACTTCTTTGAGTCATTACAATCTATCATGTTTATATTACCTCTGATAGTATTGTACACTCTAAAAAGAAAAAGATTTATTATCTATCATGTCTATTACCTCTGAATAGATATTAATCTACTTCTTTGAGTCATTACAATCTATCATGTCCATATTACCTCTGAATAGATATTAATCTACTTCTTTGAGTCATTGCAATCTATCATTTCATATTACCTCTGATAGTATTGTACACTCTAAAAAGAAAAAGATTTATTATCTATCATGTCCACATTACCTCTGGATAGATATAATCTACTTTGTTGAGTTTTGAAGACTTATCATGTCCATATTACCTCTGATAATTATTTTCTATCTAATACCTATTTTATAAACATTTCATCATTTCATGGTTTAAATGTTACATCAGCAAAAGGAAGAAAATGATAGAAGATAAAATTCATTATTGGGTACAAAAATTTCTAAGACGGAGCAGATAGATCTTCAATCATTTTCTGCAATTCTGCCAGATGCTTTTCGCGAGAGCCCAATACAGTTGTATATGCTATGGATTGTCGAGCTTCCGCAGTACAGAGATGGGAGAGTTCGCAAAGGCTTCATTTTTCTTTGGCTTCTTCGAGAGTCTTGATGTTTGATTCAGCACCAAAGATCTATTCTTCCAAAATGGAACTTTGCCTCAAATATTTATCCCGATCTACCGTCATCTGGTTTTTCTCCTCCTTTAATCGAGCTAGCTCAGCTCGACTTCATAGATTTTATCATTTTGTGATAGATTTTGATATTCATTGAGTCATAGGCTTCTTGGTGCTGCTCCAACAGGGATTTATTCTCTTTCAAGAAGGCCCTTTCTACGACAACCTTATTGCTATATTCTTGAAGAGATTCTTTAAAATAGTTTTCCAAGTTGTATATTCATTTGTGAGAGCATCATACTCAGATTGGACGAGGCTTTCAATAGTCCCACTTGACAACCTTAGATATTCTTTGATTGGCTGTTCAAGTCCTTGGACTATCTTTTGCAAAGCTGCTGCCCTCTCAGTATTATTAAACATTGTGATGTTGTCAATGGTGGTCGCAATCGCACTTTTCAAACTCTCATAACTGAGGCCTTTCTTTAAAACCATCTTGATCAATGCTGCCAAGGTTTTATAAAATGTCTCAGTATGAATCTCTACCAATAGATTCATATCAGCATTAGAGCTCGGTGTATCGGCAATGTCTGCCAATCCCTTCTCCCAAAAACTAGAGACAGATGTCATTGCCATTATAGCAATCTGAGTTAATGCCATATTTGTCGTCGCTACCATGGCTAGTTGATTCCCAGAGATTTCTGGGACTATATCTTCAGCAAACTTTTTGTCGCTTCTGGTGTTTGAGTTTCGGTGGCAGGGATGATATTGCGGAGGTGCTGTCTTCTATGTTCGATTCAGGTTCGAACACTACTGTCTCAAGAACCTGGTCCGGATTAGCATCAGTAATTGATGGTGTTGCTGCTATATTTACGATCTCAGTAATCGGTTCTTTGGTAGCAACCGATTCTCTGAGCACTGCTGGCTCTTCTTCTGCAGTCGGCTCTTTATCTCTTTCTGGGCAATAGAAGACAATTCTTGGCGTGCCTCTCCTGCAGACTCTTCTTGTATCTCCACAGATGGAGAACCTTCCTCAGAAAGAGAGTCCTCTTTTGAAGAAAAACTTTCTTCTTCAGATTCTATTACCTATTCAGAGATAGGCTTTTGAGGAGGAGGAGCAACGGGCTTTGCCACAACGATCCCTACAAAGATTAAACAAGATAGTCAATATACAAAATTATAATATATATTTTTGTATAAGTTTTGTGTAATTTATCTTTACCTGGAGTAGGTGCAGGACGCGATAAGAGTGCGTCATAATCTAAGTCCCAATCATCATCATCTAATTCGAGACCTGGTTCATCCGAGGGGATGGGTTCCAGATTACTAGCAGGAGTTGTGGCTGTGTCTTCGACAGCTTTCGCCTTTTGTGGCAAGTTATGTGCAATGAGGTGCTAAATCATCCTGGAGATAGGACCCTATAATTTCTGTCATTGCTGCCGGCTGGGGTGCTGAAGATCCTTCTCCAGGTTGAGCTCATGAAGATATAATGTTTGGAGTCTCTTCGGCAGAATTTTTGCTTTCTGGGGTAGAGACTCTCTGCTTGGAAGGCCCTTTAATAACAACCTTCTTCTTCTTCTCCTGGAAAGTAATAGTTGTGTCCGATTTTCGCTTCCGGGTGGCAGAAATGGTAATTGCTCCTGCAGCTGTCTCTCCAACTCCCATAGGGATCGTTTCTAGATATTCGTTTGGAACAACATCATCAGGTATATCCGAGCGCACCATAACTGGTTCTTCGGCATCTCCTTCTTTTTCCCACCAGAGACTTTCTTTCATATTGTAGTCTTTTACGAAAGAACGAATGGAGACATAAAAATGTGGATACGAATGAAGCATTCATAGCTCAGTTATGCTTGAGGCGGTTGACACATGGAATTTGGCACCAGTGCATCCAGTGCTAAAATATCGCCATACCCTCGCTCCATCAACTAATTTTCCATAATTGTTGAAACTAGTGGAGGGATTACCAATATGAAGCTGGTCATACCCGAACTGATGAATAACCGACTAGGTAGATACGGTTTAAAGATGCAGTTGTCTTCAGTTCTATACATCAGATGTGAGGTCTGATACATATTAGCCAATTGAAGACTGGCGCAGGTATATCAGTTCTATCTCGACCTACGTCTTCAAATTGCACACCAAAACAGTCGGCTGGAACTGATGGTCGTGCAGAAAGATTCCACCTATAAGAGAAGTTCAGTGCTTCCCGTGTATCCGTCACTGAAGTCGCCTTCCAAGTAGCTTTATTAAATTTTTGGAGGAATACCTCCACATGATCTTCAGGGCCTGGTGGTAATAAGCTGCAGTTATGATGCAGTAGCCAGCCATCAAATATGTATATGGCATCTCCACCCTAGGGAAATCATGATGGTAGGGAGCATTCTTGATCAGTTCTTCACCAAAAGCTCGCAAACCCGCATTCATCCGGCACACCATTGCCGGTAATAGGCTGAGTTTAGCCTTAAATACCAAACGTACTGCTGGCCATAGTACGTTTTGGTGAATTCTGTCAACTGTATCGGTTCCTGGTACGACCCACCTGCACAACCACAAGGAAAGAAAGCCCGCCAGTAAAGCTTTCTTTGAGAGCTTTTGACTTCAATGTCTTAAAAAGCTTAATGTTTCATCCCCGCAGGGAATTCTCCAGCTTTGGTGGTTAAATACTTGTCTGGTGACTTATATTTGACCATCCAAGTATTTATCAAGTCGATAGGAAATATTGAGCAAGGATTGATGGTTTGAACCTTGCTATCTTAAAATTTCTCTCTATCTTCCTTGGACACTCTATTCTTATGGTTAGAATAGATATGTTGTCCATTTATTGACATATGCCAAATTCGATCCACTTTCATACATAGTGGTACAAATCAAATAATGACATCATCTCTTGGTATACCTCGACTAAGCGAGGGTTTTTCTTACTAATTTCTGCTAGTTTCCGGTTGGAGGGAATATACTCTTCATATGGAACTTCTTCCATTGGTAGCCTGGAGATAAATTACATCTCATGGAGTGCAAAACCCATTTCACCTACTGGGGTCGCAAAGGTTATTGTTCATGGGTATGCCTTGACTTGTGGAGGCTACCACTTCTAACAGTCCGATGGCTTGTAGTTCTGCTTCAAAGGTCTTTATGTCCCAAGAGCTAAGTTGAACCCAATTTTCGTTGTGAGGAGTCATCCACCATGGAAGCCTAGGGTTGATTTGGGGATATACTGAAGCATTCATAAACCTGTTAATGAACAACTGTATTTGCACCGGCTGGATCAGAGACGAGCCTTCACTTGGTGTGAATCCAGGTAATAAACCTGAGAAAGGGGTGACACCACCGCTGGAAGTACTCGAATGATAGCCCATTTGGTTTCCATCCCTTTTGAATATAATTCTCTCCGGTCTTCCATGACTGTTGGGAGTCAGATTCCAGATCATCTGCCTCGGATGAGTGGCGTGAACAAAAGAAGAAAAGGGATAATCCTTTGGCATTGTTGGGAGATACATTGCCCTTTCCCCAAACTTGAACACCCAGGACTCCTTCTTGGGGTTTGTTTGAGATTGGAAATCGATTGCGTTCCCAAACATGAATACGGGTTTCAAGTAATGCTGGCCATCCAATGACACCAATATTCTCCGTTCATCAAAGACAGCAACATTCTGTCTCCCTGAGCAGTTATCAACTGTTGTCTTTTCTTGGGATACTGCTTGCCAGTTTGAGAAAACTCGACATGAGATAAATTTTCCAGATAATTTGATCCCAAAATACCAGTTGGTGAGCCAAACACCTCAGAGAGAGGATGGATCCCCAAGTCCACTGCAAAAGAAGTTCAACAAGAAAAATCAAGTTAGTAAAACTCTAAGTATGAACTCTACGCAAACTCAAGCTCTACGCAAATGACTATACATGAGTTAAATTTTGGAGTTATTATGCGTAAAATGTTCTCTGTTTTAAAGAGAATTTGTTTTATGCATTTCTCTAAAAAGGTTCTACACAGTCCAAGACTGAAAGTTTTTTACGCGTACTTTTTCTGTTCAAAAGAGTAAAGTTTTACGTGTGAAAGACACAGTCTTTTCAGTTTTACGCTCGCACATATAACGTGGGCATATTTTCAAGTTTTACGCTCGTACATATAACGTGGGCGTATTTTCAAGTTCTACGCTGGCACCTATAACGTGAGCGTATTTTTGGTTTCGATATCTACGCTGGCACGTATAACGTGAGCGTATTTTTGGTTTCAACTCTTACGCTGGTACATATAAACGTGAGCGTATGATTTAGGGTTGCTCCTGGGTCATCTTCTCCAACGAAATCTATGGTCGTAATAGATAGGGTTTCTACCGATCATGGCCGGAGCCACGTTTGGGTTGGTCTTTGGGGTCTCTTCGATGTTCTTCTCCAGTGATGCTGCAGTGGTGTGAAGTTCCTCTGACGATCTAGCTGTCGACTGTTTGCAAAAAACAAAAGTATAATCTTTATTTCACAAACTTTGTAAAGAATATTACAAGAATTCTGGGAAAGTACAACTATAGGAATCCGATCTGAAATGACGATCGCTTTATCCCTTGGACGATGTGAACTTTGAAGACTTGAATTTCTGAAGAACGCAGCAGCACTTGGACAAAAACTCTGATTTCTCTTGATTTTGTAGAATCCCCCGCTGAATGGAAACGAAACTCTATTTATAGAGTTCTGAAATAACTGTTTTGGACAGTTATTCTGGAGAGCGCCTGGTTGAAGTGCGCCTGTTTTGAGCACATATGACAAACTGCGCCTGTTTTCACTCCGTTATCACGAACGTGCACCAACTGCTTTAGACACGTGGCATTATTTGATTGAAATGCGCTTGGTCGTGTACAGTTAGTGGGACACGTGTTGGACATGTAGAGTGGTAGTTAGACGTTGAATTAGTCAAAGTGCGCCTGTTTCAGGGACACGTGGTAAGCTCTGAATTGATGTTGTTTTGAACTGCGCCTTCTTCGTAGGCGCAATCTACAAAGTGTGCTGAGTTTGGATAGAAGTAGGCGCAATCTGCGAAGTGTGCTTGATATAGAAAAAAAATAGGCGCAGTCTGTTGATAGCGCCTAGTTCTTTGATGTAGGCGCAATCTGTTTAGACAGCTGTTATATCTTCCTCGAGCGCCGCGCCATCATAGGAATGATAGCGCCGTCTCGATCTTCGTATTTGTCGGGTAATGATGACTCCTCGTCAGCTAAGCGCGGTTTGTGAAATGCGCCTCTATGATGCAGAAATAGGCGCGTTCTGTGTTTGTTGATGACGTAGGCGCCATTTGTTTGTAGGGTCGTTCTGATTAATCTGTTGAATTTAACTTAGGCGCGGTTTGATTTTTTGGACCTACAAGACCCCCTTCAAAGTTTTCGAATTTTGAATTTTCAAAAGTTCGAAATACTTTGAATTTTCCATATGACCAAGTCAAACCGCGCTTGATATTTGAAGAAGTTGCGCAGTTTAAGGCGAGAATGGATCTTCAGGCTGAATAGGCGCAATCTGTTTAGGCGCGTTTCGTTGCGGCTGTTCGAAAACTATAAATAGCCCACAAAATCCTTCGTAAACCCTTTATTGTCTTCAAGAGTGAAATTTTTCGAGTTTTATTTTCTGATTTTCTTTCTTCTCCGACGAGCTTTTCAAATCAACTCCGATGGCGCCTCGACGTTCGGATAAGGGAAAAGAACCCGCTCCAATTGAATTTTCAAAGAAATCCAAGAAGACCACGCCGCATCCCATGGTTGAATCACGCGGTTCTCTTCAAATCCGAGAGCCTGGACAAATTCGTGTCTCTCGACATGAAACTGCACATCCGGCCATTAATGGTGGGTTATAGGAACGTACACTGGCTCTTCTTAGGGCTCAGTTGTATTCGCCAACTCTTTTTAGGGTTTGGTGATTCTCTAAACTTCATGTTTATGAAGTTTAAACATTCCACCAAATAGCGCCTAGAAAATTAGACTCTGTTTGTTCGATCGCGCCTAGTAACAAAACTAGGCGCTATCGGATATAGCTTTGTCTGATAAAACAGGCGCTGTTTGTTGTTGAATGAAAGCTAGGCACAATCTGCCTTATTTGACAGAAAACTAGGCGCAGTCTGCCCAGATTCATAATTAGGCGCAGTTTAATCTAGTTGGCTGAAAACTAGGCGCAGTCTGTCTTTAAGCAGTCAACTAAGCACAATCTGATAACTTTGTTGTGATGTTAACTTTTTTTGCTCTTTTCTGTTTTGCAGTTGATATCAGGGAAGATCCCAACTTCGAGATCTTCGAGGAACTATGTCTGAACCTGAATTCAAAGAGGACTTGTCACACGTTAAGTTCCCTCATTATGAACTACCAGAGTCTCGAAGAGAAATCCTGACTACTCAGGATAATGAGACTCTTCTGTGTTTGATGAACGGCCAGCCCTTACAGTCATTGGATGCAGCTATCCACAAGAAACCACTCTTCTTGTTTGGAGATGCCTTTGGCAGGGAATCTCAGCCAAAACAGCGGGTGGAAGAGAGGATTTTTAAGAAAGGTGAAAAGACTATATATTTGCCAGAGATGCTTAGGAGTTTACCTCTTTCCAGATATGAATTTGCCAGTTATCCCCGCCAAATGGCGTGGGATATCACTCCCGTTCAGCAGGCTCGGGTGGGTAAAATATGTTATAAAAAGGTGAACAACAGAGATATCTTCTATAGTTCATCTGATATTTACGCAACTCATCTCAGGGGTTTGAAACCAGGTTGCATCCCTCCCGAGAATCATCTCGTCTATCACCAGTGAGAATACCAATTTTTGCAAATGAGTTTGCTAGGAAAGGTAGGTATTATACTGATAACACCTTAAGGATGCAAGGTTTAGTCACCCAGATTATAAACGATGGAGCTGCATTGCCAACTGGGTTTTAGAACATTATGAAGAAGAGCTTCTTAATATCAGTCTGTATGAAGCTGTTTATTCTTTAGTACATGGCTTCCCTCCAAATCCACACCTATTCCTTTCACTGATCGAAAGGTACAATTATAGGACGGGAACTTTCATGACCCCAAAAGGAGAAATCGGTCTCGCTCTTCACGAGATGAATCATATCTCCAAGCTGCCTATGGGAAATTTTCCTTATGAGGAGTATGTTCCCACTGAAGATGAATTAAACAGGCTGAAATCTGAAAATGCTGAAATGGTAGAAGTCTTTGATGAGCTGTTATGTCACTATCACATCTGTTGTTGTTATTTCGAAAGCTCAGGCTCCTGCTATCTCACTAAATGGATATCTTATCTCTTCCTCAAACATGATGATGAAGAGAAACAAATTAGTGATAAGAAAACTGTTGATCCGCTTACCTTTCAGCGTTTCAATGAGGAAGAGATGAATGAGTTGATGGCAAGGTTTCGCCAAGAAGATATAATAGTTAAAAATGATGAAGATTATCCTCCACTCAAGATAGGAGATAAAATAGAAAGTTTCATGAGGATGGGATACAGACGTATGTCTAAGAAAGCCCATCTGGCAGGCTTTCTTGCTTTTTTGGCTACGAAGGTATGTAGTCCCTGGAGCAAGTGCAGTTGATCGCTTCCATAGAGGTGTTCTTTTTGCTGCAGTCCGCCTAGTGTTCGGTTATCGGATGGATATTTTATCGGCGATGACAAGCCGACTTAATCATAGTCTGCGTTGCTTTGTGGACGGCATGTTAAATAATAAGAAAGATGGCTTTCCACGTACTGAAGTCGCCCATACTTATTTATTTGGGTGGCTTCTACTCCACTGTCCAGTTTTGATGAGCCCTGGCGAAAGAGCTATTGGAGGAAACTTTTTAAGAAAGTATGAAGGATGTAGATGGAATCACACCTCCTTGATAGATTGCCGGCGAGTATTGAACCGCGGCGATAACTGGGATTTTTATTGTGTTGACCCACCAGCTGGCTACGAATTATTGCCAGCTAATATCCTAGATTCAGTGAATACTCTACCAACAGATCCAGCTATATTCAATTGGTTGAAGTCGATTCGACCTTCACACCTCGTACATCGATTTGAAGATGAATGTATTCTTGAACCATATTTGCCTAGCCGTTTTGCACGCCAATTCGGCTATGATCAATTCCATGTAGGGAATGCCACAACATGCCTACAAGGGAAAGGATATTTGATTGATGGCGCCAGGGCTTGGTGCTATTATAATGCTAAAAATACGAGGGCCGTTTTCTCAATGCCTGAGAATACAAATCATGGACCACGAATGTTATTCACCTATTCAAGGTTTTACACTTCGGCCAATACCTTTGTGGAGACTTTTGATTTAGCACATAGTTTCGCTTCTGACAAACGAGCCAAGAAAGGAAAGCCGAGCATTCTTTATAAAGATCCAAATGACGAAGAACCTGTTGACGAACCTTTTGAAATCTCCAGAGACATGAACTTCCTTGAGGAGTTTATTGAACCCTTAAACATTTCTCTCCGAGTAACAAAATCTCCTATGAAGGATAAGAAGAAAAGAAAAAATGATAATCCTGTTGCTTCTCCAGATCCAAAGAAAAAGAAGACCACCGCAGAATCTCCAGAAGGAGTTACCACTAGGTCACAATCGAGACAACGAGCAGAAGAATCTGTAAGGAGTGAAGAGACAACTCCTACATCTTTACAGAAACAACTGGGCATTTCTACTGACCAAGAAAGTCCGGATGTGCCTCTTCAAAGAAGGCCGTGTTTGAAGAAAGTAGTTAGTAGAAAATTAAGATTATTGAGTCCATCTCGTGCTGCATCCATCCTGGCTAGTGCTGTTGCTGGGCATATGATGTCTTCCCCTACTCCCATCTCTGGATCAGAACCATTAACTACAGAAGAACCAACACATTCTAGCAAAGAGGCTATGGAAGTAAACGCATCTTCTGTGATTGGTCAGCCTTCAACTTTGGCGATTCTTCCTGAAGCGCTTCCAGAAACAGTATCTAATACTATTCCGGTCGATACGTTAGATCATCTTCAAACTCATGCCGATGATCCAATATATTCAGATAGCGAAATGATTGATGCATTACAAGCATACGCTGAATATCTTGAGGAGACTGTTACTGATCCGGAAGCTGAAAATACAAATGAGCCATCTGACGCTCATAATTTAAATGAAAAGAATGTTGAGAGCATTGACAATGAACCATTGGAGGAAGCACATGTCAATATTATGAAGACTCCTACCAGAGAAGACCAGCCTTCACTTAGTACTTCCGATACGGGAAGTAATCATGCAGAGGAAGTCTCAGAAGAAATACCAACTCATCATCCTCAGGAGATAGCAGTATTGGTGAATACACCGCATATGCCCGATCCAGGTTAGTTTTCTTGAATCCTGTAGATTATTATCAATGATGATACTTGTTTTTGTAGTATATTGATTCCTTTTCTTTAATAGCTGAAGGTAATGTACACCTATCAGGCGGTTCAGAGGCGGGTAGTAGTCAAGCAATGGCAACATACACCATTCCTGCGATGGGTACCCCTGCTCGAACAATGGATATTGGTAAATTGCTAATTTATTATTCTGAACTTCATAACTTTCTTAGAAAATTAACGCAATACGTTAACTTTCAGGAGAACAAATAAGGAGTGTAACTAGCTCGAAAATGGCTCCATTGGAGACTCCTGCCAGAGAAGAGAGTTCTACAGAGATGCCTATACCTGGGCCATCACAAGTCCAGATTGAATTGCCTCAATCAGGTAAAGCTTTAACTTTGTCGACTTTGTAAAATAAAACTTGCTAATGAGAATATTTCGCAGAAGAACCAGTCAAAGCTGCTACAAGCTCTACCACGGCACCTCCAATAAAGATAACCCAGATACCAAAAGAAAGATCTTCTGAAATTATTGCTTTGACGACGCCATCTGTCGCAACTGAAGTTACTCCAGCCGAGATAGCAGAAACTCCCATCACTTCTGAGGCAAATAGAATCGTTATAAGATCTTATACAAACACATTCTATCTAACACTCAAGCCGATGGTGGAGAGTGAGAACATTCCTTTCTCCAAAGTCAGGAAATCCGTAAAATATTTGATCAACGGAATTCGTGACCACGGAGATGAAGCTCAGGCTGTTTATCTGGAACACATCCTCAATGAGCTTGAAGAAGTGAAGACTGCAATGATGAATCTATCATCTGAGAATATAGATTCACTGATTGAAAAAGAATGTCAAGCTCTGGCCCGGGAAGCTGAACAGAAGGAAAAAGATCTTGAAGCATTTTTGGCAGCCTTTGCTCAGTTTGCTGCTGATATGGAAACTCAGATTGAAGAAACATCTTCTAAGCTGGATACCAATGAAGCTAAAATAGCAGAAGCTGACGAAGAAATTGCCAAGCTTCAAGAACGTCTGACTTTGGCGAAGCAGAAAAGGGAAGAGAAGGTTCTCTTAAACAAAGAAACTGCAAATCACCTCGTTGTGCTGAAGCGTCAAAAGGAGCTTAATACCAAGACTCATCATGAAGAGCTGAATGCTCGTTTTGCTAATCTAAAACCCTTTGACTTTGAGTCAACAAGGAATCAAATTGGACAAAGGATTCTGAACTCTCAAAATGAAACGATAGCTGCTTTGAAAAGACGTATTGCAGAGCTCAGTACCCGGCCTGTTGAATAATTTATTTTGTAATGTCTTTTTGTCTTTGATCAACTGTAATGGACTTTATTTTGAATGGAATGATATTTCAGATGATTCTATTTACTTGTTACATACCCTATTATAGGAGATAAGCAATAGAACGAGAAAACATATTCAGAGGTACAGGACGTGATATATTTTCTTGATGTAGAAAATAACTATATTCTTTATATCTTGCTCAGAGGTAATGTGGACATGGCAAAATATAAATATCGAATATTTGTTATTTCAATAGACAACTTAGTCAGAGGCAATAGGGACGTAACAAGTTGCAATAGAAAATATGTAGAACTCAAAGGTAATATGGACGTGAATTCTTTTTTAATGGCGATGATGATATGATGAACGATTGAAAATGAACCGTCAGAATGAATGATTCATCAAAAATGTCTGCTGGAGATTTTAATGAATGAACCTTTAGATTCACCGAAGGGGGGTGAACAGTCACCTCGATTCACGAAGAGAGAGGGGGGAAGAAGAACGAGGAGGAAGAGAAGGCTTGTTACGACTGAAGGTCGATAACAAGTGGCTCAGAAGAGGTGAGCTCCCTTTTTTCTTGGTCAGTCATAGAAATTGTCTTCTTGGCAGGAAGTCGAATGACCAGTGGTTCAGCATGTGAAGGCTTAGAGACGCGCCCTTTGACAGGAATCACAAGAGTATCCTGTGACTTTGGTTCTTGTTCCTTTTTGCTAGGAGGAAGATAGATGGTTAGTGGTTCAAAAGAAGAGGGTTGAGAGACGCGCCCTTTAACAGGAATTACAAGAGTGTCTTGAGATTCAGTTCCCTGCTCTTCTTCAATGTCTAAAGCCAAGACAACTTTCATGAACTCGTCTTTGTACATGCGAGCATCGTTGCAGTATGCTTCGACGCCCTTGAAAGGATAGAGATCAGCAACTTCTTTTTGGACTTCTCCTTTGTCATCAACATACTTGAAACATTGATGAAGAGTTGATGGCACAATATTATGCTCATGAAGGAATGGTCTTCCCAGAAGAGCATTATAGGAACAACCATGGTTATCAATGATGTAAAAGGTAACCTTTGTACGAAGATTGCCTATTTGGAATTTTAGGCGAATCTTGCCCAGAGGTTCACTTCTTCCTTGATTGAACCCCAGAATAGTAGTGATTGTGCCAGTAAGACTGCGTACGGGAATTTTCAAAGCATCCAACATTGTTTTAGGCATAATGCTGAGTGCAGAGCCTGGATCTATCAGGATACGATCGACCTTCATGGTATCAACGTACCCTGTGAAATATAAAGGGCGATCATGTCGATTATCTTCCAGGAGCATGTCATCTTGCGTGAAGGTAATATTTGGAATTAATTCCAACACGCTATGACAATGGAGACAAGAGAGAGGCTCTTTCTCCGGCTTCTTCAGAATTTCAAGATAATTTTCTGCCTGCAACAAAGCTTCACTTAACGTCTCTCGAGTTTCCTTAGAGAGGCGCAAGAGCTCGAATATTGACAATCTGGCAGGAGTATTGGCCAGTTGAGCCAGTATGTCAAAGTTATACGGCTTCTCGAGTCCGAGAGAAGTGGACTTTTTGAGAGCTTTATCGAAACGAACCGGTTGTTTCCCTTTATCAGTAACTGCTGGTTTAACAGGAGGAGGAGTTGAATTAGTTGAAGATGAAGAGGGTTGAGTTTCAGGAGGCGTGTCAGGAGTGGAAGATGAAGCTGGAGTTTCCTGATTCTCTGGGTATTCCCGTAAATAGGGTTTACCAGACCTGGTACCCAATAAGATATCTTCTTCATTTAATGGTTCAAGAGAAACCATATTACAACTTTTAAACTTGCCTTTGGAATTTTTCTTTTGTTTAGATGAAGAAGAGGCGGAGGATTCAAAATCTGAGACCAGATCTGGATGAATCCACATGATTTCCCCTTTAGAAGTAGATAAAGGGACTAGTCCTTCATTTCGAAAAGGTGGAAGGTTTACAAGCTCGAGAGTGGTTCGAGGAATGGGAACTACACCATCTTCTATCTGCATTGGTGGAAATTCGCCGAACTGAACAGAGACGACATTAGCCGTTACCGTCTTTTCGTCCTGTTCGAGGGTTACTGCTCCGGATTTGATCATCTCTTGTATTTTTCCTTTAAGCACATAACATGCTCGAGTAGGATGTCCGATAAATCTGTGGTAAACACAATACTTAGGATGATCAGTCTTACCAACCTCTTCCGGCCTTTTAGGGTCGGGTAATTGCAGTTTGTTGCTTTTTGTAAGACATTCAAAGATACCCATGATGTCATCTTCATCGAAAGAGTATTCTTCTTTAGGACGTGGTGCTCTTTGAGGTTGTTGTGATGGAATAGGTGCAGATTGAGCAACATTGACAGCCAGTGCTTCTTTGCTTCTCAAGTCAATGGCCAAAGTTTCTTTAGGAGCAGATGTATCTTTGCCTTTTCTATTATTATTCTGGCGATTGTTGTTAGAGTTTGAGCTATGATCGCCTTGGTCAGGATTCATGTGAACCCCCAATGTCTTGAATTTTTCAGCGCTGAGTTCTGCTGCCTTAGCATTGATAATGAAAGAAGGCCAGTCTTGGAATTGAGTTGCCCCTGTCCACATACTGATAATTGGCAAGAGATTATTCTTGCAAGTATCAATTGTAACAGCAGATGGGGTTCCCATTGGCATTTTGAGAGCTTCGCGACGGAACCTCTCGATAAATTGCTCAGCAGGCTCATTATTTCTTTGTTTAATTTTAATGAGGGCTGACATAGTCATGTCATTGACCCCTTCATAAAATCGTTCAAGGAACATCTGTTTGAAATCCAGCAAAAGAAGTGATACATCCGTCTGGTAGACTTCGGTACCAGTCATAAGCAGCGCCAGTTAAGCAACTGACGAATACCCGAGTAAGAAGGGCATCATTAGGCTGAAGAGGATCAGTCATCAATTCAAAATGATTAATATACTGATTGGGAGATGAAGTACCATCGAACTGCATAATGGTGGGGAATTTGTATTTTGGCGGAAACTGCATTTTCTTCCATTCGGCGGGATAGGGTTGTTTAATGCCCAACCGTTGTAAGCCTTCCCTTTGTGTATAGGCTTCAAATTGATTCCGCAATTGTTCAACAGCATCATTAGCATTCCCTAAAGATTGAGGATTACTAGATTGATTGGTGATGGCCGGAGGAGGAACTGTATGGTAAGCATCACCCCCAGCACCAGTTTGGCTAAGAGTAACCTGAACTGGTACTGTGGTGACTGGAGGAGGTGATACCCCCATACCAGGATTTCTGAGGAGTGGAAGAAATCAATGGTTCAGGAGTTATGACTGGTGGAGTATGCTGAGCCATAATAACATCATGCATTTTAGCCATCATTTCGGCCATAGTCTTCAGTTGTTCTTCTAGTGCAACAATCCTTTGATTCTGATTGTTAGAACCAGAAGCATCTTGTTCTTCAGTAACGTATGCTGTCACTTCTCGTGCCATGACAAATGACACAGTTTGTTCAGAGCCATCACTGTCGACAGCAAAGTCCGAATTACCCCCATCATGAGAAGTAGACCGATCACTGTAAGGAAGATTCCTTTGACCGATTGTTTCTCGGCTTCGAGATCGAGTATGCTGGTAAACACCATCATCTGATTCTCTAAGTCGGTCAAGATAGTGCTGGCTAGGTCTCCGGATCTTTCCATGCTTGCATTTTCTACCCCCAGAGTCTCTGGAAGTCATGTTGACGGAGGCAAACATTACCTCTTCTTCATCATCACTCTTTTGATCAACATAAGGGAAATTCAGACGCTCGAAGACAGAACGTTTGGTTGTTTGGCAACAACATTTGATAACCACTTCGTGAGGATGATTGCAATGATGAACTTGTGATTGTTTGGGAGAACTGGGGGTGGTATTCCGTTTCTGCCTGAGATGATCCCGAAGATCAGAGACAACGGGATGAGAAGAAGTAGCAGGGATATACTCATAGATGACATTTGGAACATGATTCCGATTTCGTAAACGTTCGATTCCATGAGTATAAAGAGAGGTACTCATCTGATTGGCGTAATTGTCAGGATTCCTTGCCTCAAAAGGTTGATATTGAGGCAAGTTGATCTTAGCATGCTTGCGTTTCACAGAGGTAGGTTTTGATTGGGGTTTTCTATTGAGATATGCCCGTAAATCATTTAAACCGCCCCTGGGAATCCTCAGTTTGTGAAACTTGTAATTTGCCTTGTTCGGATCGTGAAATCCGCAAATTAGGCAATTCCTGAATATTTGCCTTGGTAGTAGGTAAAATACCTCTCTGATTAGTACGAGAATCTTTGTTAAAAGAAGTTTTCGTACTAATAGGTGCAGAGGCACTATCAGTTGGATCCTCCTCGATAAGAATCGAAGAAGACTTGGAAAAGGCCAGAGGACCTTTCCCATTGTTTTGAGATGAAGGGATAGCTAAAGAGCATTTCCCTCTGTTATCTTTCAAGTTTTGAGCTTGGGAAGATTGGGAGAAGACCAAGGGGCCTTTTCCTTTTGATGGAATGGAAGAAGGAACAGCCAAAGGACTGTCCTCAGCAAACTACGTCTGAGCAGTTTGGGGTTTCTGGATTCTGGAGTGATCCGGAGTAGACTGCGCCTGGGCAGACTGCGCCTGAGTAGACTGCGCCTGTTTAGTCAGGGCAGCAGATGTATTGGATTGAGCCTTGGCAGCAGCAGAAGATTTGACTTGTGCCAATTTGGCACAAACTGTGCCAAAAGAAGGTTTGGTGGCAGACTGCGCCTGTTTCCCTAAGGAGAGAACAGACTGCGCCTGATTGTGAGGCAGAGATTGTGCTGTTTTGGCATGAACTGCGCCAGAAGATGGTTTGACAGCAGACTGCGCCTGGTTCACAGTTCTAGTCTGTTTCCCTAAGGAGAGAACAGACTGTGCCTGGTTGGCATGTTTGGCCGCAGACTGCGCCTGAACAATCTGTTTCCCTAAAGAGGGAACAGACTGCGCCAGGTTGCTAGAGATAGGCACTGGTGTCTTGGAAACAGCAGGTTGTGCCGAAGAAGTGGCAGCGTTCTTCATCAGAGAAGGAGCAGAGTTCTTGGGAGCCCACACTGAGCGAGTCTTGCTCTTGACGGAAGTCGTAGTGCGGCGAGGAGTGCTTTGTGCATTAATCATTGCTTCGTAAGCCGTTTGGTCGACTTTCACGACCAAAGTCTTCTGCGTCGAGCCGATAGACGCCGTGTCACATTGAGTTGTCACCTCTTCATCGGAGGAAAAGGTCGTCCCCAGCAGAGTCGCCATTTTGTTTGCAAAAAACAAAAGTATAATCTTTATTTCACAAACTTTGTAAAGAATATTACAAGAATTCTGGGAAAGTACAACTATAGGAATCCGATCTGAAATGACGATCGCTTTATCCCTTGGACGATGTGAACTTTGAAGACTTGAATTTCTGAAGAACGCAGCAGCACTTGGACAAAAACTCTGATTTCTCTTGATTGTGTAGAATCCCCCGCTGAATGGAAACGAAACTCTATTTATAGAGTTCTGAAATAACTATTTTGGACAGTTATTCTGGAGAGCGCCTGGTTGAAGTGCGCCTGTTTTGAGCACATATGACAAACTGTGCCTGTTTTCACTCCGTTATCACGAACGTGCACCAACTGCTTTAGACACGTGGCATTATTTGATTGAAATGCGCTTGGTCGTGTACAGTTAGTGGGACACGTGTTGGACATGTAGAGTGGTAGTTAGACGTTGAATTAGTCAAAGTGCGCCTGTTTCAGGGACACGTGTTAAGCTCTGAATTGATGTTGTTTTGAACTGTGCCTTCTTCGTAGGCGCAATCTACAAAGTGTGCTGAGTTTGGATAGAAGTAGGCGCAATCTGCGAAGTGTGCTTGATATAGTAAAAAATAGGCGCAGTCTGTTGATAGCGCCTAGTTCTTTGATGTAGGCGCAATCTGTTTAGACAGCTGTCATATCTTCCTCGAGCGCCGCGCCATCATAGGAATGATAGCGCCGTCTCGATCTTCGTGTTTGTCGGGTAATGATGACTCCTCGTCAGCTAAGCGCGGTTTGTGAAATGCGCCTCTATGATGCAGAAATAGGTGCGTTCTGTGTTTGTTGATGACGTAGGCGCCATTTGTTTGTAGGGTCATTCTGATTAATCTGTTGAATTTAACTTAGGCGCGGTTTGATTTTTTGGACCTACATCGACGAAGTGACAACAAGCTTCTTGCCCTTAGTCGAGGCGGCGGCCTTGCTCTTGGGTGCCATTTGCTTGAAGTGATTTTGAAGATAAGTGAAGAAGAGATCGAGAAATGAAAGAGATGAGTAAAGTCCTCTCTCTTCCAACAGAGTTCTATTTATAGAAAAATCAAAGTTCATTCAAATTCTCGAAGTAACTGTTGGGTATCCCTAATTTTATGCCGGTGACTGTTGGATATCCCAGACTTTACGCTTTTGGTCAAAGTATTTCAAATATTAGAAAATTTGAAAACTTTGAAGGGGGTCTTGTAGAAGCGTAAATAATTTCGTAGACCAAGTCAAAGAAGTTGAGATCATTACGCAAAGATAATTCCAGACTCTACACGAAGCCCATTTCAGACTTTACGCAAAGGTCAAACTGAGTCAAACTCAAGCTTTACGCAAGGGTTAAATTCAGACTTTACGTAAAGGTCAAACTGAGTCAAACTTAAGCTCTACGTAAGGGTTAAACTCAGACTTTATGCGAAGACAGTTTCACTCTCTACGTGATGAATGAGCTATCCATGCAGCATTAAATGCACGAAGATACTGCTCTGACAGATTGATTCTCTGACAAATAGTTGCACAGAACCAAGAAGATTTTTTACACCACCCCAGGATTGTTGTTTAGTGTGTGTAACGACCATTGTTCGCATTTCGTATTTTGGTATACGTATACGTATTTAGACCCGTATTGCATGTCTCCTTGTTTGGTTCGGCCCGACTTGACTTGGTTCGACTGGGTTTAGCATGGTTCGGTTTTGCTTCATGTGAACCAAACCACTCCCACCTACCACCACCCTCTTCATTAAATATTCCACCAAACAATTCTCTCTCCACATTAACACTTCTTCTTCCCTACAATTAATTCTCCACCAAACTGAGAGTGGAAGGTTTAGGCAAGTGCACCTTGCTTCATGGAGAAAGTCCATTTTTATTGTTCCATTGTCTTCCTTATGTGTTTCTAACCCACTTTAGCACTTAGCATTTTTTATTTCCATGGTTAGATTCTTGTAAATCTAGCCTTGTGGTGTTTTCGATTTTCAGGAGTTTTGATCTATCAAATTGCATATTTTGCTAGTTGATGGTCCCATGTTGCAGAGAATTTCGTTTGGTCCAAATTTGACCTATGGAATTTTGCTGAGCCGCATGGATATTTTTAGCACTGAGCCGCATGAGCATTAATTGCCTTGGCTGTATGACCATTAAATTTTGTTGGCCATTGGCCATTTCCTAGCTGCATAAGTATTTGCTATTTTGCTGGCCGTATGGCCATTCACTAGAGTCAGCCGCATGGCCTTTGCATATTTTAATGCATGTATTAGCCAGCCTATTTTAATGTATGGCCCTTGCATATTTTAATGCATTAGCAAGCATCAGCTTGCATGCATACGTACAAGCACTTGGCCGCATGCAAATGCTAAAAGTGAGCCGCATGTAAGCATGCATGTTATATTTAATGTACTTTATTTGAAAGCCGACCGCATGCATGCTTGAATACTTAGCATCAACCGCATATACTTAATACATTAAATAATGCATTTGAAAGCCTGCCGCATAGCATTTCTTTAATGCATTTAATGCATTCTTTAATGCATTCCTAAATGTATTTCTTTAATGCATTGTTAATGTATTTCTTTGGCACCAGCCGCATAGCATTTCCTTAATGCATTTAATGCATTCTTTAATGCATTCCTTAATGTATTACTTTAATGTATTTGTTATTGCATTCTTTTAGCACCAGCCGCATATGGCTTAGAATCTTTACTGGGCGCATACAAATACAAGCTTTGCTTGCATGCATATTAATGCATGCTTGTATTGTAACCCACGTGGCTTGCTTGCATGCATATTAATGCATGCTTTGTTGCATGCTTTATGCCATTACTTGCATGCACATGCCAAAGTGAGCCGCATATGGGAGCATGGGAACAATCAGCCGCATGCCAATAGCGAGCCGTATTATATTACATATTTATATATTTTGCTAGCCGCATGCAAGCATTTAATTGCTTAGCCGCATAAGCAAGTGACTGTTGGCCGCATAAAATTTTCCTGAGCCGTATGAGTCCCCCACAGCCCTTGTCCCTTCTAATATTTAATTACTAAATGTGTGCTTGTACCAAATTAATTATTTCCTGACACGATGGTGACCCGTTGTGGTACACTTTTGACATGACGTGATAGTGGCTCGATGTGGCACACTCCTGACAGTGGATATGACATGAATATATATATACTTTGAAGGCTGTTGCGACGGCTAGCATGTCATGACGAGATTGAATGGCCTGGACACTGTGGTTGAGTGTGTTTGTACAAATGGAACCGGTAATATTTGCATCATGTCTAGGACAGGGATCCCTGAGTACCATGGTCAGGGGTACCTACTGTAAATGGCTAATGCTAACAACTAGAATAATTCAGTAGTCATGAGAGATTTCCCTAGTTACAGGCAATTCCGTTATCCCAGCCACCATTGTGGGACTTGCAGCCTGCCGACGAGTAGGGCACAAGTCTAAATTTACTGATATATGGAAAGAATGATGTACTGCTTAATGAACCCAAGTCGCCTGGATAACCTAGATTAGCTGCAGGGCTTGTGGCTGGTAGAACATCTCTCTGCATATTTTGATAACCCTAGTTAGCTTAATATAGAAAGTCGTAGTCACTGATTGGCCGGGAACGATTATATGGTGTAGTTTCAGTGCTCGATTATTGCAGGCTTGATCGCATGATTGTCACTTTTAACAATAAAGATCAGGGCTAAGTTCTGCTCAGCCGAAGGGTTACAACCCCGATCCTTATTTGGTTTAAGGGTTGTAACCTGGCTCCCGGAGCAGTTCTGAGTCCTCTCTTCGTTATTGTATTATTTTACCCCACGTCATGCTTGTAATATTTTACCTTACCAATAAGATTTGGAGACGGAGTTCTATTCAGGTGAAGGGTTACAACCCGGTCCTTGTTTGGTTTAAGAGTTGTGACCTGGCTACTTGAATGGTTCCCTCGTACTCCATTATGACTGTTGTTATTCTTTTACTTCAAGTTCTTTTAACTGCTTTTAATATTTATTTCTGATGTGCTGGTTTTAGTTCTTAAGTGAAGCCTCCTTTATGACACTTACTCTTTCTGGGATCTGACCCAGCTGGTTTTGTGTGGCCAGATTTCGGAGCAGCTTCAGAGGATCTACCGACCTTCCAGCCCGATGGTGACTACCAGGCGTAACCAGGGAAACAAGTGGGTTTATTTTTGCTCTCCCACTCTATTGTAAAATTTTTATTTTGAGACATTTAGCCGACGAGCACATGTTAGCTCGTATTGGATACCTTATTATTGTCTGCCTACGGGCTGTAACATGATTGACAGATCCTAGGGTTGATCATGTATGACTAAACTCTTGCTAGTCCTCATATTTTGTAACGACTAGCTTCATGATCAGCTGGATATGTAATGTTTGGGACGCCTTACTATTGTATATTTGGTGATCTTACATCTTGTAACTTTACTTGCTTGCTTGAGATTAAGACAATTAGGCTTGTCATTGACCACATGAGACTGATGGATTGTAGTTAAACCCTCATATCTAGACAGTCATGACCGTATAATGAGGTGGATTCTATTTCATAATACGTAGCTGGCTATGTATGCCCCCGTTCTCTAGTATTCTGGGTCTGGGGCGTTACATGGTTTAAGTGGTGGCTCATGCAGGACTTGTAAATCAAGATATGTGAGGGTTCACCGAATAGATGTCTCAATCAGCACTCGCCCTTGATCTCTGCCCGTGATCTCTGCCCGTACCTTCTAACCCCTGAGATTCTCGACCTGATCATATGCTTGTATCGTTGATCTGCCTTGGTCCTTATTATTTCCTATGTCGTCTTCATCAGCGACATTGTTCCTGGACCTGCCGATCAGCAAGGCGACGCACCTCCCGTGGACCAGTAGCAACCAGAAGATCAGGTCCAGTACTCAGGAACAGCCTCCTGGGTCATGCCTTCCGGAGATCCAGAACTCCCGGTGCAACCAGCCCATCCCGCAGGGTAGGATGATGGAGCCTTGGTGGAACTTATCAGCGAGTTTCTTGCATCACAGGATCGTCGAGGAGATACCTTACATCAGGCCGTGGCAGATGCTCTGGCCAGAGGTGGACATCATGGGAGCAGTGCAACGAACGTTTTCAAGCGCCTGAACCCTCCATTCTTCGATGGCAGCGAAGACGCTATCGCTGCTGATGCGTGGCTTCAGGACACAGAGGTGATATTGGAAGCAGCAAAGACCCCAGAAGAAGAAAAGGTGGCCGTAGTGCGCCTACAGTTATTGGATCTAGCCCGCAGCTGGTGGGCGACACAGGCCGTTGGACTAGTGGCGCCTATTGCCTGGACAGTATTCCATGAGAAGTTCCAGACCAAGTACTTCGATACGGTGGTTCGGTACGATCTACAGACCAGGTTCACCAATTTGAAGCAGATGGACAGGACGGTCGATGGGTATGCGGCCGAGTTTTCCAGGCTTAGTCGGTTCGCTCCCACTTTGGTGGCGACTGAGTTTGATAGAGCCCAGCGATTACAGCAGGGACTCCACCTAGAGATTTTACTGGCGGTGGAGCAGTTTGAGCATCAGACTTTTGATGCGGTATTGAGGGCAGCTAGGAGGCATGAGTATACCGCCCAGGGATAGTAGAGAGACAGACCGGAGGTCGAAAGTGATCTCACGGCCAGATAAATCAGTCGTCAGTCCCAGCCCCGACAGCTAGGGCTTTGACAATTGGAGCTCCGAGAAGGGCAGCTTCAGTTACGTCGGTTCAGCATTCAATACCGACGTATCCTTAACAGCGAAGCCAGCAGCAGTCTTCGCCCATGGGCTGCTCTTATTGTGGGAAGCCTGGACATGTTGTTTCAGAGTGTCACAAGGCTCGAGGATTATGCTTGCTTTGTGGAGCGCCATACAACAAGGTAGGGTCCTGCCTGTTCAAGACTGACTCATCACCAGCCAGGAGCATTTCATCAGTTAGGGGACCCGCCCCAGTACCAGTCCAGCAGCAGTTTCCTTCCCCGAGGCTGTTGTCGACGTAGACCCAGGCTTTTCAGCAGCAAAGGCCTTAGTAGTATGCCCAGGCGCAAGTCCAGAATAGGCAGAGATGATTCCAGCAGAGAGGGCCGGCACCCAGAGGGCCTGGTCAAGTGTTGGCCTTAACCATGGGAGAAGAAGGAGTGGCACCAGGTGAGGTAGTGGCAGGTACTATTCTCGTTAACACTTTTCTCGCTTCAGTGTTGTTTGACTCTGGTGCATCGCATTTATTTATGTCTGCACGATTCGCGACACGGATAGGACTGGAGCCCGAGTCGTTATCAGTAAGGTACAATATACTTACTGGTAATGGTTTTGTGGTGGTAGATAGAGTATTTTCCTCGTGTCGGATCGTGGTTAGCGGTAGAGAGTTTTTCGCTAGGCTGATAGAATTCCCGATGGCCGATTATGATGTAGTCTTAGGGATGGATTGGTTGAGGGACCAGTATGCTATGATAGACTGCCATTGGCAGAGTTGTTTTTAGCATTCCAGGCTAGCCGAAGTTTTTCTTCTCTCGAGGCAAAGTAGAACCTTCTCTTCAGTATTGCGGATGGCCGTAGCAGCAGTGCAGTTACCCCGGATAGTCGAAGAATTTCTAGATATTTTCTGAAAGAGCTTTCAGGAATGCTGCCAGAGCGAGAGATCGAGTTTACTAACGACTTGATCCCCGAGAAAGCACCAGTGTCAGAGAGAGTCTACAGGATGACGCCGTCAGAGTTGGAGATATTGTATAAGATGATTGAAGAACTCAGAACCAAAGGATTCATTCATGCAAGTGGATCACCTTGGGGAGCCCCGATGCTTCTTATGAAAAGAAGGATGGTACGTCCAGATTATGTGTTGACTATCGTACCTTGAACTCAGTGACAATCAAGAACAGATATCCTCTTCCCAGAATAGATGACTTGTTTGATCAATTTAGAGGAGCGACAGTATTCTCAAAGATTGATTTACGGTCAGGATACCACCAGATCAGAGTCAAAGAGCAGGACATCCCGAAGATAGCTTTCAGATCTAGATATGGACATTGGGAGTTCCTTATTATGCCCTTTGGAGCGACCAATGTGGGCTGTATTCATGGACCTCATGAATCGTATCTTCATGCTTATTTGGACCAGTTCGTGATCGTGTTCATATACGATACTGGTCTACAGCAAGAGTGAAGCAGAGCATGAGCGGCATCTCAGGGTTGTCCAGATTCTTCGAGAGCACCAGTTGTATGCCAAGTTCAGTAAATGCAAGTTTTGGCTCGATCACAATTCATACTTGGGTCTATATCACCAGATGGGGAGTAGAAATGGATCCCCAGAAGATCGTGGCTATCGAAACCTGGCCACTTCCCGCACAGTTGCAGAAGTTCGCAGTTTTCTTGGATTAGCCGGCTATTTCCGAAGATTTGTTTCGAACTTTGCACGGATATCAACACTATTGACACAGTTGACCTGCAAGGATGTGAAGTTTGCTTGGATAGCAATGTCAGGAATCTTTGAGAAGCTGAAGCGAGGCTTGATGACGGCACCCATTCTACACTTCCAGATGGACCGGAGGATTTTTAGTGTACTGTGATGCTTCAGGCAGAGGATTAGGATGTGTTTGATGCAGCATGGGAAGGTAATAGCTTATGCGCCGTCAACTTTGTGATCATGAGAGAAATTATCCAAACCCATGATTAAAGCTGGCAGCTGAAGTGTTGCACTTAAGCTGTGGAGACACTACCTGTATGGAGATAGGGTGTAGATTTCACCGACCACAAGAGCCTGAAGTATGTTTTCATCCAGAAGGACCTTAATATGCGAGAGAAGGTGGCTAGAGCTACTTATGGATTATGATGTCAACTGCAGTATCATCCGGGAAGGCCAACGTTGTTCAGATACATTGCACAGGAGAGCCAAAGTTTATTTTCTGACAACGCAACCAGAGTTGTTGGCAGAAGTCTTCAGAAGATGGTATCGAAGTCCTTCCTACTAATATGGCATTGATGGCCAGCATGCAAGTAACTCAGTATAGTGGAGGATCAAGATAGCTTATTCCTCCGATTTCTAAGCTCAGCGGTTTAGAGCAGAATGTGAAGCCGGGCGACGATCAGAATTATGCTTCATGAAGATGGTACACTTCGACATGGTAAGCGTCTTTGTGTACCCAGTAGAGATATCAGGCGAGAAGTGATAGTGGAAGCTCACAGTTCTCAGTATTCGATTCATCCCGGTGGCACGAAGATGTTCCGTGATATCCGTCAGCACTTCTGGTGGAATAGCATGAAGAGGGAGATAGCTCGGTTTGTCTCTCGGTGTTTGGTTTGCCAAAAGTCAAGGCTGAACACCAGAGGCCAGCTGGACTTCTTCAGCCCTTGCCGATTCCAGAATGGAAGTGGAAGCATATAATCATGGATTTTATGACTGGATTACCTAGATCCCCAGCTGGTCGAGATGCTATTTGGGTTATAGTTGCCAGGCTCACGAAGGTGGCTCACTTTCTCCCGTTCAGAGTTGGTCAGTCGACAGCTCAGCTAGCAGAGATATATCTTCGGCAGATTGTCAGATTCTATGGTGTACCATTTAGTATCACCTCGGACCGGGATTCAGATTTATATCGCACTTTTAGCGTAGCTTGCAAGAGAGTTTGGGAACTCACCTCCAGTTCAGCTCAGCTTATCACCCGCAGACAGATGGTCAGTCGGAACGCACAATCCAGACTCTGGAGGATATATTGAGATCTTGTACACTCTACTTTGGTGGTTCATGGGAAGATCACCAGCACCTGGTAGAGTTCTCGTACAATAACAGTTTCCAAGCTAGTATCCGTTCGAGGCACTATATAAAAAGTGCAGATCACCATTAGCCCGGGATGATGTTAGAGAGAGGCAGATGCTTGGTCCAGAGATGATCACTCAGACAGTTGAAGTGGTCAGGAGAGTTAGAGATCATCTTCGCGTTGCACAAGATCGTCTGCACCATTGGGCCGACTCTCATCGACGTCCCCTTAAATTTTCTGTCGGCGACCATGTATTCCTGAGGATCTCGCCTAACCGTAGCGTCATTCGTTTTGGCATACGGGGAAAGCTTAGTCCTAGGTATATAGGGTCGTTCGATATTCTGGAGCGAGTAGAAGATATGTCATATCGTCTCGCTCTTTCGCCGTCTCTGAGTGAGGTGCATGACGTGTTCCATGTATCCCAACTACGACGGTATATCCTGGATCCGAGTCATATCCTGGATTATTCAGAATTGGTTATTGGTACCAACCTTTCGTATGAGGAGAGGCCCATATGCATGGTGGACCAAAGAGAGAGATACTCAAGAACAAGACTATCAAGTTAGTCCATGTTGCTTGGGGTTATCACTCCTTGGGTGAGTCAACGTGGGAGCGTGAGGATGATATCCGATCGCGATATCCCGACCTGTTTGACTCGTAACGTATAATGTCTTTCTTATGCATTACGCTCTAAATTTCTTGCTTGAAATGAATGATTGCATGGTAGATTGCTTGAATATAGCTTGTCCTTGCCTCTCTAGCCTCTTGATTAAATTTTGAGGACGAAATTCTTTTAAGGTGGGTAAAGTTATAATAACCATTATTCGTATTTCGTATTTTGGTATACGTATACGTATTTAGACCCGTATTGCATGTCTCCTTGTTTGGTTCGGCCCGACTTGACTTGGTTCGGCTGGGTTTAGCATGGTTCGGTTTTGCTTGATGTGAACCAAACCACTCCCACCTACCACCACCCTCTTTATTAAAATCCCACCAAACAATTCTATCTCCATATTAACTCTCTTCTTCCCTACCATTACTTCTCCACCAACCTGAGAGTGGAAGGTTTAGGCAAGTGCACCTTGCTTCATGGAGAATGTCCATTTTTATTGTTTTATTGTCTTTCTCATGTGTTTCTAACCCACTTTAGCACTTAGCATTTTTATTTCTATGGTTAGATTCTTGTAAATTTAGCCTTGTGGTATTTTCGGTTTCCAGGAGTTTTGATCTATCAAATTGCATATTTTGCTAGTTGATGGTCCCATGTTGCAGAGAATTTCGTTCGGTCCAAATTTGACCTATAGGATTTTGCTGAGCCGCATGGACATTTTTAGCACTGAGCCGCATGAGCATTAATTGCCTTGGCTGCATGACCATTAAATTTTGTTGGCCATTGGCAATTTTCTAGCCGCATAAGCATTTGCTATTTTGCTGGTCGCATGGCCATTCACTAGAGTCAGCCGCATGGCCTTTGCATATTTTAATGCATGTATTAGCCAGCCTATTTTAATGCATGGCCCTTGCATATTTTAATGCATTAGCAAGCATCAGCTTGCATGCATACGTACAAGCACTTGACCGCATGCAAATGCTAAAAGTGAGCCGCATGTAAGCATGCATGTTATATTTAATGCACTTTATTTGAAAGCCAGCCGCATGCATGCTTGAATACTTAGCATCAGCCGCATATGCTTAATGCATTAAATAATATATTTGAAAGCCAGCCACATAGCATTTCTTTAATGCATTTAATGTATTCTTTAATGTATTCCTAAATGCATTTCTTTAATGCATTGTTAATGCATTTCTTTGGCACCAGCTGCATATCATTTCCTTAATACATTTAATGTATTCTTTAATGCATTCCTTAATGCATTACTTTAATGTATTTGTTATTGCATTCTTTTAGCACCAGCCGCATATGGCTTAGAATCTTTACTGGCCGCATACAAATGCAAGCTTTGCTTGCATGCATATTAATGCATGCTTGCATTATAATCTACGTGGCTTGCTTGGATGCATATTAATGCATGCTTTATTGCATGCTTTGTGGCATTACTTGCATGCACATGCCAAAGTGAGCTGCATATGGGAGCATGGAAACAATCAGCCGCATGCCAATAGCGAGCCGTATTATATTGCATATTTATATATTTTGCTAGCCGCATGCAAGCATTTAATTGCTTAGCTACATAAGCAAGTGACTGCTGGCCGCATGAAATTTTTTCGAGCCGCATGAGTCCTCCACAGCCCTTGCCCCTTCTAATATTTAATTACTAAATGTGTGCTTGTGCAAAATTAATTATTTCCTGACATGATGGTGACCCGTTGTGGTGCACTTTTGATATAACGTGATAGTGGCTCGACGTGGCGCACTCCTGATAGTGGACATAACATGATATATATATATATATTTTTTGAAGGCTGTTGCCACGGCTAGCTTGTCATGACAAGATTGAATGGCCTGGACATCGTGGTTGAGTGTGTTTGTACAAATGGAACCGGTAATGTTTGTATCATGTCTAGGACAGGGATCCCTGAGTACTACAGTCGGGGGTACCTACTGTAAATGGCTAAGGCTAATAACTAGAATAATTCAGTAGTCATGATAGATTTCCCCAGTTATAGGCGTTCCCGTTATCCCAGCCACCATTGTGGGACTTGCAGCCTGCCGACGAGTAGGGCACAAGTCTAAATTTACTGATATATGGAAAGAACGATGTACTGCTTAATGAACCCAAGTCGCCTGGATAACCTGGATTAGCTGCAGGGCTTGTGGCTAGTGGAACATCTCACTACATATTGTGATAACCCTAGTTAGTTAATGTAGAAAGCCGTAGTCACTGATTGGCCTGGAATGATTGTATGGTGTAGTTTCAGTGCTTAATTATTGCAGGCTTGATCGCATGATTGTCACTTTTAACAATAAAGATCAGGGGCTAAGTTCTGCTCAAGCGAAGGGTTACAACCCCGGTCCTTGTTTGGTTTAAGGGTTGTAACTGGCTCCCGGAGCAGTTCTGAGTCCTCTCTTCGTTTATTGTATTATTGCACCCCACGTCATGCTTGTAATGTTTTACTTTACCAACAAGATTCGAAGACGGAGTTCTATTTAGGTGAAGGGTTACAACCCCGGTCCTTGTTTGGTTTAAGAGTTATGACCTGGCTACTTGAATGGTTCCCTCGTACTCCATTATAACTGTTGTTATTCTTTTACTTCAAGTTCTTTTAACTGCTTTTAATATTTATTTTTGATGTGCTGGTTTTAGTTCTTAAGTGAAGCCTCCTTTGTGGCACTTGCTCTTTCTGGGATCTGATCCAGCTGGTTTTGTGTGGCCAGATTTTGGAGCAGCTTCAGAGGATCTACCGACCTTCCATCCCGATGGTGACCACCAGGCATAACCAGGGCAACGAGTGGGTTTATTTTTGCTCTCCCACTCTATTGTAAAAATTTTATTTTGAGGCATTTAGCCGGCGAGCACATGTTAGCTCGTATTGCATACCTTATTATTGTCTGCCTACGGGCTATAACTTGATTGACAGATCATAGGGTTGATCTTGTATGACTAAACTCTTGCTAGTCCTCACATTTTGTAACGACTAGCTTCATGATCAGCTGGATATGTAATGTTTGGGATGCCTTACTATTGTATATTTGGTGATCTTACATCTTGTAACTTTAATTGCTTGCTTGAGATTGAGACAATTAGGCTTGTCATTGACCACATGAGACTGATGGATTGTAATTAAACCCTCATATATCTAGACAGCCGTGACCGTATAGTGGGGTGGATTCCAATTCATTATACGTAGCTGGCTATGTATGCCCCCGTTCTCCAGTATTCTGGTTCTGGGGCGTTATAGTGTGCCAACGAGCTGCTTTACGCTCGAGGAATAGCCTCCGCTTTACGCATAAGTGTTATTTGAGCTTTTATGCTCAAGGCTATCTCAGCCACTCTTTTTGCGCATAGAGTTTATTTGATCCTTTATGCTCAAGGCTATTTTAGCCGCTTTACGCAGGAAGCATACTTTGAGCTATTTTAAGCTCAGACATGCCGAAAAGCATCCCTTACGCACCATCTGTCCTGATTGTGTGGGAACGTG
Source organism: Iris pallida (assembly GCA_029216955.1). Taxonomy (NCBI): domain Eukaryota; kingdom Viridiplantae; phylum Streptophyta; class Magnoliopsida; order Asparagales; family Iridaceae; genus Iris; species Iris pallida. Next base: position 37,972 of record JANAVB010022098.1, read on the forward strand.
GTTTTCTGACGTGGCCTTCATGCCACGTTTCTCGAAGAATGTGTCTACGTGTTCTCCTTATTTTATTGGATTATGGGATACATGTCAACATACGTAGAGGCCAATTTCTGTACGTGGGTGACAGTTATTCTACCAGCCTGCGTAGAGACCCAATATTGGTGCTTTTTATGCACAGAAGGACAAGCCTATATAAAGACTTCTTTTTTTTTAAGAGGAGGGGTTTTTTTAGGCCAGATATCTTGAGAGAATTCATATTTTCAGAGAAAAGTGATTTTCCAGATCATTTCTCTTCAACTTTTCTTCAAGAACAGAGTGAAGCAAAGCAGGAAAGCATTCGACCGTGCCATCAGTACCAATTGTGTCGATACCTTTCTGGTAACTTAGTTCTTCCAGTTGTTCATCTCCAAGCAGTTTTCTTCATCATCATCGTGTGGTCCAAGGAACAAAGTGATCGCTCTCAGATCACACTTCCATAGTAATACTCCCCAAAATTTACTTGTACTTTTGTATATTTTCTCTCGTTTTCTTTCAAAAGCCTTAGGGCATTTTGTTAAGTGAAACAATATGCTAATATAAATTTTATATGTTTTAGATTTTAAAAGTTTTTTTAGTAATTTTTGAAATTCTTTTTGGATATTATAAATCACCTATAGAGATATAGGAATAGTTATAATAAAAAAACAAAATAAAATAACTAAAATAAAATAAAACTTATATCGTACTGTTCACCATCCTTATAGGGACTCAAGTAATCCAAAACCCGATAGTTACATTCATCTTTTTTCTTTTCGCAAAACCCAGTACACAGCCTACTTCTTTGGCTGATTAGAAGCAATCCAAATCCAAAGCAATTTTGATCAAATCTTACCCAGTTTAACCTTGGATAGATTCTCCACAATTTAAATAAATCATATCCTAAAATCCTATAGAAACTCTACCAGAAAACTCGATCAAATTCTCGGCAATGGAGCAAGACTCAAAATCCATCAATATAACCCTCTCGAGAGAAAAACTAGAAGGATTCTTCTGGTGAACTCAAATTGTTGATCCCAGCATCACACTAGACTTCAGGCAACCTAGCCCCACCGCCTACATGCAAACCAAGTCACTGGTGATTGTCTGAACAAACAGGAATAGAGAGGCCCTATTCGGCTGAAGGACCCAACTAGGTACTCTATTTCATCCTAGTTTTTCTTCGAATCTACTCAACCAAAATCCGATCTACGAAAACCTACGTGTAGCTAACCTAACCATATTTAGATCCCATCAATTAGAATTGGGGTGATCGAACAAGCAGCCCAAAAAATTGACTCAAAGTCGAGCAAAATACTATCAGAAACAGAACCCAAAACAGTCTAGATACCCTCTTTGGAAGGCAGAATTCGATCAAACCAAAAGATTTTTGACAACTAGTTGAAAATAGTCCATGAAAACCTATACGCCAATAAAACCCTCTTTATGGAATTTGATTTCATCGGCCGAGCATCGAGAAATCGATCGTCTAAATTGACATAAAACTGTTTTCAAAACTGTATAAAATTTATAAAATTTTACCGATACGGTGTGCGTCCCAACAAATCGAACGACATGGTTGTGCACCATATGTATCGAAAGGTGCGTATGGATGTTGTCGACGTATGGGAACTGGCGGAACTCGATTTCGTTCCGTGTGCGCGACGAAATCAGTACATATCCGTTGAGATACCCCCGTATCGACCTTTTGCAAATTTGGCCATAATTTCGTGTACGTTCGTCGTATCAAGATAAAACTTGTGCCAGCAGGACCGTATCAAAATTCTGGTCCTGTGGGCCAAGTTTGGTCTGATTCAGAGAAGGTTGATCGGAACGCCTATTTGGCAGGCTCGCGACCCGCTCCAACGGCAAATTGTGCACGGCTCGCCGAAATCCAACTTTGGACATACGGTTGGATTCGTCTCCTCAAAGCAGACTTGTATTCATGTAGTTTGACGACTTTAGAGAACGTAGGTTCTGGCATGCGTTTCGGTGCAAAATGGGTCCAACAACGGTCATCGTTTTGATCCGAAATTACGATTTTCCTCCTGTTCCAGAATTGGACTTTTGGACAGCCGTTTCCTAGACATATATTTTATTCTAAACACGTTTTTGGTGTTTATTTCAGCATCCGAGGATGTATACGGGATTTGGCTTTCATCGCTTCACTATTCTGACGGTTCGAGCTATTGGACGTCGTCCTTTGCACACAACCTTAGGCAAGATACCTTGCCATATTTACTGCTTATATTTAGTTGTATTTTTTTAATTATTGCATATTCCTACCTGTTTATTCCAGTTCCTTCGGTTGATTTACTTGCTTGATTTTTGTGATACATATGCAAGTACTTGTCTTATTTTCTTTTGTCTTTAAATTATGCATATGGATCTAGGGTTAAGGGACTACCATCTGTAGTGAATTGCATAAAACTTGACACAACTGTACCATGAGATGTGTGTGAGATGAGTAACATGTAGAGATACTTACGTGTTAGCTGATCACCCGTGCGCATGCGTTAGGTCTAACTGCTAATAGAGGCATGTTATGAGACTTAGCAGTTAGTAGGGTACATAATCGCGGATGCGACTTAGATAGGTGCATCGGGTGGAAAGAACATTTTCTTGTCGTATGGGCTTCTATTACACATTCTCTTGTAACCCGAAAGCTTCGCTGGAGATACGGGTATGCTTACCCCTTCAGGTTGGCCACTGTCGTTTTTGAACTTCATGCGCTTAGGTCACTGCATAAATACATTAGATTAGTTTGGTAACCCTCGTCAATGTCATGTCACCCCTGTTCTATTGGTAGCATAGGACAGTGTCGCATCGCGGAATAGTGTGCTACACTTGTCCTTGTTTGGTTGCAGGGTTAGTCCACTGTTTCGGTGATGAGTTATTAGTCCTTGTTACGACTGGGCCTATTTTTTTTACATATGATTTATGACATATTATATATATTCAGTTATGTGGCTTATTCTTCTTGTATCTTGTTACGTCCCTCTGAGGACCTGGTGATCTCTCCAGGTGTGTGCTTTTGTGACTTCTCGCAGGTGTTCTAGCCAAGGTCGTGATCTTCTACAATCCTTCGAAGATGATTGCTCATGGTTCGTGTTGCTATTTTTCTATTCTTTCTGGTATGTTCTCTCTCATTTAAAATTGTTGGTAGTAGATTTGTCTCCGCCCAACTACATATATAAATGAAAAAATACATAGTGATTATTTTATTATTCTTTTATTTGGTGGATGAAATTTAGTTATCATGATTTATTGTATTTTACAGCTTATGTATACATACGAGGTTTCCATATATTGGAGTATACTTCGTATGTGTGCAGCTGGCATGGCTACGTACTTTGTCCTAAGTACTTTGGGACTGGAACGTTACATATTTTTGTGGTGGCCCATATAGGTCAAGTTTATCACTTTGGTTACGGTGCTGTACCGATGTGAGCCTGCAAATAGGATTAGAGTCTAGAATCTCATCCATATGCTTGACCTCCTCCCTTGATTCCAATTACGAACTCTCGTCCGACTACCTTGATTTTCTTCTGTTTAAATTCTTTCAACTGTAAATCTTATCTTTTCCTTCGTGCTTGATAGAGAGATTAAGAAGACTCATTTGCTCTATCACCCTACTAGTTGAACTTCTATAAGTTGGGTAGAATGTCCCATGACCCATTATTCTTCGTGTCCTTACAACCCTTTAGAGAGAGTACTCAGAAGATTACTTAGACCATAGAGCTTAAGATCCATGCCCCATTAGTTTAACCAAGGACTTAGATAAGAAAATAGTAGGACAACTGTAAGAGGCACGAACACCGAACGAGTCTTAGAGTTTGATGAACTTTAACCAATGGTGTTTCTTTCAATCATAAATCTTGTATAGCTTTATTTTTGACTATTTTGACTAACGCCACTATTATAGCCTAGTTTTTGCAAGCTTATTCTTATCGAGCTTGTTCAGGACATATGTATACTGGGGACGCCCACTAACATACTGTCTAATCAGAATCAGTGTATTATGGTCTGATCAACCTGTGCAATTGGTTCGCTCTTCATATGATTATCCCATGTAGATTGAGGTATAGGTGTCCCTATGAACTCATCTACGACTGCCTTGACAACTCTGTTAAAATTATTCAATCGCTCTTGGAACCTCGTATTAGTATTGATTCCCTCTCCCTTGAACTCTTTATTGTTTTATGCTTTTACCTACTGCAGAAAAACAAATGCTCATATTTGAGGGAAGGTATACCCAAAATGTCCCTCTTATCTCGCCATACCACATATGGCCATAAAAGCTATATATACATAATCGTCCCATATGTTCAAAATCGGAGAACCACCTTTTAATTGATTTATCTCTACCATATCACGTTATCTATCACATTATGTAGTATTCCTTTATACTCAAAGCCCAAGCACGATATCACAACTTTGAAATTTTCTAAACTTATTAATCCTAAAACCGTGATTTAGTTTTAATTCAGAGAAAAAAATTTGGAGTGAATAGATTCTAAGCCTTCTAGAATTTTATGAGATACTAGGTCACCGATTGATCAGGATAAGTTGATTTCCATTAGGATGATAATTAGTGCCCCATGAACTTCCACTTTCCATTTAGATTATTTGGTGTTC
>JANAVB010022099.1:0-98687 GCA_029216955.1 Iris pallida
TCCAATAATTCAAAATAAATCCAAAATTTTTAAAATGACAAAAATACCCTTAAGCTAAAATGTGGTAGTGACAAATCTACCCTCCTTAAAAGAATTTCGTCCCCGAAATTAAAAAGGCGAAACTAAACTGATGAGAAGGATAGATAATCATACCTCAAGGTCCAAAAAAATATGGTGTAAAACCCCTTATAATTTAAAGGAATATTTAAATTATTTTGGATTTTATTTAATTCTAATTTATTTTTTATCTTATTTATATTATATAAAAGGACTATAGCCATGGTTGAGTTTGAATATGCAAGACGACTAGAAAGTTTGGCATGCCTAGCGTAGTCGGGTGCTTTAACTAGTATGCTAGCCATATTAGGAATGCAATGGTCATATTGTAATCTCTTGTATGTTAACCATTCAAATTATGGCACAAGTTATATTTTTATTTAATTAATTAGTTAAGAAAGCCTTTATGACTTTTTAGGAGACCCGGTTGCACCAAACCTTCCCAAACCTCTTCCAAGCCAAACCCAACCCTATGTAGACAGGTTGGGCATTAGTAAATATTAATAATTACATTTATTTGTATTTAATTCAGATTTTGTAGTATAATTACATAGATAGAATTAAATAGTTCTATATTTGGAAACCCCTTTTTAAATCCTCAATCCAATCAACTTGCCAACTCACTAAACAACCAAATCATGTCAAGTGGACCCCACCATGATAATTTTGGCCAAGCAACCCCCCATGGCCAAATGCATCAAATTAAATAGAATTTAAATCCTAGATTGCTTAAAATTCATTTAAGGATACGTTTAAATATACCAACTTATCCCAAATCTCAACCAAATCCTAATCTTTCTCTCCCTCACCTTTGGCCGACCAAAACCCTCTCCCTCTCCATAATTTTGGCAGCAACAAACTTCCCATAGCTTCCATGCATCATCTCCTCCATTGCACATCTCTCATCCTTCACAAAAACTCATCTCCTCCACCATACATCCCCGAAACCCCTCAAAACAAACCCTAAAAACTCCATCTTCCCCATCCAATCCTCTATAGCCATTATAATATCTCCCATACTCACCAAGAGAGGATTAACAAGCGATGATAGCAAAAAAGATTGGAGCTTTGGTGAAGAGAAGTCATCATCACCCTTTCTAGCAAGAATCTTTGGTAAGAATCCTAATCTTTTCTTCTAAAAACTTTTGCTAAAATTCTGTAGAAAATATGTTATTAATTCTGTAGAAATCATATTTTGATGTCTTTTGTTAGGTATAATCATCCATAAAGATTTCATAAAATATAGGCATAATATTCATGTGTCGGTAGGATCAAAATTAACCCCATTGTGAAGAAACTATGAGTTATTGGTGCATATTTTTGAAACTGAATTTTATGTGTGTTCATATACATAAATTAGGATTTTTAAGTATTTTTTCACGATTTTAGCAACTCAAATCTGGTCGAAAAAAATTGTAGGTCAAAACTAGCTAATTTCGGGTAACCGGCTGACCTAGAATGTCTCAAACTTGTAGTATAACTCAACCCTTGTACCTCTGATATTATTCTATGAAATAAAGTATTTTATTATTGTTTAAAATATATTTTTGGTTATTTTAGCAATTTTGAGTCATTAACTATGTTTCGGACGAGTTTCGGGTAGACTAGCTGACTTAGTAATCAACCAGTCGTAAATCTCTTTAGAAATATTAATTCTGGAATTTCAGAGATAAATCTGCAAAAAATTAGTTTAAATATTATTTTTATGATTTTTATATGATTTTTAAGTATGTTATTGAAGTAGGGGCATAACCGACTAATTAAAAGTTAGAAACCCTAAAAACTGTGTTTCGATGTCGCGTGGAACCTGTGTGTGATTGTATGGATCTAAATGGTTCCACGAGAGATTGAATATAATTTTAACACATTACTTCGACTAATAAGTCGTATTGTAAGTTTCATGAGTAATGACTTAATTTAGTTAATTAATTATCTAGGAGTGTCGGGTTCCGGAGGCGTGGACGCGGGAGCGGTGTTTCATATTTACAGCACGGAATCAGGCAAGATACCTTGCCATTATACTGTTTATATTCAGTCTGCATTTATTTATATATCACTGTTCATTATTTCCAGTTATTACAGTTCTTGATTTACTACATGCTCAGTGATTATTAGTTTACTTCGTTACTATCCTTTGGTTGCACATGAACCTAGAGTTAAGGGACTACCATATGTAGTGTATCACATATACCTTGACACAGTTGTACCACGAGAATATGTGAGATGAGTAGCATGTAGAGGTTCTTGCGTGTGGGTTGATCCCCCATGCGCATGCGTTAGGGCTAACTGCTAATAGAGGCGTGTTAGGAGACTTAGCAGTTAGTAGAGGTACATGGTCGTGGATGCGACTTGACAGGTACATTGGGTGGGGAGAACAATACCTGACGTATGGGCTTCTTTGCACTTCCCTGCTTACCTGTGCGCTCCTCCGGAGACGCAGGCTCCAGGTGCCCTCTGACGTTTTCCAAAGCGTTATGGACGTACCCTCTTGCACATGATGCCCTCTGACGATCTTCGGACGTTACGGACGTAGGCCCCTGGTGCCCTATATGGGGACTATGCCGATCCCATTTACAGCCATGGCTCATGCGTCGAAGGATTGTTTCTCAACTGAATGATCACTTTAGTATGGTTAGGTTACCTATTTATGTCTTGTCACTTTCTTTAATTGTGGCATAATTTATATTCAGTATTTATATGGCATGTTTATTGTATCTTGTTACGTCCCTCTGAGGACTTGGTTATCTCGCCAGGTGTATGCTTTGTGACTTTCGCAGGTATCCTAGCCAAGGTCGTGATCTTCTCCATTCCTTCGAAGATGATTGCCCTTGGTTCGTCTTGTCATTTTTAGATATCATTTCCTTGTATATTTCTTTCTTTTAAAATAGTTGGTAGTGGATTGTCTCCGCCCAACTACATGTATAAATGAAAAATTCTTGAGTTGATTATAAATTATTATTATTTTATTGTTGTGGATGAGATTTAGTTATCATAGTTTTACTGTATTTTACAGCTTATGTATACATACGGGGATCCATACATTGGAGTTTACTTCGTATGTATACAGCTGGCATGGATACGTACCTAGCCCTAAGTATTTTGGGACTGGGGCGTTACATGTTTTTGTGGTGGCCCATGCAGGTCAAGTTTGTCACATCGGTTATGCTACTGTACCGATGTGAACCTGCATATAGGATTAGGATATAGGAATCTCATCCACAAGCTTGACTTCCTCCCTCAATTCCAAATCTCGAACTCTCGTCCGATTATCTTGACTTCCTTCTGCTTGATTCCTTTCACAGCAAATCTTATCTTCTTTCATGCTGAATAGGGAGGTTAGGAGATAACTCATACGAGTATACGTGTTATATTCCTCAATTACTCCATTAGTTGACTTCATAAGTTGAGTTGTATGACTACAACCTACCACCCGTATTCTTTTAACCTAGTATTAAAGTGTAACAGAGTGATAATGAATATATGCTAGTGTAGGAGAGATGTTTACCTAGAATATAGAGATTTCGTAGCCCATACCCATTGGTCAACTAAGGACAGATACAAGAACCAGTAGGACGACTGTATACGCAAGCACACCGGATAAGACTTAGATCCTAGTGAAACTCGAACTATTTATTACTGCTTTCAACGTATTCTTCCGTACTTATACTTTAAACTACCATGAATGACGATGCTATTTATAGCCTAGTTTTGCAAGCTTATTCTTTGTCGAGCTTATTCAGGACATATGTATACTGGGACGCCCACAAGCATATTGTCTAATTAGAATCAATGTATTATGGTCTGATCAACCATAGTGCACTTGGTTCGCTCTTCATATGATTTTCCCTACGTGGATTGAGATATAGAGGTATCTAGGACTCATCCGCGACTGTATTGACAATTCCTCTTGAATTACACATTCGCCTTTGAATTACGTAATTGTATTCAATGACATCTTTCTTGAATTCTTTATTGCTTTTGTCTTTCACTGATTGGAAAGACGAACGCTCGTATTTGATAGATAAATACAGAGGATTCCCATGGCCATGGTAGTTATATACACAAGTATAGCAACCATCGGCCAAGCCATATAACTACAACCTTGCCTAAAGTTGCTCATCCTTTCCTCGACCCTAATAGTAATATCGTGACCTTCTAGTCATTTGAGCTTGAAAGATGAGTAAGATCTTACCCTTGGGTAAACCACAAACCTATGAGACCATCTAATCTCTAGGAATCATTTATTGTGAGTCTCCAAATATTCATCTTGATTCTTGGCTTAACGAGCAACCCGTATGCCTTAACTCAAACCTTACTTGACTAGGCCCCTATACTTTAGACAGAGAATAATAGACTAAAACAAGGACAAGCATTGCAAGGACTGTGGTAGACACCCATTACAAGATTAGAGATTCAGCAGATGTTGCTTTAGGTACAAAATTCTAGTATAAAAGAAGTGACATAATATTAGAACTACACATTCACCAATTTAGCCAAAATCTGTAGCATGACGCCCCGTCATTATGTTGTATTAGTAATCAACAAGTAATGCATGAGCACTACATTTAATACCTCTAGAACGCTTGTGACTATAGTCTGGCAGGTTTGACACAAATAGAAATTCACGACTTAGTAGTTAGGGATCTTTCCCATGACGTGCTTTAGAGTTCGTTATTCCACCGATAGACTCTCGTATACCATGGACAAGCAGGTCATTCCATCTTATCGACTCAGGTACCACTGTACGAGATCATCTCCATTTATTAGGACTCTGGGTACAATCTTCGAAACTGATTCACAACTACCCTATCATGTTATCGATCACATCATGACTTATTATTACCAAAGGTCAAGGTACGATGTCGCGACTCAAATATTCTTAACCTCATTATTCCTAAAACCATGTCCTAGTCTCTGGAGTGAATAGATTGTAAGCCATTATTACTTTTAGGAATTTGGGGATCACCTATTGATTGAGGTAAATTGGTTCTCACTAGTAAGATAAATTAGTGACACGTGAACTCCTACTTTATTTTTAGATCTTTTGGTGTCCCTTACTGTGACTTTGATATTTGAAGTGTAATACTAGCTGTTACCTTCTAACAAAATTTATATGCAAAACTTAAACGAGTCCACCTTCAAGTAGACATATCATGTCCCACACAAACACATCTCCTTGGACTCTATTATTATGATACGACTTTCAGGTCAAAAGGGACTAGCGATAACCCTTACCATAACACCGATGTACTTTCGGACTGCAGTTAGAGATCAAACCTTAGCACAAATCTTTTGGTCCAATATATGGTTGTGATCTACTCGAAGCCCTCTACGCACATGCCACTAGTGTGCCACTCAATAGAGGCCTTGTGTGCTACTTAAACACAAAAGTCATGGAAGGCGCATCTCATGACTTACAGAACCTGTTCTACCAACCCGACGGAAAATTTGCCCAATCACTTGAATTTGAACCTATTCTACATTACCCTAACCTAATAGGGATGGTTTAAAATTCCATAAAATTTTGTCCAGCCACTATAGATTAAAATCTAAAGTTCATGCAATCAAAGATTGAAGTCAAATTAGGGAACCTATTGAGACTCAGTTAAACCCATCATAGCCCATCGCCATATTGGGACTATAAAATCAAACTTGATAAAATAGGCGCTCATCCCTATTATGTAGGTCCCACCTCTTGGCTCACTAATTCTCCTTCCATAGATTTTGTAACTGCATCTCTTCGTAGCCTATGTTATGCATCTCTCGATACCAACTTGCTTCCGGATATACTTGACCAAGACCTCTCATACCGTCTTGATCAAACATAATTAATATATGGGCCATATTAAATAGATAATACCTAGACTTCCTATAGAGTCTGTGACTATGATTGGAAATACCTCATACTTCCTATACCTCCTTGAAATTTGACCTTCTTAGAAGCCATATTATTGTGCTTTCCCCGATTAACCAACTTCTATAAGTTGGGTAGAACATTGAACTTATTCTACTCTACCTCTCAGAATGGGATTACAATCGTGACCGTTCTTCCATCTGTATGAAATTTATGAAACGATCTTTTATTTTGCATTTTATCCCTTTGCTCGTGCGTTTAGATAACTACGGTAACAGATTGCAACCTAAATTCTTCAAGTCAATCATAGAATCATTTTTGTTTAAATCAATAGCAAATTTTTTGAGGCAAATAGATCGCAAGCCTCTCTAAGAAAGATAAGATTTTGGAATTAGCAAGTGGTTGGAAATGATTGGTTCCAATTAGACTAATAATTCAATGGTTCATAACGTCGACCCATATTCGTATCATTTGATACCCTCGACCGTGATTTTGATAATTGAAGCACAACACTAGCCTTTTCCTTTCGACAAAGTTCACACTCACGAACTAGACTAGTCATGCTACTCACATGACATACATGTCCCACGTAAACGAAATTTTCAGTGCTCCATTTAAATTACACCACGTATATGACACATTGTTTTCTCAAAACAAACCATAGAGACCCAAATTCGATCTATTCGATTTCACCCATGCAAATATCGACCCATTCCCTTAACTAAACTGAATATTCAAGATCTATGCAATAGATAGCATACCTATGACATATGCCTTCCAACAAGCAAGTGCATGCCTCCTACACAAAACTAAACATCAGCCCACACATATTAGTCGTTATGACTTAGAGTTTTCAAAACACTTACCTAATCATATTCTATAGCCTGGGTTCTTTTTTATTCTCATCACTTGGCCATAAATTTTTCTTCCCTAAGTTTTCAAGCTCACTTCTTTGTTTCCCATGTTAGACGTGGAACGAATCCTTCTGAACTGACACACCTTAGTATATTCAAACAAGAGCTCGCTACCAGCTTGTCAAAAGCATGACCCCTAGAGTGATAATGTTTGATTGTAGTAACTTTCTTATAGTTGTTATTGACCAAGGACGTCACGGTGTTATCGAAGCTCACTTAGAATCAAAGACTGCGGTCAGAAATATCTATTATTCTCGTGCCCCTCCCTAGAAATTGTCCTCCTCAAAGTCTTGTAATGATAACGATCTTTACGGGTGGCCAACTTCTATAAGTTGGGTAGAGTCTGGAAGGAAGCATACCCCATCTTGTAGAATATAAGGTCAATTGGGATTTCTATGACAACCATCCCTCCATCCTTTCAAAAAAATGAGCTACAATTTGACGTACCTACTCTCCCACCGTACAAAATTTCATAATTCTTGATATTATGATTATTTTTAATTTCTAGGACGAAATTATCATAAGTTGGGTAGGATGTAAAGCCCCTTATAATTTAAAGGAATATTTAAATTATTTTTGGATTTTATTTAATTCTAATTTATTTTTTATTTTATTTATATTATATAAAAGGACTATAGCCATGGTTGAGTTTGAATATGCAAGACGACTAGAAAGTTTGGCATGCCTAGCGTAGTCGGGTGCTTTAACTAGTATGCTAGCCATATTAGGAATGCCATGGTCATATTGTACATTCTTGCATGTTAACCATTCAAATTATGGCACAAGTTATATTTTTATTTAATTAATTAGTTAAGAAAGCCTTTATGACTTTTTAGGAGACCCGGTTCCACCAAACCTTCCCAAACCTCTTCCAAGCCAAACCCAACCCTATGTAGACATGTTGGGCATTAGTAAATACTAATAATTATATTTATTTATATTTAATTCAGATTTTATAGTATAATTACATAGATAGAATTAAATAGTTCTATATTTGGAAACCCCTTTTTAAATCCTCAATCCAATCAACTTGCCAACTCACCAAACAACCAAATCATGTCAAGTGGACCCCCACCATGATAATTTCGGCCAAGCAACCCCCCCATGTCCGAATGCATCAAATTAAATAGGATTTAAATCCTAGATTGCTTAAAATTCATTTAAGGATACGTTTAAATATACCAACTTATCCCAAATCTTAACCAAATCCTAATCTTTCTCTCCCTCACCTTTGGCCGACCAAAACCCTCTCCCTCTCCATAATTTTGGCAATAACAAACTCCCCATAGCCTCCATACATCATCTCCTCTATTGCACATCTCTCCATCCTTCACAAAAACTCATCTCCTCCACCATACATTCCCGAAACCCCTCAAAACAAACCCTAAAAACTCCATCTTCCCCATCCAATCCTCTATAGCCATTATAAAATCTCCCATACTCACCAAGAGAGGATTAGAAAGCGATGATAGCGGAAAAGATTGGAGCTATGGTGAAGAGAAGTCATCATCACCCTTTCTAGCAAGAATCTTTGGTAAGAATCCTAATCTTTTCTTCTAAAAACCTTTGCTAAAATTCTGTAGAAAATATATTATTAATTATGTAGAATTATATTTCGATGTCTTTTGTTAGGTATAATCATCCATAAAGATTTCATAAAATATAGGCATAATATTCATGTGTCGGTAGGATCAAAATTAACCCCATTGTGAAGGAACTATGAGTTATTGGTGCATATTTTTGAAAATGAATTTTATGTGTGTTCATATACATAAATTAGGATTTTTAAGTATTTTTCACGATTTAGCAACTCAAATCTGGTCGAAAAAAATTGTAGGTCAAAACTAGCTAATTTTGGGTAACCGGCTGACCTAGAATGTCTCAAACTTGTAGTATAACTCAACCCTTGTACCTCTGATATTATTCTATGAAATAAAGTATTTTATTGCTGTTTAAAATATATTTTTGGTTATTTTAGCAATTTTGAGTCATTAACTATGTTCCGGGCGAGTTTCGGGTAGACTAGCTGACTTAGTAATCAACCAGTCGTAAATCTCTTTAGAAATATTAATTCTAGAATTTCAGAGATAAATCTGTAGAAAATTAGTTTAAATATTATTTTTATAATTTTTATATAATTTTTAAGTATGTTATTGATGTAGGGGCATAACCGACTAATTAAAAGTTAGAAACCCTAAAAACTGTGTTTCGATGTTTCGTGGAACCTGTGTGTGATTATATGGATCTAAATGGTTCCACGAGAGATTGAATATAATTTTAACACATTACTTCGACTAATTAAGTCATATTGTAAGTTTCATGAGTAATGACTTAATTTAGTTAATTAATTATCTAGGAGTGTCGGGTTCCGGAGGCGTGGACGCGGGAGCGGTATTTCATATTTACAGCACGAATCAGGCAAGATACCTTGCCATTATACTGTTTATATTCAGTCTGCATTTATTTATATATCACTGTTCATTATTTCCAGTTATTACAGTTCTTGATTTACTACATGCTCAGTGATTATTAGTTTACTTTGTTACTATCCTTTGGTTGCACATGAACCTAGAGTTAAGGGACTACCATCTGTAGTGTATCACATATACCCTGACACAGTTGTACCACGAGAATGTGTGAGATGAGTAGCATGTAGATGTTTTTGCGTGTGGGTTGATCCCCCATGCGCATGCGTTAGGGCTAACTGCTAATAGAGGCGTGTTAGGAGACTTAGCAGTTAGTAGAGGTACATGGTCGTGGATGCGACTTGACAGGTACATTGGATGGGGAGAACAATACCTGATGTATGGGCTTCTTTGCACTTTCCTGCTTACCTGTGCGCTCCTCCGGAGACGCAGGCTCCAGGTGCCCTCTGACGTTTTCCAGAGCGTTATGGACGTACCCTCTTGCACATGATGCCCTCTGACGATCTTCGGACATTACGGACGTAGGCCCCTGGTGCCCTATATGGGGACTATGCCGATCCCATTTACAGCCAGGGCTCATGCGTCGAAGGATTGTTTCTCAACTGCATGATCACTTTAGTATGGTTAGGTTACCTATTTATGTCTTGTCACTTTCTTTAATTGTGGCATAATTTATATTCAGTATTTATATGACATGTTTATTGTATCTTGTTACGTCCCTCTGAGGACCTGGTTATCTCGCCAGGTGTATGCTTTATGACTTTTCGCAGGTGTCCTAGCCAAGGTCATGATCTTCTCCATTCCTTCGAAGATGATTGCCCTTGGTTCGTCTTGTCATTTTTAGATATCATTTCTTTGTATATTTCTTTCTTTTAAAATAGTTGGTAGTGGATTTGTCTCCGCCCAACTACATATATAAATGACAAATTCTTGAGTTGATTATAAATTATTATTATTTTATTGTTGTGGATGAGATTTAGTTATCATAGTTTTACTGTATTTTACAGCTTATGTATACATACGGGGATCCACACATTGGAGTTTACTTCGTATGTATACAGCTGGCATGGATACATACATAGCCCTAAGTATTTTGGGACTGGGGCGTTACATATGGGTATCGCTCGCGCATCTCATCCTCTCGCTCCCAGGTAGACTCTCCTGGAGAATGATGCCTCCATGCGACGCGAACCAAGGGTATCACCTGGTTTCTCAGTACCTTCTTCCGGCGATCCAGAATCTCCCCTGGCTGCTCTGGATAACTGAGAGTAGGTCCCACCTCAATCTCCGAATGGTCGAGTACATGGCTAGGATCAGCCACGTACTGTCTCAACTATGATACATGGAATACGTTGTGGACACCCACCAGTGCAGGTGGCAAGTCTAGCCTGTATGCCATGTCACCGACTCTTCCGTTGATCATGAAAGGTCCGATGAAGCGTGGGCTAAGCTTCCCACCTCCACCAAAACGTATGGTACCACGAGTTGGAGATATCCTCAGAAAAACTACGTCTCCGACCTAAACACAAACAAGGTCTCAAGTTACAAAATAATCAAACATGATCAAAAAAACACAACAAACAACCTACTTCTAATCATATCTCTAATCTGTACCACAAACTCGAAAGGCCTTCGGTGGCTATCGGCCCAATGCCGATGTCTATCCTGTGCCATGTGAAGTCTGTCCCTGATGAGCTTCACCTTCTCGGCTGCGCCAATAACCATCTCAGGTCCCAATAAAGCTCGCTCTCCAATATCATCCCAAGATAAGGGTGTACGACATCTACGCCCGTAGAGTGCCTCGAAGGGTGACATCTCAATGCTGGCCTGAAAACTGTTATTGTAAGCAAACTCCACCAAGTGCAGGTGATCCTCCCAGGATCCTTTGAAATCCAAGACGTACGTCCGCAATATATCCTCGAGCGTATGAATAGTCCTCTCTGACTGTCCGTCCGTCTGAGGGTGGTATGCAGTATTAAACTTGAGCTGAGTGCCAAAGCTAGTCTGCAGACTCCGCCAGAAATGGGAAGTAAAACAACTTCCCGATCTGAGACAATACTGACCGGAACTCCATGAATCCTGACAATCTGTCGCATTGTACATCTCTGCAAGCCTCTCAGTAGACGTACCCACTTTAAATGGCAAAAAGTAGGCTAATTTGGTCAACCTGTCTACGATGACCCAAATCGCGTCTTTTCGTCCTGGTGTACGCGACAATCTAGATGTAAAATCTATCGTGATGTGCTCCGACTTTCACTCTGGAATGGGCAATGACTGTAACAAACCTCCCGGCCTCTGCCTCTCTGCCTTGACCTGCTGACAGACCAAACATCTGGCTACGAAGCGAGCTACCTCCCGCTTTATCCCATACCACCAGACGTGCTCGCTCAGGTCCCTGTACATCTTGTTGGCACCAGGACGTATAGAGTACTGAGATCGATGGGCCTCCTGCATGACCTGCTCCCTGAGCTCTCTACTGGACACACACAGCCTGGAACCGTGCCTCAAAGTGCTATCCTCTACAAGAGTAAACTCATCATCCACCAGCCCTGCTCGAACCTGCTCTCGGATACACCACAGAGCAACATCCTTGAACTGCATCGACTTGATCCTCTCCATCAAGTCCGACTGAATCTAAAGGCCCCACATCTGCATCTGAACTCCTGGCATAATCACCTCAATCTCCAGGCTCTCCAAATCTGCTAGCAAGTGATGTTCTATAGTCAAACACATGGCTGTCGGATACCTACTCAAGGCATCGACAACCACGTTGGCCTTTCCTGGGTGATACTGTAGTAAAATGTCGAAGTCCTTCATCAACTCCAACCACCTGTGCTGTCTCATGTTGAGCTCCTTCTGTGTAAATACATACTTTAAGCTCTTATGATCTATAGAAGATCTCCACCCTCTCTCCGTATAAGTAGTGTTTCGACAACTTCAAAGCAAATATCACTGCTGCCAACTCCAAGTCGTGGGTAGGATAGTTCTTCTTATAGGGACATAACTGTCTGAAAGCATATGCAATCACCTTCCCATGCTGCTGCAAGACACAACCCAAACCCTTCCCTGAGGCGTCACTGTAGATAGCGAACCCTCCTGATCCTGATGACAATGTCAGAATCGGAGCTGTCGTCAGCCGCTTCTTCAACTCATCAAAAGCGACCTGACACTCCTCTGACCAAACATACTCTACATCCTTTCGGGTCAGCCTAGTCAACGGCTCTGTAATCTGGAAGAAATCTTGCACGAACCTTCTGTAATAGCCTGCCAATCCCAAGAAGCTCATGATCTCTGCTATTGAAGTCGGTGCCGACCAAGCCTCAACTGTCGTGATCTTCTTCGGGTCCACTGAGATCCCATCTTCAGTCACCACATGACCCAAGAAGTCACCTCTGTCCAAAAAGAACTCGTACTTCGAGAGCTTGCCATAAAGCTTCTCCCTCCCGAGTGTCTCCAGAACCACTCTCAAGTGCTCCTCATGCTCCCCCTCAGTCTTCGAGTATACCAGGATATCATCGATGAACACCACCACGAACTTATCCAAGTACTGGTGGAACACCTTGTTCATTAAGTTCATAAATATCGTCAGGGCGTTGGTCAGCCCAAACGGCATAACCAAGAACTAAAACTGACCATACCGTGTCCTGAATGCGGTCTTCGGGATATCCTCCTTCTTCACCTTTACCTGATGATAACCTGACCTCAGATTAATCTTCGAGAAGACCCGAGCTCCGTTTAACTGATCAAAGAGATCATCAATCCGCGGCAGTGGATATCTGTTCTTGATCGTTAGGTTGTTGAGAGCCCTGTAGTCGATACACATCCGTACCGACCAATCATTCTTGGGTACAAAAAGTACCGGTGCACCCCAAGGTGAAGAACTCGATCGGATGAAGCCCTTGTCCTGCAGCTCATCCACCTGCTTCTTCAATTCCACCAACTCACTGTTGTTCACTCGATAGACATGCTGAGAAATCGGTTCAACACCGGGAACTAAGTCTATCGAGAACTCAACGTCTCTGTCCGGTGGAAGTCCTGGCAACTTCTTCGGAAAGACGTCCATGAACTCCGCAATCAAAGGATATGGAACCGGCTGCTCCTCGTATGAAACTCCACAGAAAAGTCTGCTGATCTGCTCCGCCTACTGTCGGGTGAACTCAAACTCTGGCTCTCCTGGTGCTTTGAACAGAACTCTACCCCCACGACAATCTATGTTGGCGTAATGCCTGCTCAACCAATCCATACCTAATATAATGTCGTAGTTCGGTAGTGGCATTACGAACAAACTCACCTCCAACTCCCGACCTCCCAAAATAACACTCCACCCTCTACAAACATCACTCACGAGGATAATACCACCCCCGGTCGTGATCTTGCAGGTCCTAGTCAATGATTCAGATACAAGGCAGTGTCCAATAGTAAATAAAATAGACACAAAACTATGGGAAGCCCCGAAATCAAATAAGGCGAAAGCTGAAATAGAGTCGAGAAGAACAGAACCTGCGATTAGCTCCCAATAGCCTCTGCATCCTTGGCTGCCATGGCAAAAGCTCGACCCTGCTGGCCTCTCCTAGCCTGCTGTTGATGCTGTACGAACCGCTGCTGCTGAGTCGGCAGCGGTCCCTTCTGCTGAACTGCTGGGGCTCTGGCCCTCGCTTCCTGAGCTGCTCGTCCCAAAGATAGAGGGCACTCCCTCAACTGGTGCTCTGCCGAACCACAAAGTAGGCACCTTCCGAGCCACTTTCTGCAGTCATTCCACACATGCCCTAGTTTTTGCAGAAACCACAACTGACTGGCTGTTGCCTGAGTGCCTGCGGCTGAACCCTCGGCTGCTGCTGCACCTGCTAGAAAGGTGCACGGCCCTGACCCTGGAACTGTCTCTGCTGGTGGTGCTGCTGAAAATACGGCCTCTTGGCCGGTCCTCCGCTACCACTGGCTCCCTGAGTGTTTTGTCCCCTCTTGATCCTCAGCTCAAGATCATCCTCTGCTGCTAAGGCACCCACAAGGATCTCCTCAAAAGTGGCGCTGCGGGCACACTCGGTATAGGACTTCACCTCCTTGACTAGTCCCTTCCTGAACCTTCGGGCCTTCGTCGCCTCAGAAAGCCCCTCAACAAATCTACCCAGACGGCAGAACTCCCCGACGTACTCCTCGATAGTCTGACTGCCTTGCACTAAAGCCTCGAACTGCGTCTCGAGGGCACCAAGCACTGCGTCGGAAAAAAACTTCTCCTTGAATAGCTTCTTGAAAGCTGTCCAAGTCTGTCCAATTGTACCAACCCTCGGGTCTGTCTAGTACCGTGTGCGAGCCAAATCCTGTATCATACTAGCCGCCGCCTCAATCTGCAGTCTCGCTGGAATCTCTGTCAGCCTGAAGATCTCCTCCATGTGCTCGATCCACTCATCTGCGCACAAGATGCCCTCTGTACCCCTGAAGTTCGCGGATGCATCTTCTAAAAATTTTGTATGCCCTTTTCCTTCGGCTGATGCTGCTGCTGAATTACCGGAGGCTGAGCTGTAGCCCTCTCAACTGTCGTCAGGGCCAGATCGATGTCCCGACTGAACTCTATCGTCTGACGCTGCTGCTGAGCCTGCTGGGCCTCTATGAACTGCTGAAAGAAAGTGAACAGCTGGACGACGTCAACGGATCCTGAAGGCTGCTGCTGCTGGAGCATCTCCGAAATCACTGGGCTTTGCCTGCGAACTGCTGGAGGGGCTCCTCCGAATGCAGCTGAAACACCCACCCCAGCTGGCATAACTGGGGCTGCAGTACCGGGGGCTAGCTGCTGAGGACGAGAGGTGGCAGACCTCTCATCAGTGTCCCCTTGTCCTGGGCGATGAGATCTAGTCTCGACCATCCTGGAGACAGATCAAACAAGAAAACAATTTCTGAGAATGAGTTGAAATAGCAAAGGAGGACAGTTATATTCAAGGGAAGACAATAAGCTGCAAATTTAGATAAAAGGAATCTGATTAAAAGTTTTTCCTAATGTGATTGAGTACCTTCAAAAATATCCTAATCCTACTGCAGGCTGCAGTGATACTCTAGTTCGAATACCACCGCAATTCTAAGTAGGACCTGTATGGGCCACCACTAAAAACGTGTCACGATCCGCACCCAGTGTAGGGGCACGAGAAGTGGTTACGTCCAGCCTACGCCGCAGTGTCGGCAGTAGAATACTGTCATAGGTCACATACATCTAACAATTATAAGGTACCTGTATAATGTATACGCTTCGAATGGAGGATAATATAGAAATGTACAACTCAATCACAGCTAATGTAGAAAGTACGATAAGATAGATAGATAAGATCTGAATCCACAATGAAATACAAGATAAGAGAGAGAATCTAAGTGTCTAAGATAACAACTCCACAATATCCAGAATAACAAAATCCCCAAATAAATACAAGTGTATCCAAACAAGACAAGATAATAAGTAAGATACTGGTCTAGCTAACTAGCCTAGACTACTGGGGTAATGTCCTCTACAAGTGCTGGGTCCTCCTGAGAGTCCAGCTCACATGTGTCATCTAGGCCTGCTCCATAGTATGTAGGTCAGAACTCCTCAATGTCATCTGTAATATTTTAACAGGTCCAGTCAGGACGGAAGCGAGCACAATACATCTCACGCAGTTCATAATATGACAGGATATATAAATAAGCAATAAAGTAAGATACATGAAACACTGATAGAATATACATGAAGTAAAAGAGATGACTGTAAAGAAATATCTACTATAAGTAAAGAACTAACAGTGAACTAGTGATTTAGAGTACAAGCTAGACATGCGAACAGCTTGAATTTGCACATGAGTAATCTAAGAGTTTGCACATGAGTATACTACTTTGGAATTTTTCACATGACCATTTACACTCTCCCGTACCCTAATCAATACACAAGGATCCAGACATGTTATGTTATTGCACATGATATCACATAAAAGCCCATAAAAGGTTGCACATGATTATATACATGGGGGCTCTGTGAACATGAGAGTACATGAATCACAAGAGTGCACATGAATGGTGAAAGCACCGGAGTACATGATGAAAGTTAAATGTACATGACATACTGTAACCCGATGCTCCCGAGGGGGATAACATCTCATGAAGGGATCCATATAGTACCAATCTGTGTTAACAACATGACAACATCAAGTAAAGTAATCTAGAGCGTAAATGTAAATCCTATCAAGTATGAAACGGTCAGAGAATGTACTCGCCTGATATCCTGAGTATCTGAAGTAAAATACTGTCTGAGAAGAGGTGTCTGGCTCCTATTTAGAACAACACAAGTCACAACATATCCAAAATGGTAAAATAGAACACTACAATGCATTCTACATGATGTTTGGCTCAATCTAGGCTAAAGTCAACCTTTGGTCAACTCTAGTCAACTACACTAGTCAAATTAGGTCGACTAGGCAAATCCTAACCTAGACAAGTCTCACTAAGCCTAACCATGTCTACCTAGCAATCACATACAATCACAATGTTATACAAGCTATCTATACACAATCTCATGTACATACATATCCATATACACATTGGCTTACATATAGGAAACCATATAGGCTATATGCCTATGTACCAATCTACATTGGCATGCACTCATATATATTCACCACATTTATATATACTAAAATCATATAGGCAATATATATATATATATATATATATATATATATATAATATATATATATATATATATATATATATATATATATATATATATTACATTATTATCATGCAAGAATATAGATATTATATATATTCATATAGAGAGAAAGATAGAGTGACAGTAGCAGTAGGGTGTGTGTCATGTGTGTGTGTACATGGAATGTTTGTGTATAGGTAGCAGGACATGTAGGGTCTCAGGTTTGTGTGTGTTCCTGTTCTCAGGTCAGTGTTCATGTGTGTGTGTATAGAGAATCAGTACATCAGTAGATAGGTATAGGTTCTCAGGTTTGTACATATGTGTGTGTGTGTACAATATCAGGAATCAGTGTATACATGATTCCAGTTTCCAGTTTTAACACTCTTTTAACATTTCGAGAGTCCAATCACCAAGCCAATATGAATCCCAACATGCAAACTTAAACTCAGATATATACATGTGAACCAACATGATAATTTAATCATTCAAAATCAGTTAAACACAAATTAATTCTCAGAATTTCGAATGACAGCCCTAGTATCAGAAATTTGGGAAAAAACTACCAATTCGAATTCAAACACAATTAGTAATCAATTTAAAGGGTTAGTAATTAATGTGTCATATGTGAATGTGTCCTACAAGTGTCCTAATGTCCATAAACTGGACACAAACGTGTCCAAGACAATTCTAACACACGAGTACACTGAAACAGTACACAGTCTTGTGCACATGTTCATCACGTTCGTGGACACGACACACGACACGTGTGTCTACGTGGTTACATCCATGTGTAGCCCAGCACTTGGGCTACACACTGAACACATCACAAAGTGTCGTGTCCTGTGCGAACACAAGACGAATGTCAGTGAGAAAACTTTGACTGTACGCGCACAGTGTGAATCCAGTACGGGGCCAAGTCCTCCTCGTGTGGTGAACCATTGGATCCCAAACTTTGGGTGGTTAATGTCAGTCATTGCCCGACATCCATGTAGAAGCATGAAAAATATTGCTTTTAGTCCTATATCGGAAAGGAGAAGAAGAAAGGGCTCACTCCATTCTATAAATAGAGCCCCCTTGCCTCCTTTGAAAAGGGCACCAACTTCCCTTCCCTCCTTCCAACTTAGACTCTTCCTACTACGCACCTTCGGGTGCTAAGTCGAAGAAGTCTAGGACAGCGCAGGCTCATCGAGCTCAGTCAGCAGTCCCAACCACTGACCGTCAGAGAGTCCCGCTAACTGTTAAGCGGGCCTCTGATGGAAAGTTGTATAGGACCGCCCGTGTCCAGTCCCCGGCGGCAAACGGACAGGGTAGTTCTCCAACTTGGACTCTTCCTACTACACACCCTCGGGTGCTAGAGCGAAGAAGTCTAGGACAGCACGGGCTCGTCGAGCTCAGTCAGCTGTCCCAACTACTGACCATCAGAGAGTTCCGCTAACTGTTAAGCGGGCCTCTGATGGAAAGTTGTATAGGACTGCCCGTGTCCATTCTTCGGTGGCAAACGGACAGGGTGGTTCTCAAGAGTCTCCAACATTGATCGAGGACAAGTGCTTTTACTAGCCCCGTATCAGGGAGCAAATATGATACCTACGTATTCGTATGCTCGGGATTCCCGAACCCATAAAGCGAGTACAAATGTTGATCGAGATGTCCTTGACTTGCGAGATGTGATCCTTCACAAGGACAAGGAAACAAGGGGATTCTCTATGCGGCTCAAAACCCAGGAAGCTCCATGCGGCACAAAAATCCAGAAAGCTTCATGCGGCCAACAAATAGCAGAGAACCTTATGCGGTTCGAAATCAGCCTGAGCAGCTGGCCATAATAACTCTGACATAAAGGCGACAGCTCTGACAGAGATGATGGCTCTGACATAAAGACAAGACGTAACATGCTCCTAAAAAGACAAGAAAATTATCATAATATCTGGCACAGTTCATAAATTCCAATGAAGATTCTTTATGAGAATCGCCTATGCGACCTTCATGCGGCTCAGTCATGAGACAACTCTCATGCGGCTCGAGCATGGATCATCTCTCATGCGGCTCGGTTATGAGACATCTTTTATGCGGCTCGGTCATGGGATATTCTTCATGCGGCTCAGTTATGAGACGTCCTTCATGCGGCTCGGTCATGAGACGTCCTTCATACGGCTCGGTCATGAGACGTCCTTCATACGGCTCGGTCATGAGACACTCTTTATGCAGTTCGTCTATGGGACAGTCCTTCATGCGGCTCAGCCAGGATGCATCATTCATACGGCTCGCCACAGAGTAGCAGTTGAGACGCGTGGCAGAAATTGACCAAGTCTTAACAGTTCGGATTTAGTACAACAAACATATCATGATCAATCTTAACCAATCCCCAGCTGCCCACTTCTCGAGGCACAGTTACAAGGATGTGGCCCAAAATTAGCCACGTGGCTGTACACCCCATTACTCATAAATTCCTATAAATAGCAAGGTGCTATTTCCTTGCATACACAGAGATACAGGCAGAGACACATAGAGAGATATACACTCCCAGGCAGAGAGAGAGCATTTCTTCACCGGGGCCGAGGTTGCGTTCGATCGTCCAAGGAGTAAGGCAGAGTTGATAGCACTTTCCCGAGCCTCTACCGTCACCCCCCAGAATCAAAACTAAATAATTATACTTAGATTGCTTTCCTAGGTTTTGTTCTTAGACTCTCTTTTGTACAAACGAGTTTGTAATTGTGAGTTAAAGTTCAGTCCTTCTATAAAACTATTCTGTTCTACGACAATCAATGGCAAATACGATGGCGACTCTGCTGGAGACTAACTTTTCCACTATTGAGAAGTTGGTAATGCAATCGGACGCCGCCAAACTCGGCTCCACACAACAGATGCTGGTTATTCGCTTAAACCAACAAACGTTTGAAGAGATGCTCTCTAAGGGGAGCGCTAGCCCGATCCAGAAGCGAGCCGGCCCAAAGAAGGCCCGCAGGGAGTGGAGGCCCAAAATCGTTGCTCCTTTCCAAGCCCTGGAGGAAGTGTTCTCTGCTGCCCAAGACGGCGAAGGAGACTCACATATGGCCCCACTTCAGGCCACAGAGGACCCTATCGTCCCCAAGTCTGGCAAAGGAAAATACTACGATGCTGGCCTTACGGAAGCAAATAAGAACTCTATACGGTCCAAGAAGAAGCTGTTTGCCATTGATTATAAAAGAACAAAACAGTTTTATGGGAGGACTGGACTTTTACTTCACAACACAAACTCGCTCGTACAAAGAAAGCCTAGGGACAAAAACCTAGGTAGAGCAATCTAAGTACAATTATTTAGTTTTTTCTGGGGGGTGACGGTAGAGGCTCGGGTGAGTGCTATCAACTCTGCCTTACTCCTTAGACGATCGGACGTAGCCTTGGCTCTGATGAAGAAATGCTTTCGGGATGTAGGGAGACTCTTCTGGGTGCCGCCGCTCTCTCTGTACGGGTCTCTGTCTCTCTTCTCGTCTTCTGCTTGCTCTGCTCTGTCCTCTTTACAAGGGAATGACACCTTGCTATTTATAGCAGTGGAATGTGATAAGTAGGGTTTACAATGATTGCTCCTTGAAAAGTGGGCGGTTAGGGATTGGTTACGATTTACCTTGATCTTGTTTGTTAGAAATTAATCTGGGCCGTCAATATTGATTGTAACAAATTTGGACAGTTAATGTTGATTGCACCAAATCTGTATAGGCAATTAATATTGATTGCAATAAATCTGCATCGTAATGATTTGTTGATATCAGCAAATCTGAGTGAATAAATCTTGGTCAATCTCTTACCACGTATCCAAACTGCCTGTTAGGTCGATTACCATAAATCTGGATTATTGGGATTCGATCAACTCCTACCATATTTCTCAACTGCTGGGAGCCGCCTAGAGGACTGTCATAGTTGGGCCCCATGAGTGTGGCTTTGGGTCAGGGCCGCATAAGGATGGCCTTATCTGAACCGCATGGAAGTCTTTTAATCCGAGCCGCATGAGGGTGGCCCCCATGATCCGAGCTGCATGGGTGTAGCAGCCGCATGGGGGTAGCCTCCAACCGAACCACATAATGGTGGCCACGTGGCAGAGCCGTATGGGTAACAGTCGCATGGAGATGGCAGGCGCATGAAGATGGCAGCCGCATGTGGGTGGCAGCCGCATGGAAATGGCAGCCGCATGAAGGTCGCAGCCGCATGAGGGTGGCAGCCGCATGGAGATGGCAGCTGCATGAAGGTCGTAGCCGCATGAGGGTGGTAGCCGCATGGAGATGGCAGGCGTATGAAGGTGGCGGTCGTATTAAAGTAGGTAACCGCATAGTGAGCTTCGGAATTGGTGGATCGTACCAGCTATAAAGATTTTTTTCGTTTCCCTAGGAGCGTGCCATTATGTCAAAGTCATCATTACAGCTTTATGTCAGAGCTGTCAATTCACCTTTATGTCAGAGCTGCTGTATTTATGTCAGAGAATTAAATAAGGCCGCTGCTTGATGGCCAGCTGTGGAGGCGAATCGCATAGGGCCACGTGGCATTAAATGAGAATTAAATGAGGCTGCTGAAATAGATCCGCATGGAGCTATTGGGATGTTTGAGCCGCATGAGGCTCTGCAGGACTTTTGAGCCACATGAAGCTCTAAAGGTACTCTTGAGCCGTATGAAGCTTTAAGAGTTTCTTTGAACCGCATGAGACTCCCTCTGTTTTGGGCCGCATAGACTTTTCTGTTCTTTTCTATGCTTCTACAAGACCCCCTTCAAAGTTTTTAATTTGTAAAAATTGAAATACTTTGAATAAGAATCATGGACATATCCATCTAAGCTCTTCTGGCCGTATAGGATATTCTGGCCGTATGGAGTTCCTAGCCACATGGACTTCCTATCCGTATGGACTGCCTGGCCGCATGGGGTTCTCTAGCCGCATGGACCGCTCTGGCCCTGGCCGCATGGGCCGCTCTAGCCACATACTGTCCTTTCTGCCACGTAGGCACCCCATTAATTGCTCTTGATTTGTTTCAATTTAGAGCCATCTTTTGGGGGGAATCCCAAGAGTCTGTTTATTAAATATTTGGATTTTTGCCTTGATGAATCTCCTACATGAGAGGGGATGAAATCTCGAGAGTCAGTTTTGTCTGCAGTACATAACCCGAAGCGTTCATCGGTCCACGTATTCCCCCTTATTCGCCTATAAATAAGGGTAATTTTTAGAGAGAAACTCTTTACTCTCTTCTCCAATTCATGCTTTTCTTGCCCTAGCTGCCATCTTCTTCTTCTTTTTCTTCGATCATTGATGGCCCCTAAGACTTCCAAGGCTGCGGCGAAGGGTAAGGGAGTGGCATCTACGTCGACTGCAGGCACCTGAAGTTCATCCCGACGTTCACCCCGCCATCGCTTGTAAGGATTTTGGGAGAAGTTAATGAACTCAGAACCTAACCATCATGGGTATTTCGCATATTTTATGTGCGAGCCTTCTTCGTCTTTATTGAACTGTTCAAATTGTATGTGCCGTATGTACGTCCCATGTCCGAGCCGCATGGGGGTATACCTCATGTCCGAATCACATGAGAGTCGTATAGTGGTCGCATAAGCACTTTACAAACTGACCCGCATAAGGACCCGTCGAACAGAACCGCATAAGTCCCTCTGAACTGAGCCGCATGAAGCCCCCTCAAACAGGACCATATAAGCCCCCTTGAACTGTGCCGCATAAGGCCCCGCTAAGCCGAATCGCATAAGCTAATCCGAATTGGGCCGCATAAGGCCTCGCTAAGTAGAACCGCATAAGCTCATCTGAACTGGGCCCTATGAGGCTGTGCTAAGCAGAGCCATATAAGCTCATCTGACCTGGGCCGTATGACACTGTGATGAGCCGCATAAGCTCATCTGGGCTGGGCCGCATGAGGCTGCGTTATGCCGAGCCGCATAAGCTCACCTGGGCTGGACTGCATAAGGTCGCGCTGAACCGAGCCACATAAGCTTAGAAACACTAAGTTGGTTTCATCCGGCCATCTTCTAACTTTATTTCTTTTGTCCTTTTTCAGTGAGTCTGCCAGTCAATCCAGCGGGAGAACCCCTGGTGGGTTCGGCCCAATCTGCTATGGGTGTGCGATTCGACCACTTAGTCTAATATGTGGTGAACCAGCTTCCCATAAACGAGCCTATGGAGAGGCTGAATGCTATCAGGAACCAGCCCTTCTACTTTCTCTGTGCCATGATGAACTCGAGTCAATTGGAGGGAAAATACCTGAAGCCGACGTTCCTCTTTGGGGTTGCCTTGACTGTGAAGAACCCTCGAGTATTGGATATATCCGAGAGTTGGGACTTTACTCTTGACGGGATAGCGATCCATATCCCTCCGATGGAGCATCATTTTCTTCTGACATGGTTCAACATGTTACCGTTGGACAGAAAGATGGTAGACTCCTTGACTCCAAGCAGGTCGGGGATGATTGTGGCTAACATCCATTATAACAGGAATTTGGGGTCAGCGTATGCTGGAAGAGAACCGGTCAGTCGGTACGTGATGGGACTGGCTCCGGGTACCTTCATAAACGTATCGGGTCCCAATTTTACGTTCTCTCAAGCTGACACCTTCTTGAACCAGCTTGCTCGGAAGGGGTCCTATCCCGTCGGTCGGTTGCGTTGCTGAACTGGATAAACCCCATCCCTGCATGGGCCAACTTGACCATGTGGATTCTGCGAAAGTATGAGACTTTCCTACGTGAGATCGGCTTCTACCACGCCATTCGGGGTACCTATCATGGTCTACCCATAAATAAGCCGTTGTTCATGGCTCTTCCTGGAGATATAACCGGCAGACGGGAACCTTCTTCACGCCTGGAGGGGAGCTAGGACTTGCTCTCCATGAGATGTACGTCATTTCCAAGCTGCCCTGGGAGAAAGAAGTCTTTGAAGTGTACACCCCTACGAACGAAGAATTCGAGGATTTGGATCGGCAGTTCCCGGGCTTTGTTGCCGTATACCGGGAATTGTTATGTCACCACAGTACCTGTCACCAGGCGTCCATCAAGAAGGATGGTAGCTCGGAAGGGAGTATTCCTCACACCACATCCTGGGTCTCATAACTTTTTACATTAGGCGCCTCAGGCCGGGTTTCTTTTCGAGATCCTTAAACCCCGGAGGAGGTACAAAAACTGGCGTCGACTGCCAAGAGATCGAGGGCCATGGGAGACACATTTGTGAGTCAAACTGACTCCTTTAGTTATTTTTATCATGGTACTCGGCGGCTATCAGAGAAGGCACTCTTCGCAGGATTCCTGATGGTGTGGCTGCGGAACTGCGTGGTCTCAGGAGGAGCGGGTTCCATGGAGAGGATCAGCCGCCACTTTATCCTTCCTGCCGTAAAGCTGGTCTTTGGGGTCAGACTGGCCCTTCTTTCGGCCATGGTGTGCAACATACATCATGGCCTTCACACCTTCTCATCCAAGGTCATCGCCCGTGATACGGTGATAGATTTTGAGCGTATAGAGCTGCCCTACCATTATCTGATGGGGTGGCTGTTAATGTACTGTCGGTCTTTGATGAGGCCTGGAGCAGAAGACGGCGTTACGGCTGATGATGCTTTTATTTTCCAATATCACCATCAGCCCTGGGAGTGCAGCACCATGCCAGCCTATCTGAGGACGCTGGCGAGAGTGGACGGATATGACTTTTTTGTGTCTGTTCCTTATTTTATCGCTGACAAAGTGAGGGGCGTACATATTGATGGTACTGGACCTCCTCACCTCTTGCCTGAGAATATGCTGCTTTGGTTGCGTAATATCCGTCCAGCGCACCTAGTATACTGTAACCGCAACAATGTCTACCTGGAGCCCTACTTGCCCAGCAGGTTCTCTCGCCAGTTCAGGTATAGCCAGCTATTCTTTGATAGTTCCCATCTCTTGCCTGGGCTTTGAAGGTAGCGTCCTTGACGGTATCAGGGCATGGCATTATTATGACGCGGTTCATACCCGAACCAGCTTTTTCGATTCCTGAGGCTGAGGCGCCAGGAGAGATTTTGTATATGGTGGCACTATACCATGTTATGGCGAGCAAGCCTCCCGTTAATTTTGACCCGAGTACCAGCTTTATTGTGGGTACTGGCTTGGCAGAGAAGCCCAGGGGTCTAAGATGAGAAAGAAGAGGGCAAACACGATTCCTGTGCCTGACTCAGAGTCCACCAATACGGACGAAGAGGATGACGATCATGATGCCGATAACTCTCTCCCTCGTACGAAAGAGATGGTGGCGGATCAGCCGCCTGTTATGCCAGTTGAGGTGGTGGCAAATCAGCCGCTTGTTGTGCCAGATAAGGTGATGGCAGATCAGCCGCCTGTTGTGCCCGACCTTTCACTCAAGCGAGGCAGGCGTGAGTCTATTGGTGGCATAATGTTCTCTGTGAAGCGGGCTGCGGAAAGGCGCCGCGGGCTGCTCATTAAGGAAAGAGGCGAAGGTGATGATGCCGTTTCGGAGGTAAATTAAATCACAACCCTCTCTTTCTTTAACTTTTCTTGAACTATGTTCTAATTATCTTTCTTTTCTCTGTAGGCGTCAGAAGATTCGGACTCTCGAGAACCGGCCGCTGTTTCTGAAGTCAATCCGGCCATGATCACTTTGATTAGTGACATGTGTGCCGAGATTATTTCTGTCGGGGTCCTCTCGGCGGCGGCTGAGGGATCTCACGTTGCTGTGGTCTCGACCCAGGGCGACGGGGGCTCCGCTGAACCTGTCCCTGAGACTGCTGAATTTCAGCAGGGTGACGCTGATCCAGTCGTATCTCCTTCCGGGGCGGCTGGGGAAGAGGAACCAGCGGAATTCGGCTTGGAGGTCGCTGGTGAGGGGACTACGACGGCTGTGAGCGAACCTCAGTCTCCATAACCCTTCCCTGGTAAGATAAGCCAAATCTTGACTAGTGAGGAGGCTCATTTGCTCTATCATCACATCCTTCGGGTTAGGCTGATTGATGGTTGCTCTGGACATATAGGTCCTGCCTCTTCATTGCCAATGATGGATATTGTCAGGGTAGGCTCTGACAGCGGGGATCTGGTGTAAGGGAGTGTGCCCCCTCCCCTTTCGACTTATATTGAGGGGCCTTCCGCTGGATCGAGTTCGGGAGGTCAGATGGCGGCACAGCCGGGGCAGGGAGCAATGGTCCCTGCGTCCTCCTATGCTCATGTGGCTTCGGGGGTTGACCTTTCCGCCTTGCCGAGTATCCAAGTTCTTCGGGCCGCGGAGGAGGAGTTAGCTGCTATCCACGTGTCTTTTCGCTCAGAATTTATTTCCATGGTGGCAGAGGTGGCAAGTTCTGGCACGTCTCCTTCGGCACTGCCAGCTACACTTCTTTTGACGCCGTCCTCTACGGATGTTCTGGATGAAGCGTCACAGGATGTGGTTGATAGCTTCTACCGCCACCTGAAGAGAGGGGTCGAAGCTGCTGTGGAGTGGGATGTAGAAGCATGGAAAAGAATAAAGAAAGGTCCATGCGGCCAAGAATCTCCATGCAGTTCAGAGAGTACATGCGGCTGAGGGGTCCATGCGGCTCAAGCGTCTATGTGGCTCGGATAGGCCCAGAGCCACGTGGCCTTCAACAGCTTTTTTTTCCTTCATCTTTGGCTGCATTTAATGCCCTGACGGCTGACAGCTCTGACAAATGACAGCTCTGACATAAAGGCGCAATAATGACTGACATAAAGGCACGCTCCTAAGGAAGAGGAGGAAATCTTTTCACAGCTGGCAGAATCCACCGAGTCCCGAGGCATGCGGCTGCTGTATTTATGCGGCAGCCCACTTCATGCAGCCACCCATCTTCATGCGGCTGCATCCTTTATGCGGCCGCCCGTCAGCATGCGGCTGTCCATCTTCATGCGGCTGTTCATCCCCATGCGACTGCCCATCTTCATGCGGCCGTTCATCCTCATGCGGCCCACTCATATGCGGCTCTGCCAAGATGACCAAGTGAAGACACGTGACACTTTTTACGATGATTGAGACACGTGGCAGTCTTATCTTCCTGGAATTATGGGTGCTAACAAATCCTAACAAAATCATATTTGTTGCAATCACCATAATTGTCCAGATCAAGTCAAATCGAGCAAATTAGACACGTGGCAAGCCATCACAAGTCGTAAATATTCATGGCAATCATCATTAATTGCCCATAGAGATTTGAGGCAATCTATATTAATTACCTAGATTTGCTACAATCAGAATGAAGGGCCCAGATTAATTGATCCTTAACCGCCGACTTATAAAGGAGGCAAAATTATAAACCCTAACGATTGCATCCCACTCCTATAAATAGTAAGGTGCCATTCCCTTGCAAAGAGGACCTTTTCGAAGAGCACCAGAGCACCTGGAGAGAATTGAAGAGAGAGAGAGCAGAGAGACAAAGGCACGCACAGAGAGCATCCTGAGAGCATTTCTTCCTCGGAGCCAAGGCTGCATCCGATCGTCCAAGGAGTAAGGCAGAGCTGCCGTCGCTTTCCCGAGCCTCTACCGTCACCCCCCAGAATCTAAAATAAACAATTGTACTTAGATTGCTGTACCTAGGTTTTCGTCCCTAGGCTTTTTTTGTACAAGCAAGTTTGTATTATGAAGTAAAAGTCCAGTCCTCCGATAATTGTTCTGTTCTTTTATATTTCATGGCAAACACGATGGCGACTCTGCTGGGGACTAACTTCTCCACGGCTGAGGAGTTGGTGACACAATCGGATGCAGCCAAACTTGGCTCCACACAACAGAAGATGGTCGTTCGCTTTGACCAACAGGCGTTTAAAGAAATGCTCTCCGACGGAAGCGCTGGCCCGGTCCAGAAGCGAACCCGCACAAAGAAGGCTCACAGGGAGTGGAGGCCAAAATCATTTGCTCCTTCCCAAGCTCTGGACGGAGCACTCTCTGCTGTCCAAGACGGCGAAGGCAACTCTCATGCGGCCCCACTTCAAGCCATAGAGGACTCTGCTGTCCCCAAGTCCGGCAAAGAAAAGCACTACGATGCTGGACTTGCAGGGGCAAAGAGTGATTCTATGTGCTCCAGGAAGAAGCCGAACAAAGGCACTAGCCGCAAAACGAAGACTCATGCGGCCAAGATTGCTAGCCGCATGAATGATGTCCATGCGGCCGAAACTGCCAGCCAAATGCATAACACTCATGCGGCCAGGATTTCCTCCGCATGGAGAAGACCTATGCGGCTGAGACTTCCAGCCGCATAAAGAAAGCCCATACGGGTACGAATGCCAGCCGCATGAAGACTGTTGATTCCAGTCGCATGCTGCCTGCTCCACACGGCTCAGTCTTCGACCGCCTCTCCTATGGTCCTGATCTCTCGTGCTCCCGAGAAAACATGTCTGACTCTCTCCAGCACCACTTAGACTCTTCCTACTATGTGCCCTCACGTACTAGAGTGAAGAAGTCTAGGGCAGCGTGAGCTTGGCAAGCTCAGTCTGCTGTCCCGACCTCTGACCATCCGAGCGTTCCACATACTGTTATGCGGGCGTCTGATGGAAAGTTGTACAGAACCACTCGTAGTCCAGCCCCCGGCGGCAAACGGACAGGATGGTTCCCAAAAGTCTCCCAAAATCCAGGGAGCAAACTTGGTCGTTCCCGGCTCATCTGACTTGCGTGAGGCTATCCTCCACAAGCGCAAGGAAAGAGAAGAGGCCTCAGGGTGCAAAGAGTCCTCCCACGGACGTCACTGCACCCAAGTCATCATCAACTGCTGTTGCAATAATACGACGGTACGAGAAGACCGGCAGTCCGTCTTCCAAAGACTGCAACAACCATGTTCAGAAGATGAGGCACCTCCCGTCGTCTCCTGCAACTCTGCTCAGAAAATCCTCGCCAATGGGAGAGGGAAGAAGACAAACGTTTCCAGCCCGAAGATTTCAACCACTATGACTAAGAGACTGTCGTCTAAACGGGTGCCCACCACCAGAGTTTTCTAAAGTACCCATTCAAAGACGAAACCTGCTACAATGGGAGATTCATCGTCCATATCACTGGGGGTTGCTGGAACTGGGGGTAGCACTCCTCCGAACCTCCACGATAATCTAATGTTCTAAAGAGACGAGCTGGGGGAAACAACTCTCCCATTAGATACAGCAAATCCCGACGTCTCCGAGGACGTCCATAATTCCCAAGATGAGGTAAACTCGGAAGCTGGGGGTACTGTTCCTTCTGAGTCCGAACCAGAGGAAGACATTCCCACATACCCCGATGACTTCTTGTTACAGGGGCATGATTCGGAGTGTACGTCATCCACCGTCCCTTCCATTTCTACTCATGTCAGGACGGCATTCGTGACAAACGACGAATATGATGGTCCCAGTGATCGCCAACGCATCGACACTCTGGAGGCCATACTGCGCACTTTGGTCAAATCGGTGGACGAAATCAAAGCAGACCTCCCTACTCTCAAAGGAGGGACGCCTGGCCAAACAAACTTGGGACCCGCGGTCAATACAGACTCGAACTCAGTGACACCAAACCCGGGCAATAATCTTCCTGAGAAGTCAGCTCCTACCGCTGCAGACGAAGCCAGGGAGGCAAGAAGAGAGGTCCAGGAGCTCCGAGCCATGTTCCATGCCCGAGAAAACTGCCAAGACCTCAGGATACGACAACCGTATCCCGCTGCGTGGAGAGATGTTCCCTTCCCACCAAAGTATAAACCCTTCCACATCAATCCATGTGATGGGAAGACCTCCGCAAGTCGGTACATTACTTACTTCGAGGTCACCATCGACCATCTGCCCCATGACGACGCCATCCTTACACGATTATTCATCGGGGAATTGGAAAGGATCGCCTTCGACTGGTACCGTAACCTGCCAGACAACTGCATCCACTCCTTCGCTAGCTTCAAGCGCATATTCTTGGAGAGATTCTACGAAGTAGGATATGACATCACAATGTCCACCCTCATGGACGTCGTTCAAGGGGAGAAAGAGCTGACAAGGAACTATATTGAGCGGTTCTGCTAAACCGCCATGAAGTTGCCGTCCGGTAATCCAGATTCCTCCTTAATTGAAATTTGCCAAAAGAGACTGCTCCCAACAATCAGCCTCTGGATGGGCGAAAGTCAATTTAAGGGCTGGAAGACGTTCATCATCAGTGCCACTAGCGTCGAAGACAGGTTGAAGAAGGCTTGCCAACTGGGATTGCACATCTCGGAGGGAGAGGACAAGGGCAAGCGTCCTAATACCAACAACAACAATGGGAGTAGCCCTCCAACAATCGGGACAACAAGGGCAATCAGGCTATGGTGGCCGCCACAGTCCAGAAACCTGAGTCAAAACCGGCAGACAAGCAATGACCACAAATGACCTACTCCTTCGAAGACGGCCATGTCAAGCCCATCTTGGACATGCTCATACAAGGAGATAGAATTTAGCTCCCTCCACCAAGACGGGAACCTTGGCCGACAGAAATAGAGAACCCAAAGTACTGCCATTACCTTCGCTACGTCCACCATGCTACACACAACTGCTACCAACTAAAGCGATACATCCAACATCTCATCGATTTGAAGGCTCTGGCCATTGATTTCGAGCAGGTAATCGTGGCAGCCAATATGGTGTCTGTACAGTTTGGCAGCTTCCCTCCAACAGAGACTCAAGACGGTATAATACCCATCCCTCGGGCGACAATGGAGATTGCTAATCTTCCACCTCCTCGGGATCAGGCTACTGGTCTGGTACCTCTCACCACGTCACGAGGTAGGTTATATGGGTCCATCCAGATTTGGTACCAGAAGTAACTCAGTCTGTACCACTCCCCATTGGCAGGAAGAAGGGTGGAAAGGTCAGATCTTGCCGCACAATTTTGGTAGATGTTGAAGATGCCACAGCTGTCGTCACTCGATCTGATGCTCAAATCCAACCTACGCCAGATAACTCGGCTGAAGAGCATCAGCCGGCCAGTGCTGACACTCTGGGACCTTTCTAACCTCCAACGACCGACAAGCCTAGGCCGAAGGAGACTCGTTTTGACAAATCCCACTGAAAAGAGGTACCTCATGGGCTGGAAAGGCCCTACAACTTTGACATCTTGGCGCAATTGGCCAATACACCGGCCAAATTATCATTATACGAGCTCCTGAGACTCTCCAAGGATGTTCGCACGGCTTTGAGCGACGCACTTCAGAACGTTGACGCATATCTAGCTCAGGTCAACCTCACGAAAGAAAGCCCGCATGCAGATCTCCAAGACAGTGCTTGCACAGAAGCGATGCCTAACATTGTCTTCACTCTACAGGACATGCTCATCAAAACCAACCTGCACGATCGACCATTATATTACACTGGATACATCGGCGACGTAAAGGTAGATCGGATGCACATTGATCCT
Source organism: Iris pallida (assembly GCA_029216955.1). Lineage (NCBI taxonomy): Eukaryota > Viridiplantae > Streptophyta > Magnoliopsida > Asparagales > Iridaceae > Iris > Iris pallida. The sequence continues at coordinate 31,225 of JANAVB010022099.1, forward strand.
GGTTCTTCCATAAGCATCATCCCGAAGAGTCTATTACATCATCTCTGCATTCCTATGCATCGTCTGACGCCAATAAGCACCGCCATCAGCGGTTTCAATTCGGGCAGGAGCTATCCGATTGGGAAGATTCGTCTGAAGTGCCAAATTGGCGATCTTCAGTCAGAAGTAACCTGTTACGTCATAGACGTGGACACTTCCTACAATATCCTCTTGGGGTGCCCTTGGATAAATGATTATATGATCGTGCCTTCCACGCTGTACCAGTGCTTCAAGTATGTCGACAAACACGGCTTCGTGAGGACAAAATTTGCCGACATCGATCCCTTCAAAGGAGTCGAATTCTACTACTCAGACTCCTGCCTATACGAAAAGTCGAAGAGGCACCTTGGTGAAGGAGATGTGCAAACTCTTACTGAGACGGCCACAGGATCAGAAGAACCTCTGACGATCCACCTCCAAGCTCGTAAACCTGGCAAGTCCGTACCCCTTACGGCCGCTCTGCGTAAGGACGCAATCAGCCTCTCGGCACAAGAAGAGCAAATGATAATCTGGCCGCCAAGGTCCGGCCAAGCGCCAAGACCCACAATGGAGCCACTGACAATCAGACTGCCTAGAGTCAGCCAGCAACAAACGGAGAAGCTCAATCCCTCGGACAAACCAATGACGATACGTCATCCCAAGAAGAATCAGTCACCCCGATGAAAAGTCGGGGGCATCCAGCGAGCCAACCACTCCCCGCCCAGCGTCGAGTACCAAACTGGGGGTCTCTAGTCTGCCAACAACTCCACGTTCTGCTCCACCAACAGAACTTCTGATGATCAAGTTGCCCAAGTCATCCTCTCAGTCTTCATTTATACAGGGGGTGGCCGAAGAAGAACCAGAACTGGCCAAGTATGTGGCCGCTCACACTGATGTTCCATCCGCAGATGATGTAATCCCGCTAGAAAAGATACCTTACTTTATCAATAAAGGACTATCTTTGAACTACACCGAGCTTAATAAGCTTTGTACAATGTATGCTATGGAACACGGTATAGGCGTTCACCTACACACATAGGTGACAAATGTTTACACCGTAAATCAGCTCACTCCCACGGAAGACGCTTACTGTATAATCGAGGGAGGGGATCATCCAATCATCTTCGGTCGGAAGAATGATCCACAGTCCTTCACCACAGAAGAAGTCGATCTCGAATCGGACGCCGGAAGACTGCCACTCTATCTATATAGCCCCCAATCCAAATATCTCATACAAAAATAGGGATATAATCTGGAGACTACGCCAGGTTTGAAGTACGACACTGGTCGACGATTACCTTTAAAGTCGCCAGTCCCGGCTGGCAAACCACATGACTACTACAACAAGACCCGATACAGATATGTTATGCCTACAACGACCCCTGAGAGCTAAGATGAGGAATACGACTGGCAGTCACACTCAATCGGATCACCAACTTCTGATTCGGATATCAGCATCGAGAATGTATTCAGGTAGGTCTTGTCTGTCAACATGGCGTTCGCTGATGCTTACGAAGAGGGTGAAGACTTTCCTGAACTCCTCGAATTAGAGCTGTAGGCCCAACAGCTGGATGCGCAATGGGAGAAACGGTTTGAACAAAGAGAGCCTCCTACTGAAGATGTGTAAAACCCCTAAATTTTCTACTATTTTATATTATTAAATTTGATACCGATTTAAAAATTTTGTATTGTACGTCGCGTACTCGTATTGTACGTCGCGCACGAAATTATTTTTCTTGCTCGTCGAGTGCGAATATGGACGAACGTACATATTTTTGAAATAACATTATTTTTATTATTAATGTAGATAAAAACTATTTCTAGCTAATACTTTCAAGTTTATGACTTTTATGAAAAGCCTTTCATTTATATAATAAATAATTTTTTTCTATAAAATGGTAAATTGGAAAAGTATATCTATGTAAATATTATTTGTACAAACATCTATTTTTCGTGATTATTTATTAGTTTATTTTAAATAAATAGTGTATTTTCGAAATTAATATTATGGTATTTTTGGAAACCATATTTTGAAAGTTTCATGACAATTTAGACCGTGATTTAAATTTATGTACTTATTTAAATAGTTAAATAATTGATATTTGAATTATTGATTTGATTTTAAACTAGGAGAATTAAATTTAATTGGATTTGATTTGAAATTTGATTTATTAAATTGATTTAAACTAGTAATGGAATTATCTATTTTGGGTTCCTAATCCTATCCAAAGTGGGAATTCCCACATCCTATAAATATAGGCAGGTACTCCTCCACATTATTCATCTTCCATGAATTCCTCCACAAAATTCCACAACCCAATGGTGAGTGCCTCGTGTCCGTGTTCTATCGTCCATAATCTTATTCCACGTTTTTTTTACAATTACATTTATCTCTCTCGTGTCGACAAACCCGACACAATACAAATCCCATATTTTCCTAATATCCAATCCCAAATCCTAAACCTAGTTTAACCTCCACCATGTCCCGTCTCTTCCCTGTCCTTCAACACGACCACCAGCCCCTCTCTCGGCCAAAGGCCGCAGACCCAAACCCTTCGGTCCTGACTAAAACCACCATCACCACCACCCCTGTGACCATCACCACCTCGGCATCCACCCCTGGAAACGCCCGTCCCCACCACGTCGCTATCCCCATCGCTACCACCACGTCTACAACAACATCACCAGAGGTAGCTTCCACGTCGTCGTCGCAACCGGCTACCCACCACCAGCACAGATCCCTGCCACCACTCCTGGCCGTCCTCCGCCACACCCCGCCAAAACGACACGACCACCAAACACCAGACCCGACACAACTCCGCCTCCCCGACACCATAACCCCCACCACAGAACCTTCACGACTCCGGCCACCCATCCTGGCCACCCCCGACTCCGACAAACTACCCCGTCACCACCGCCCGTCGCCGCCACCACACAAAGAAAAGGAAAAAAAAAGAAAAGAAAAGAAAAACCAGAACTAAACAGAACCCTAACCCTAAACTCACCGGACTACGGCCAGCGCCGCCGCCGCCTACTGTCGCCTCCGCGTCGGCCGAGCTCCGCCGTCCGAGCCATCTCCCGAACCCCTTTCCTCTGCCGCGCCCTCCGACCGACTCCGCTCCGATTTTTCCCCCTTTCCGCTCTCAGCCCCGGCCGAGCGCGAGCACGCCGCCCGCACGCAGCGCCGCCTCGACCGGCGAACGGCCGCCTCAGTCCTTCCTTCCCTCTCCGTCCAGCTCTAAACCCGCCGGTGCTCAACCGCCCTAGACTCGTGGACCGACGAGTCTCCGACAACCCCGTTCCCCCTTCCTCCTCTCCTCCGCGCCTGGACGAGCGACGTCGCCGCGTCGGCGAGTCCCGCCGGAGCGCGTCCGCCCCCTCGTGCCACGTCGCCGCTCCCAGCTCCTCACTTCCCTCTCTCTCCGCCTCCCTTTCCTCTCTCTCACTCCCGCTCACTTTCTTTTTCTCTCTCTCTCTCCTTCTCTTTCTCTTTCCTCATCTTTTTCTTTGCTTCTGAAAAGAGAACTCACTGTTCTCGAGTAAAATAGTGATATTTGTTATATTAACATTATTTTACAAAATTTTTATTGTTATGTTTAAATTACTTTATTAGTATAACAGAGAGAAAGGAAAAGGAAATTTTTGTAGTTTCTTTTCCTTTTCGGTGTTGTTGGATTCTTGTTCCAATATTATACTTATTATTATTATTAATGGGTTCTTTATTTATAAGTATGTATACAGTGTCATTTTCCTTATTACCATTTATTATTATTATTATTATTATTATTATTATTATTATTATCCTAGCTATTTTTAAAGGGTAAATTCTTATTGTAACTTTTATTATAGTGTTGTTTTGAGAAAACTAGTTATATATAGGATTTACATGGTGTATAATGAATATTATAATTTTTGTGAAATTATTATTAGTATTTTGGTTTTAATATTATTAGGATGATTGCTAACACTATTGGTATTTTTGAAGAGTTACATATATACCTATAATATAATATAGTTTTAAATGTTTATAAAAATTCCTTGATTTTCAAAATAGTCAATAAAAAGCATAGCTTTTACCAAAATTGCATTTTTACGAAATATGGGTTTAGTCTTAAATACTACTTTGACAAACTTAGAATTTTTGCCGAAAACGATTTCTCTTGACTTCAAGTATTTTTGTATTTCTCCTAAAAATATTTTGACTTATGAAAACTAGTTTTAGGAATTATAATTATTCTCTAAAAACTCGTATATATAAAATATTCATTTATTCATTATTCTTTGATTTTCTCCTGTCCGTATCCAAGTCCTATTGTTCCTATTTCTTCGCCCGTTTCGAGACTACCTTATGTCCACCCTAACCAATTTGACCATTCTGGGCCCAATGGAACCGACCGTGTCACCATCCGAGGTCTCCTTGTACAGTTGTTGCACCAAAGTTGCAGATCGTGCCACCTTGATTATCGCAGCACACCAGGCGCTCTACCAGGCAAGACACCTTGCCATTAGCTGTTTAATTATTTTTAGCTCATATTTCATGCATATCTATTATTTTCTTTATAAACTGTGATACATGGCATAACTGTTCTTTTATATTTCCTGCTGTGTATTATTTTCTTACAAATTAAACCTAGATTTAAGGGACCACCTTGTGTGTTGCATTCATTGGCCTTGACACGTTGTAAACACGAAGTTGTGTGTCGCATGTAGAACACGGAAGTACGTGATTGGCTGGCCATCAGTACGTACAAGCCGTGCGATAGGAATAACCGCTAATAGAGGTTGCATGATAGTTTGACTTAGCGGTTATAGAGGTTACTGTTGTGGATACAACATGGTAGGCATTGGGTGGGAAGAACATCTCCTTAATGTATGGGTCATTTATGCACTGCCCTGATTGCCGGTTATCTCCAGTGGGAGGTACGGTCCTGCTAGCCGGTTATCTCCAGTGGGAGGTACGGTTCTGATTGCCGGTTATCTCCAGTGGGAGGTACGGTCCTGATTCCTGATTCCTGACTGACCCGGCCCATGCGTCAAAGGTTTGTTCTTTATTGCATATTCACTATAGTACGGTTAGGTACCCTATTGTATGTGTCATGGCATGGAAAGATACGTCGCCGTGAATTAGTTTACCATCTCCTGTCCTTGTTTGGTTGGGGGGATGGTACGCTCGTTCAGTAGGTGCGTATTGGACTATGTTATAAATCCGATTGACTTATTTAGTGAGCGATATTTATTCAGTTTATATGGCATGCTATGATGTGTCTTGTTACGTCCCTCTGAGGACCTGGTTGTCTTGCCAGGTGTGTGCTATTGTCTTTCGCAGGTGCTTTAGCTCTAGCCGTGATCTTCGCTATTTCTCGAGGATGATTGCATTTGGATCGTCTTCGCTTCGCTCGCCACTCATTACATTTTCTATGTACTTTTCTTTATTTTGTTGGTAGTGGATTTGTCTCCGCCCAACATATTGTATCAAGACAAATTTATTCTCATTATATGATCTTTTATTTAATTATTCTGTGTGGATGAGATTAGTTGTGGTTTTACTGCATTTTACAGCTTATGTATTTATACGAGGCTTCCATATATTGGAGTATACTTCGTATGAATACAGCTGGCATGTCTACGTTCCTAGTCCTACGTATTTTGGGACTGGGGCGTTACAAGATGAGGTCATGCAAGTAGATCTAGGCAGCGACTCTTCTCCAAAACCAATCTTCATTAGTAAAAGCCTGACAGACGAAGAACGAGAATCGCTACTGGAACTCGTCAAAGAATATATCGATGTGTTCGCCTGGAACTATGAAGATATGCCAGGGTTAAATCCCGATATTGTTCTTCATAAACTCAACATTCGGCCAGATGCGAAGCCAGTCAAACAACATCAACGACGCTTCCGCCTAGGCATCATGGATGCAATCGAAGCCGAAGTCAACAAACTGACAGCCAGTGGCTTCATACGTGAGGAGCAACATCCAGACTGGGTAGCCAACATAGTACCGGTCCTCAAGAAGAATGGGAAGATTCGAATCTGTATCGACTTCCGTAATCTGAACGAGGCGTGCCCTAAAGATGAGTTTCCCTTCCCTATCACAGACATTATGATTGACAACACCTGTGGTTTCGAACGTATGTCGTTCATGGATGGCTTCTCGGGGTACAACCAGATCAAGATGTCTCCCGATGATGAAAAACATACATCGTTCCGAACACCAATAGGCACATTCTGCTACACAGTCATGCCTTTCGGCTTAAAGAATGCTGGCACCACCTATCAAAGAGCCATGAGTATCATCTTCAGGGATCACTTGCGTAAGACCGTAGAGTGCTATGTTGACGACATCACCGTCAAAAGCCGCTCTAAGGAAGATCATCTGCATGATCTAAGGACAGTGTTCGACCTAATGCGAGCGCACAACTTGAAAATGAACCTTACGAAATCCTTCTTGGGCGTATCCAGCGGGAAGTTCTTGGGTTTTATCATCACCTCCCGGGGTATCCACGTAGACCCTGAGAATACGAAGGCAATCATGGAGATGGGTCCCCCGAGAAATCTTCGAGAACTCTGAGGCCTCCAAGGAAGGTTGGCTTACATTAGGAGGTTCATTTCCAATCTCTCCGGGCGATGCCAGCCATTCACCCATCTCATGAAGAAGGGCATCTCATTCGTATGGGATGAAGAATGCCAGCGTGCCTTCGACAACATCAAAGAATATTTGTCGAACCGTCCAGTCCTGGTGGCCCCGGTTGCTAGAAAACTATTTCTGCTCTATGTACGAGCAATGGAGCATTCCCTCGGTGCTCTGATAGCGCAAAATAACGATGCAGGCCACGAGCAAGCTATATATTACCTAAGCCGAATGATGATCGGGCCAGAGCACCGATATACCGCCATGGAGAAGGAATGCCTCGCCCTGGTGTTCGCCATTCAAAAGATGCGACTACTATGTCACGGGTTAAACCATACATGTGATATCACGAGTCAACCCCCTTAGGGTCCTCATGACTAAACCAGGGGCACTCAGCTCTCGCCACGCTATATGGGCAATATTACTGTTCCCCTACCATATGATCTTCGTTCCGCAAAAGGCTGTTAAGGGCCAAGCTCTGGCGGACTTTTTAGCAGCCCACCCGGGCATGGAGTCGGCCAGAATATACGAAGACATCCCAGATGAGGTCGCCTGACTCGCATACAACCTTCTCACGATGATATATGGCGAATGTTCTTCGACGGCGCCTCAAGGACCGGATCTAAGGGCAACATCATCGTCGGAGTCGGGGTAGTGATTGTTTCTCCTTCTGGATTGGTGATCAATCGTGCTTACTCCCTCACAGAACCCTGCTCTAACAATATGGCCAAGTATAAAGCTTTAGTCATTGGCCTCCAACTTGCAAGAGAGCTGGGGGTAGAATATCTTGAAGCATACGACGATTCATTAGTTAATCGTCAATCAGATCCGGGGTTCATACGAGGTTCGCCATGAAGACATGATCCCCTATCACCTAAATAGCAATCAATATCATCTCGTCATTTGAAGGGTTCTTCATCGAACACGTCCCCAGACTCCAAAATATCGAAGCCGATGCCTTGGCTGGCCTTGCCGCTTCCCTAGCAATTCCGAACTATGCTCATCAATCGGTAGATGTGATAGGCCATGAACTGGTCTGTCCCATGAACAATGTTCAATTTGTGGCGAGTTATTCCGCACAGACGATCGACAAAGCACTAGACTGGAGACAACCATTCATTGACTTCGTAGTCTACGATATTCTGCCGGAGGACCCAAAGGAAGCCACCTCTATCAGAAGGCGTTCTCTCAGGTTCTTCTATGATACAGAGACGAAAATGCTGTATCGCCGATCCTACGATGGATTATTGCTTCGATGTCTGTCAAACGCAGAAGCCAAAGAAGCCGTACGCGAAGCTCATGACGGTGTCTACGGGGCCCATCAGCCTGGCCCAAAATTGTAAGACCGTCTTTGCCGAATGGGCTACTACTGGCCCACGATGGTAGCAGATGCGATAGACTATACAAGAAAGTGCAAAGCCTGCCAAGTCCACACGGACTTCATCCACCAGCCATCCGAATTTCTACATCTGACAATAGCGTCCTGGCCATTCGAAGCATGGGGAATGGATATCATCGATCCGATTGCTCCACCTTCTTCCCGAGGATATCGCTTCATACTCGCCATCACAGATTACTTCTCCAAATGGGCGAAAGCTGTTCCGCTTGCAGAAGTAAAGACTTCAAATGTGATCAGCTTTCTCAAGCATTACGTCATCTATCGCTTTGGACTTCCCCGAAGGATCATCCACAATAATGGTCCGCAGTTCGCAAGCCACGCCTTCTATCGGTTCTGCGACAAGCACCGCATCCAGAATATTGCTTCAATGCCATACAACCCAGCAGCGAATGGGTTGGCAGAAGCATTCAACAAAACAATCATCAAACTTCTCAAGAAGTTCGTATCGTCCAACAAACGCGACTAGAACGAGAAGCTTGGTGAATGCTTATGGGCGTACCGTACCACAGTCCGAACAGCCATAGGGAACACACCATTCTTCCTGGTGTACGGGAGTGAGGCAGTTCTCCCTATTGGAGACTCAAATACCCTCGCTTCGCGTCGCTCTTACTTACCAATTGACGACAGACGATAACTACCGTCAGTCGGCTATAAGAGTTGGAGGCCTTAGATAAAAAATGCCTATTGGCTCAACAACGAATCGAACTTTACCAAGCATGCATCTCCGGAGCCTTTAACAAGAAGGTTAAAATCAGAACATTCCAAGTGGGCGTTCTCGTTCTGGCAGTTCGGAGGCCGATGGTCAAGACTCACAAAACCGTCGGCAAATTCCAGCCAAAATGGGAAGGTCCATTTATCATTGAGGCCGTATTCTCCAACGGTGCTTACCGCCTCGCAAAAAGAAATGGAGACTTGCTCATGTTGCCCGTCAACGGCAAGTTCCTGAAGAAATATTATGTCTAAACGACATTTTCCCAATTCCAGATTATTGAGTTATGTACCCGCTGGTGCCGCTGAACTCACGTCCACAACACTCCAGATTATTGAGTTATATACCCGCTGGTGCCGCTGAACTCACATTTCCAAATTCCAGATCATTGAGTTACGTACCCACCGGTACCGCTGAACTCACATTCACAAAATCCCAGATTATTGAGTCATGTACCCGTCGGTATCGCTGAACCCACATTCTCCAATCTCTAGATTGCTGAGTTATGTACCCTCCGGTACCGCTGAACTCACATTCATAATCTCCCAGATTATCGAGTTATGTACCCGCAGGTGCCTCTGAACTTACATTCCGGTCACTCTTTCAGATACTAAGTCATGTATGACCATACCTCTGAACTTATTTCTCTGAAAGAGCTCCTCCCTTATGATCCAATACCCGCACTTTCAGTGCACAAAATGGGTAACAGATCCACAAAAATTTTAAAACGACCACGTCGATGTTACCTCTGAGTCGTTTCACTTCCGTCCAAAAATAAATCACCCCTCTACATAGAACTTCCATGTCCTCATTACCTCTGAGTCTTACCCCTTCATGGAGCCCACTCCTGCCATGTCCTCATTACCTCTGAGTGGGAAGGCTCCATCAAAGAAACCCTCATATTTGCCATGTCCTCATTACCTCTGAGTAAATATGTTGGTCCTCCCTCGACTTATTATCTGTACAAAAAAAACCCAGGGTACGCCAAGGATAATAGGTCCACAAATGTCCTCTGTTGACAACAAATATCCTCCGTTGAGTCCACTCCTGCATGTCCTCATTACCTCTGAGTAGGAAGACTCCGCGGTAAAACCCCCATACTTGCCATGTCCTCATTACCTCTGAGTAAGTATGTTGGTTCTCTCTCGTCTTATTATTCGTATCCTGAACTAGGGTACGCCAAGGATAATAGGCCCACAAATGTCCTCTACTGACTACAAATGCTATGCTAATTTTCCTACTACATGCACATCATTCCTCATCATGTCCCGGGAGCCCAGCTGCTCCATGGCATTCTTTCTTCCGATACCCGGAACGTCCATGATCACCTTGTCGTGGAATTGTTCTAGGTATCCCCATCAAACTTGTTATCCATACCTAAAACCCAGGTATGCCAAGGGTAACAGGTCCACAAATAAGCCCCCCCAAGCAGGGCAAACATCACCATAACACCACAAGCACAACAAGCAGTACAGAGAAAGGATAAAATAAAGCATACTCTTTTATTTGGAAAGCAAAAGTACTACATGTTCTAGGGACAATGGCCCATTTAAAGAAAGGAAAAAACAAAAATAAAAAGAAGAAAAGGGCCGACTATAGTTCGACATTACATAATTCCAAGAGGCGGTTCTTCACCAAGGCGGTCCCCCGTTCAAGCCGCTGCTTAGCTCGACGCTCCGCTTCCTGGGACAACCGGTCCGTATCATCAAAATACATGTGTGTCCGCCAGCCATCCTCTATCTTCTTCAGGGCGAGCTCCAGATTGGCAGAAGCTCGACTAAGTCTGTCAGCCTCCTGGATAACAAGTCCCTTTTCGGTACGGGCGGCTTCGAGCTCAGACTCCAGAAAGGCCAGCATTCTCCGGAGCTCGAGGATCTGCTCCCTGGTGTCGATTACCCCTCGGGAGGCGGTCGCTTTTCGAGCCGTGCAATCTTCATTTCTACGTCTCAATTGATCGTATAACTGAGACAGATCGCGGCGGTCCTTCAGTATGGTCGGCTTGATCAAATCCCGAGCAAGCCTCACCTTCTCCACCGCGGTTATGAGGAAAGTGCGCTCTTGATCTATTGCCGCAGACAGATCGGCTTGCCGCAGCACGTGAAACTGGGTCACAAGTCGATCAGCCTCTAGCAGTTTGGGCTCCAGAAGTGCAGCTAGCCCCGCCCTACCGGAAAGTGTTCTAGGGATGTCGATTTGGCCACCGGCGTACTGACGGGCCATAGCAAAAGGAGTCCCTCTCTCCACAGCTGCTTCGACCCCTCTCTTCAGGTGGCGGTAAAAGCTGTCAACTACATCCTGTGACACTTCATCCAAAACTTCTGTAGAGGACGGCGTCAAAGGAAGTGTGGCTTGCAGTGTCGAAGGAGTAGCATCGGAACTTGCCATCCCTGCCACCAGGGAAACAAATTCTGAGCGAAAAGACTGCATAGATTGCGGCTAGATCCTCTTCCGCCGCCCGAAGAGCTTGGATACTCGGCAAGGTGGAAAGGTCAACCCCCGAAACCATATTAGCAGAGGAGGACGCATGAAGTATTGTCCCCTGCTCCGGCTGTGCCGCAGCTCGAGCCCCAGAACTCGATCCAGCTGGAGGCCCTTCAATATAGGTCGGAAGAGAAGGAAGCACATGTGCTTCCATCAGATCCCCTCCGGTAGAGTTCGCCCCGACAATGTCCGTCACTGACAATGAAGGGGCGGGACCTGTACGTCCAAAGCAACCATCAATCAGCTTAACCGGAAGGATGTGCTGATAGAGTAAATAAGCCTCTGAACTAGTCAAGACTTGGCTTATCTTACCAGCGGAGGATTGTAGAGGCTGAGATTCGCTCACAACCACCGTGGTCTCCTCACCAGCAACCTCCGAATAGAAGGCAGTCTGTCCCTCTTATCCAGCCACCCCAGAAGGAGAGGCAACTGGATCGATATCGCCTGGCCGAGAGTCGACAATCTCAGGGACAGGATCAGAAGGACCCACATCGCCTTGGGTCGAACCCCCAGCAACATGAGCGGCCTTTACTGCCACCAGGAGGACCTCAGCAAAAATGGTATCGGTGCACACGTCGTCGATCAAATTATGTAAAGTCGGATCGATCGCAGAGGCAGCCGCCGGCTCTGAAGACTCATCTTCTCCTGACGCCTACAAAGAGCAAAAGAAGATGATTAGGCCATAGTTCAAAAAAGAAGGAGAAGGTAGTTGAAATTTAAATCACCTCATGAAACATCATCAACATCCTTAATAAACAGCCTGCAGCGTCTTACTGCAGCTCACTTCGTGGAGAAGGTTCTGCCATCATCAGTGAACATACGCCTGCTTCGCTTGCACGAAGGACCAGACACAGTAGGTTGTTGATCCTCCACTACCTCGTCAGGCAGGGCAGGCGGCTGCCCCGCCACCACTTCATCCGGCACAATAGGTGGCTGATCCTCCACCTCCTCGTCCGAGGGATGGAACGAATCATCGGTATCCTGCTCATCAACCTCTTCACCCGCCGTAGTGGACTCCGAGTCCAGCACAGGAACCATATTCGCCTTTTTCTTTCTCTTCTTGGACCCCTCGGGTTTCTTTGCCAAGCCAGTATCGACAATAAAGCTGGTACTCATATCAAAATTAACGGGAGGTTTGCTCGCCGTAACATGATAGAGGGCCGCCATGTACAAAATCTCCCCTGACGTATTAGCATCGGGGACCGAGAAGCTAGCTCGGGTATGAACCGCACTGTAATAATGCCAGGCCCTGATACCATCAAGGACGCTGCCCTCAAAGCCCAGGCAAGCACTGGGACAATCAAGGAACAGCTGGCTATACCCGAACTGGCGGGAGAACCTGCTGGGCAAGTAGGGCTCCAGGTACACGTTGTTGCGATAGCGATATACCAGGTGCGCTGGACGAATATTGCACATCCAAAGGAGCATTTTTTCAGATAAGAGGAGGGAGGTTCAGTGCCATCAACATGTACACCCCTCACTTCTCTAGCGATAAATTGAGGAACATACACAAAGAAGTCGTGTCCGTCTACTCTCGCCAGCACCCTCCGACAGGCTGGCATGGTGTCATAGTTCCAGGGCTGACGATGGTATCAAAAGAGGAAAGCGTCATCAGCGGTAACACCGTCTTCTGCTCCGGGCCTCATTAACAACCGATAATGCATCAATAGCCACCCCATTAGATAATGGTAGGGTAGCTCTATTCGCTCAAAGTCTAGTGTCGTCTCGCGGGCAATAACTTTGGACGAAAAGGCACTGGAGGTCGTGGTGTATGCTACACACCATGGCCGGAAGAAGGGCCAGCTTGACTTTGAAGACTAGCTTTACGGCAGGGAGGATGAAGTGGCGGCTGATCCTTTCAATGGAACCTGTCCCTTCCGAAACTACGCAGTTCCGTAGCCACACCATCAAGAATCCGGCTAAGAGCGCTTTCTCAGACATCTGCCCGGTACCGTGGTAGAAATAGCTGAAGGAGTCAGTTCGACTGCCAGATTTTTCACTGGTGGACCTCGACCTCTTGGCATTCGACATCAGGTTTTTTATCTCCTCCTGGGTTTGAGGACCTCGGAAAGAAACCTGGCCAGAGGGACATAATTTGAAAAGATATGAGACCCAGGACGTGGTATGGGGAGTGTTTCCTTCTGAGCTATTGTTCTTCTTGATAGCCGCTTGGTGACAGATACTGTGGTGGCATAGCAGTTCCCGGTACACGGCAACGAAGCCCGGGAATCGTCGATCCAGATCTTTAAATTCCTCGTTTGTCGGGGTGTACACTTCAAAGGCCTCGTCCCCCAATGGCAGCTTAGAAACAACATACATTTCATGGAGAGCAAGTCCTAACTCCCCTCCGGGCGCGAAGAAAGTTCCCGTCCGCCGGTTATACATTTCAAAAAGAGCCATGAACAACGGCTTGTTGATGGGTAGCCCGTAGCAAGTGCCCCGGATGGCATAATAGAGGTCAATCTTCCGAAGGAATGCCTCATATTTCCTCAGGATCCATGAGGTCAGGTTGGCCCACGTAGGGATGGGGTTTATCCAGTTCAGTAACGACAACCTGCCAACAGGATAAGACCCCTTGCGAGCGAGCTAATTCAGGAAGGTATCGGCTAGAGTAAACATAAAGTTGGGACCAGATACGTTTATGAAGGTACCCGGAGTCAGTCCCATCATGCTCCGACTGACCGAATCCTTGCTCGCATATGCTGACCCAATATTCTTATTGTAATGGATATTGCCCATGAACATCCCCGATTGGGTTGGAGTTAGGGAGCCCACCATTTTTCTGCTCAATGGTACCATATTGAACAACGAAAGGGGAAAATGACGTTCCATTTCGGGAATATGGATCTCCACCCCGTCCAGAGTAAAGTCCCAGCTCTCAGAAATGTCCAGTACTCGGGGGTTCTTTATGGATAGAGCATCCCCGAAGAGAAAGGCTGGTTTCAGATACTCTCCTTCCAGCCTTTCCGAGTTCATCATAGTACAAAGAAAGTGGGGAGGCTGGTTCTTGATGGCGCTCACCCTCTCCACAGGCTCATCGGTAGGAAGCTGATCTGACACATGTCGAACTAAGTCGTCGAGCTGCACACCCATGGCATATTGGGCTGAACCCACTAAAAGCTCTCCGCTGGATTGATTGGCAGATCCACTGAAGAAAGACAAAAGAAGCAAGATTAAAAGATGGTTGAAACGAAAACACTTGGAGTTTCTTAAAAAAGCTCCCATGAGACTATGCGGCTCGATTCAACGTAGCCTTATGCGGCCCAATTCAATTGGGTTTCATACGGTACTGCTTCGATAGAGCTTATGCGGTTCGGTTGAGCTTATACGGTTCCATTTACAGATGAGCTTATGCGGCACGGCTTAGCGAAGCTTTATGCGGTCCAGATTCATCAGGAGCTCATGCGGTCCTGTTCAATGGGACTTCATGCGGTTCAAATCTAGAAGTGCTCCTGCGGCTCAAGTCCTTCTCATGCGGCTCAAACACAGGGCATGCCCCATGCGGCTCAGATATGAGAGGGTCATGCGGCCCATGCAACATATGCGGCTTCATCATGTTGAACTTAGGCAGTTCAATAAAGATGAAGAACGAAGGCTTGTGCATAAAATATGCAACAGAGCCATGGTTTTTTTTAGGGTTCAAAGCATTCAATATTCCATCCAATCCTTACCCTTAAAAGCAGGGTGGACGTTAGGGTGCACTTTAGGCGTCATGGCCGACGAAGAAGCCGCTTTCTTGCCCTTCGTCGCAGGCAGAGACAACCTTGGAAGACTTGGGGGCCATGGTCGTCCGACGGTCGGAGAAGAAAGACAGAGACAGAAAATTAGGGCATCAAGAGTTGAAGACGATAGAGGGTAAAGAAGTCTCTCGGTCTGAACATGTTCCTATTTATAGGCAAAACGAGGGCGATTCGATCCGCGTGCAGCATGAAAACTGACTCTTCGGTCATCGAGACGAACCGACTAAATAAAGATCAAACTCTTGGGATCCTGCCCCGAAAAGCGATTTCAAAATCTGACGGCAAATCAAAGACAATTAATGCAAAAGATTTGTATACGTGGAAGGATAACGTGGCAAGGAGCCCATGCGGCCAGACAGCCTATACGGCCAGACAGTCCATGCGGCTGGTTGGTCAATACGGCTCAGATGGACATGCGGCTGAGGAGGCCATGCGGCTGGGACGACCATGCGGCCAGAACACCCTATACGGCCAGAGGAGTTTATACATAGCCATGCTTCTTATTCAAAGTATTTCAATTTTGCAAATTGAAAACTTTGAAGGGGGTCTTGTAGAAGCATAGAAAAGAATAAAGAAAGGTCTATGCAGCCAAGAATCTCCATGCGGCTTAGAGAGCCCATACGGCTCAGGGGTCCATGTGGCTCAAGCGTCTATGCGGCTCGGATAGGCCCAGAGCCACGTGGCCTTTGTAGAAGCATGAAAAAGAAGAGAAAATGATCCATGCGGCCAAGGGGCAGCATGAGGCTCTAGGAGTCCCATGCGGCTCAAATACATAGGCAGCTCGAGTGGACTCCATGTGGCCCGCAGAGGGAAGCCACGTGTCTTTTCAGAACAGCTGTACCCAGCACCATTCAAACACAATTAATGCTCTGACGGCTGACAGCTAACAGCTGACAGCCCTGACGTAAAGTAGTCATGATGACTGACACAAAGGCACTATCTTCCTAGGGAACTGGAGAAAATCTCCACAGCTTCGAGGCAAGTTTATGCGGCCAGACTAGACGAGTTCACGCGGCCAATGCAGAAGAACCTATGCGGTTCAATCATGAAGGTCCTCCATGCGGCTCGGCCATGAAGAAACCCATGCGGCTCGGTCATGAAGACTCTCATGTGGCTCGGCCATGAAGACCCCCATGCGGCTCGGTCATGAACATATTCATGCGGCTCGGTCATGACAACCTTCATGCGGTTCGAGTATAGAGAGTATTCATACGGCTCGGTCATAAAATCTTTCATACGGCTCGGTCATGACGACCTTCATGCGGCCTAAATATGAATGCTCCTCATGCGGCTCAATAACGATGACAGGACACGTGTCCTAAAGATAATCAAATCTTGGGTCAGATCCCAATAATTTGGGACACGTGGCAAGAGAATGAATTAAATTGATTCATTTAGATTTGCGAACATCAGCAAATCATCATGATAGGGATTTATTGCAATCAACATTAATGACTGACATGATTTGGCATAATCCTTATTAATGGCCCAGATCCTTCACGCTCAAGATTAATGGCCTAGATTGACCAATCCACAGGCCGCCGCCATCTCCAAGAAGCAATCATTTGCAACCCTAATGATCACACCCTATTCCTATAAATAGCAGGGTGCCATTCCCTTGCAACATATAGAGACGCACACACAGAGAGAGGCTTCCCCAATAATCAGAGAGAAAATACACAGAGATCAATCCAGAGAGAGAGAAGCCAGAAGAGCAATACGAGGAGAGCAAGAAGAGCATTTCTTCGTCAATGCCAAGCATCTCGTCACAGGAGCCAAGGCTACGTCCGATCGTCCAAGGAGTAAGGAAGAGCTGCCGTCGCTTTCCCGAGCCTCTACCGTCACCCCCCAGAATCAAAAATAAACAATTGTACTTAGATTGCTGTACCTAGGTTTTCGTTCCTAGGCTTTCTTTGTACAAGCGAGTTTGTAACGTGAAGTAAAAGTCCAGTCCTCCCATAAAACTGTTCTGCTCTTTTATATTTCATAGGCAAACACGATGGCGACTCTGCTGGGGACAAACTTCTCCACGGCTGAGGAGTTGGTGACGCAGTCGGATGCAACCAAGCTTGGCTCCATGCAACAGAAGATGGTTGTCCGTTTGGACCAACAGGCGTTTAAAGAAATGCTCTCCGACAAGAGCGCTGGCCCGGTCCAGAAGCAAGCCCGCACGAAGAAGGCCCGCAAGGAGTGGAGACCCCGATCATTCGCTCCTACTGAAGCTCTTACAGAGATACTCTCTGTTGCTCAAGGCGGCGGGGAAGACTCTCCTGCGGCCCCACTTCAGACCATAGACAACTCTGTTGTCCCCAAGTCCGGCAGAAGAAAACACTATGATGCTGGACTTGCAGGGGCAAAGAGGAACTCTATGCGATCCGAGCCGTATAAGGGTGCTAGCCGCATGCAGAAAGCTCATGCGGCTACATCCGCCAGCCGCATAAAGAAAGCTCACACGACCACATCTGTCAGCCGCATAGCTTATGCGGCTACAGTTACCAACCACATGGATGAAACTTATGCGGCTACTGAAGTCAATTATTTGCAGAAAACCCATGCGGCCATAATTGCCAACAACATGCGGCCAGCCTGCACGATCGTGACTCCTAGTCGCACAAGAACAACTCATCCGACAGCTAAAGACACCCACATGCAGACAGCCTGCATGGTTCCCAATCCTAGCCGCACAGCGTCTGTTCCACGCTTCTCTCGATCAGTCTTCGACCGTCTCTCATGCGGTCCTGACCCTGATGATTCTCTGGATGATAAGCCAGACTCTGTGGTATTCAACTTGGACTCTTCCTATTACGCACCCGCGAGTGCTAAAAGGAAGAAGTCTAGGGCAGCACGGGCCCACCAAGCCCAGTTAGCTGCCCCAACCTCTGACTATCAGGGCGTCCCGCTCATTATTACGCGGGTCCTCGGATGGAAAGTTGTACAGGACCACTCGAATCCAGCCCCCGGCGGCAGACGGACAGAGAGGTTCACAAAAGTCTCCCAAAATCCCGGGAGCAAACATGGTCGGTCCAGACCCATCTGACTTGCGTGAGGCCATCCTCCATAAATGCAAGGAAAGAGAAGATGCATCGGGGTACAAAGAGTCTTCCCACGGACGTCACTGCACCCAAGTCATCGTCAACTGCTGCTGCAATATGCAAGAAGACCGGCAGTCTGTCTTTCAAAGACTGCAACAACCATCTTCAGAAGACGAGGCACTACCCGTCGTCTCCTGCAACTCTGCTCGAAAAGTCCCCGCTGATGGAAGGGGGAAGAAGACGAATGTTCCCAGCCCGAAGATCTCAACCACTGCGACTAAAAGACTGTCGTCTAAGCGGGTGTCCACCACCGAAGTTTTCCAAGGTACTCGCTCTAAGACGAAATATGCTACAGTAGGAGATTTGTCGTCCATGACGCAGGGGGTTGCTGGGGCTGCGGGTAGCACCCCTCCGAGCCTCCACAGCAACCCGATGTTCCAAGAAGACGAGCCAGGGGAGACAACTCTCCTATCGGATACAGCAAACCTCGACGTCCCCGACAACATCCACAACTCCCAAGACGAGGCGAACTTGGAGATTGGGGGTACTGTTCCTTCCGAGTCTGAATCAGAAGGGAAACATACCCACATACCCCGATGACTTCTCACTATAGGGTTACGATTCGGAGGGCGCTTCCTCCACCGCTCCGTCTATCTCTCCTCATGTGAAGACGGTATTCATGACAGACAGCAACCAAGGTGGTTCCAGTGATCGCCAGCGCATCGACAGTCTCGAAGCCATATTGCTTGCTTTGGTCAAGTCTGTAGACGAGATTAAAGCGGCCCTTCCAACTCTGCAAGGAGGGACGTCTAGCCAAACAAGCGCGTGTCCCGCGGTTAATGCGGACTCGAATTCGGCGGCACCAAACCCGGACAACAATCCTCCGAAAACAACGGCCCCCACCGCCGTGGACGAAGCACGCAAAGCAGGAAGAGAGGTCCAGGAGCTCCGAGCCATATTCCACGCTCGAGAAAACTCTCAAGACCTCAGAATACGGCAACCGTACCCTGCTGCATGGAGGGATGTTCCATTCCCACCAAGATATAAGCCATTCAATATCAATCCTTATGATGGCAAGACCTCAGCAAGTCGGTACATCACTTACTTCGAGGTCACCACCGACCATCTGCCCCATGACGATGCCATTCTTATACGATTATTCATCAGGGCATTGGAAGGAGTCGCCTTCGACTGGTATCGCAATCTGCCGGACAACTGTATCCACTCCTTCGCCGGCTTCAAGCGCATATTCTTGGAGAGATTCTACGAAGTAGGGCAGGACATTACCATGTCCACCCTCATGGACGTCGTCCAAGGGGAGAAAGAGCTGACAAGGAACTACATCGAACGGTTCTGTCAAACCGCCATGAAGTTGCCGTCTGGAAACCCGGATTCCTCCTTAATTGAAATTTGCCAAAAGAGACTGCTTCCAACAATCAGTCTCTGGATGGGCGAAAGTCAATTCAAGGATTGGAAGAATTCATCATCAGTGCCACAAGCGCCGAAGAACGACTGAAGAAAGCTCGCCAACTGGGATTGCATATCTCGAAAGGAGAAAATAAGGGCAAGCGTCCCAACAACGATAATGGGGGTAGCCCCTCCAACAATCGGGACAGCAAGGAAAAGCAGGCTATGGTGGCCGATACAGCACAAAAACCTGAGCCAAAGCCAGCAGACAAACAATGGCCGCAAATTACGTACTCCTTCGAAGACAGTCACGTCAAGCCCATCTTGGACTTGCTCATACAAGGGGACAGAATTCAGCTTCCTCCACCAAGACGGGAACCGCGGCCCGCAGAGATAGAGAATCCAAAGTACTGCCATTATCACCGCTACGTCCACCATGCTACACACGACTGCTACCAGCTAAAACGGTACATCCAAAACCTCATCGATTCGAATGCTCTGGCTATCGATTTTGAAGAGGTAAACGTGGCAGCCAACATGGTGTCATTGCAATTCGGCAGCTTTCCTCTGACGGAAACACAAGACGGGGTGATCCCCATCCCTCTGGCGACAATAGAGATTGCTAATCTTCCTCCTCCCCGCGATCAGGCCGCTGGTCTAGTACCCCTTACCACATCACGAGGGGAGGTCATGTGGATCCATCCAGACTTAGTATCGGAAGTGACTCGGCCCATATCTTCTTCTACCTGCAAGAAAAAGAATGAAAAAATCAGGTCCTATCACGTGATCTCGGTAGACATCGAAGAAGCTACAGCCGTCGTCACGCGGTCTGAGGCTCAATCCCAACCTGTGGTTGATAATCCAGCTGAAGATCATCAACCCACCACAACTGATGTTCCAGGATCGGCTCAGCCTTCGACGACTGACAAGCCTAGGCCGAGGGAGACTCGCTTCGACAAATCCCTCCGAAAAGAGGTAGCCCAAGGGCTGGAGAGACCCTACAACTTCGACATCTTGGCACAATTGGCCAACACACCGGCCAAGTTGTCATTATACGAGCTCCTGAGACTCTCCAAGGATGTTCGTGCGGCTTTGAGCGATGCACTCCAAAATGCCGACGCATACCTGGCGCAAGTCAACCTCACGGGAGAAAACCCGCCTGCAGATCTCCAAGACAGCGCCTGCACGAGAGCAATGACCAACATCGTCTTCACTCCGTAGGACATGCTCATCAAAACTAATCTGCACGATCGTCCACTATACTACACTGGATACATCGACGACGTAAAGGTGGATCAGATGCACATTGATCCTAGCTCTTCCATAAGCATCATCCCGAAGGGTCTGCTACATCATCTCCGCATCCCAATGCACCGCCTGACGCCTACAAGCACCGCCATCAGCGGTTTCAATTCGAGCAGGAGCTACCCTATTGGGAAGATTCGTCTGAAGTATCAAATTGGCGACCTCCAATCCGAAGTCACCTGCTACGTCATAGATGCAGACACTTCTTACAACATCCTCTTGGGGCGCCCATGGATACACGATTATATGATCGTGCCTTCCACGCTACACCAGTGCTTCAAATATATCGACAAACACGGTTTCGTGAGGACAGAATTTGCTGATATCGATCCCTTCAAAGGGGTCGAATCTTACTACTCAGACTCCTGCCTGTACAAAAAATCGAAGAAA
This sequence comes from Iris pallida, assembly GCA_029216955.1. Lineage (NCBI taxonomy): Eukaryota > Viridiplantae > Streptophyta > Magnoliopsida > Asparagales > Iridaceae > Iris > Iris pallida. Next base: position 52,335 of record JANAVB010022099.1, read on the forward strand.
GCATCTTGGTGAAGGAGATGTACAAGCTAGTACCGAGACAGCCACAGGATCAGAAGAGCCTCTGACGATCCACCTCCAAGCTCACAAACCGGGCAGGTCTGTACCCCTTACCGCCACTCTGCGTAAGGACGTAATCAGACTCTCGGCACAAGAAGAGCAGATGATAATCCGGCTGCCGAGGGCTGGCCAAGTGCCCAGATCCACAACAGGGCCACTGACAATCAGGTTGCCAAGAGTCGGTCAACCCCAAACGGAGAAGCTCAATCCCTCCGACAAGCCACTAACGATACGCCTTCCCAAGAAGGGTCGTCACCCCGATGTAAGGTCTGATACTTCTAGCGAACCAGCCACTCCTCGCCCCACATCGAGTACCAAACTGGGGGTTGCTAGTCTGCCAACAACTCCACGCTCAGCTCCATCAACTGAACCGCTGACGATCAAGCTCCCCAGGTCGTCCTCTCAGTCTTCATTCACACAGGGGGTAGCCGAAGAGGAACCGGAGCTAGCCAAGTATGTGGTTGCCCACACTGATGTTCCCTCCGCAGATGATATAATCCCCCTAGAAAAGATACCTTACTTCATCAATAAAGGGTTATCTTTGAACTACCTCGAGCTTAATAAGCTTTATACAATGTACGCTATGGAACACGGTATAGGTACTCACCTACACACACAGGTGACAAATGTCTACACCACAATCCAGCTTACTCCAGCAGAAGACGCTTACCGAATAATCGAAGGAGGGGACCATCCAATCATCTTCGGCCGGAAGGACGATCTGTATCCCTTCACTATAGAAGAAGTCGACTTTGGATCGGATGCCAGGAGACTACCTCTGTATCTTTATAGCCTCCAATCTAAATATCTCATGCAGAAACATGGGTATGATCTGGAAATAACACCGGATTTGAACTACGGTACTAGACGACGATTACCTTTGAAGCCCCCGGTCCCGGCTGGCAAACCACGGGACTACTATAGCAAGACTCGATGTAGATTAGGATATGTGACATCCACGACTGACCCCTGAAAGTTCAGATAAAGAATGTGGACTGGCATTCACATTCGACCGGGCCACCAACTTCTGACTCGGATACCAGCATCGGAGACGTATTCAGACAAGTCCTGTCAGTCAACATGGCATTCGTCGACGCTTATGAAGAAGATGAAGACATTCCGAAAAATCCTTGAGCTAGAGCCGTGGGCCCAACAGCTAGATGAACAATGGGAAAAATGTTTCGAGCAAAGAGAACCTCCCACTGAGGATGAGGTCATACAAGTTAATCTTGGTGATGAAGCCTCCCCGAAACCAATCTTCATCAGCCAGAGTCTGACAGATGAAGAGTCTGACAGATGAAGAGCGAGAGTCGCTGCTCCAACTCGTCAAAGAGTATACCGATGTGTTCGCCTGGAGCTATGAAGATATGCCAGGATTGGACCCCGAGATCGTACTCCACAAACTCAATATTCGTCCGGATGCAAAACCTGTCAAGCAACAGCAACGACGGTTTCGCCCCGATGTCATGAATGCTATTGAAGCCGAGGTCAACAAACTGATAGCCAGCGGATTCATTCGCGAAGAGCAGCATCCAGACTGGGTAGCCAACATCGAACCAGTTTTCAAGAAGAACGAGAAGATCCGAATATGCATTGACTTCCGAAATCTGAATGAGGCATGCCCTAAAGATGAATTCCCTCTCCCTATCACAGATATTATGATCGACAACACCTGCGGCTTCGAACGTATGTCCTTCATGGATGGCTTCTCAAGATACAACCAGATCAAGATGTTCTCTGACGACGAGAAGCATACATCATTTCGAACACCGATTGGTACATATTGCTACACCGTTATGCCTTTCGGTTTAAGGAATGCTGGCGCCACTTACCAGAGAGCTATGAGCGTCATCTTTAGAGACCACTTGCGCAAGACAGTAGAGTGCTACGTCAACGACATCGCCGTCAAAAGCCGTTCGAAGGGAGATCATCTGCAAGATCTCAGGACAGTGTTCGACCTAATGCGAGCACACAACTTAAAGATGAACCCTACGAAATCATTTTTGGGAGTCTCCAGCGGGAAATTCCTGGGTTTCGTTATCACTTCTCAGGGCATTCACATCGACCCCGAGAAAACAAAGGCAATCATGGAGATGGGTCCCCCGAGAAATCTTCGTGAACTCCGAGGCCTCCAAGGCAGGCTAGCTTACATCAGGAGATTCATCTCTAATCTCTCCGGACGATGTCAACCATTCACCCATCTCATGAAGAAGGGAGTCTCTTTCGTATGGGATGAGGAATGCCAGCGCGCTTTCGACAGCATCAAAGAATACTTGTCGAACCCCCCAGTCCTGGTAGCTTCTGTTGCTGGAAAGCCATTCCTGCTCTATGTGCGAGCTATAGAACATTCTCTTGGTGCTCTATTGGCACAGAACAATGATGCGGGCCACGAATAAGCTATATACTACCTCAGTCGAAAGATGATTGGGCCAGAATATCGGTACACGGCCGTAGAGAAGGAATGCCTTGCTCTCATGTTCGCAATCCAGAAGACGCGATACTACGTCATGGGACAAACCATCCATGTGATATCGCGGATCAACCCCCTCAGGGTCCTCATGACCAAACCTGGGGCACTCATCTCTCGTCTTGCTACCCGGGCGATATTACTATCACCATACCACATGATCTTCGTCCCGCAAAAGGCTGTTAAAGGCCAGGCTCTGGCAGACTTTCTAGCAGCCCATCCAGTTTCGAAAATGACTAGGGTATATGAAGAAATACCAGACGAGGTCACCAGTTCAAGTGTAGTCTCCCATGATGCCATCTGGCGAATGTTCTTCGACGGCGCTTCAAGAACTGGACCCAAAGGCAACATCGTCGCTGGAGTCGGAGTGGTGCTGATTTCTCCCTCCGGCTTGGTGATCAATCGGGCCTACTCACTCACAGAGCCCTGTTCAAATAATGTGGCCGAGTACAATTCCTTGGTCATTGGCCTCCGACTTACAAAGGAGCTGGGGGTAGAGTATCTTGAAGCATACGGCGACTCACAGTTAATCGTCAATCAGATTTGGGGATCGTACGAGGTCCGCCATGAAGACATGATCCCGTATCACCGAATAGCAATCGACATCATCTCATCTCTGGGAGGATTCTTCATAGAACATGTTCCCAAACTCCAGAACATTGAGGCTGATGCCCTAGCTGGTTTGGCCGCTTCCCTAGCTGTGCCAAATTACGCTCGTCATCAGGTCGACATAATAGGCCGTGAACTGGTCTGTCCTAAGGATAACGTTCAATGCATGGAAAGCTACTCCTGCCCTTTCAGTCGATGAAGCACCAGACTGGAGACAGCCGTTTATCGACTTCGTAGTATACGACATCCTGCCAGAGAATCCGAAGGAAGCTACTTCTATCAGAAGACGTTCTCTCAGATTTTTCTATGATACGGAGACGAAAATGCTGTATCGTCGATCCTATGATGGGTTACTGCTTCGATGTTTATCAAATACAGAAGCCAAGGAAGCCGTACGCGAGGCCCATGATGGTGTTTGCGGAGCCCATCAACCTGGTCCGAAACTGCAAGACCGCCTTCGCCGAATGGGCTATTACAGGCCTACGATGGTTGCAGACGCAATAGATTATGCACGAAAGTACAAAGCCTGTCAAATCCACGCTGACTTCATCCACCAGCCATCTGAATTCCTACATCCGACTGTGGCCTCCTGGCCATTCGAAGCATGGGGTATGGACATCGTCGGCCCGATCACCCCGCCTTCGTCCAGAGGACACCGATTCATACTCGCAATCACCGATTACTTCTCCAAATGGACGGAAGCCATCCCATTGGCAGAGGTGAAAACTTCAAATGTGATCAGTTTCCTTAAGCATCACATCATCTACCGCTTTGGACTGCCCTGAAGGATCATTCACGACAATGGGCCACAGTTCGCAAGCCACGCATTTTATCGGTTCTGCGACAAGCACCGAATTCAGAACATTGCTTCATCACCCTACGACCCAGTAGCCAATGGGTTAGCAGAAGCATTCAAAAAAACCATAATCAAGCTACTCAAGAAATTCGTGTCCTCTAACAAATGCGACTGGAACGAGAAGCTCGACGAATGCTTATGGGCATATCGCACCACAGTTCAAACAGCCGCCGAAAATACACCATTTTCCCTGGTATACGGGAGTGAGGCAGTCCTCCCATTAGAGACTCAGATCCCCTCACTCCGTGTCGCCCTCACACATCAGTTGACGACAGACGAAAACCACCATCGCCGACTACAGGAATTGGAGTCCCCAGACGAGAAACGCCTGTTAGCTCAACAGCGAATGGAACTATATCAGGCCAGAATCTCCGGAGCTTTCAACAAGAAAGTCAAGGTCAGAATATTCCAAGTAGGCGATCTCGTTCTGGCGGTTCGGAGGCATTAGGAAAAACTCTAACTGAATTCCTACTATCTAAATTTCTGATACTTCCTTGAATAACTGTCCTCCCTTGAACTATCGTTTCTATCTCAGTATTGACTCCTTGTTTGATCTGTATCCAGGATGGTGATTGAGACACGATCGCATCGCTCTGGCTCAGCAGACGCTGGTGAGAGGCCTACCACCCCTCACCCGATTGTGGATGCTGGGACCACAGTACCCCCTATTTCTGCTCACATAGGAGCTTCTGTAGCTTTTGGGAGTGCACCTCCACCTGTCTGGAGGTCTTCTCCCGTCATCCCAGATATGTTCCAGCAGCAGTTACCTTTAGGGACAGTGGATGCGGCTCAGATGTTTGTCCTTTTTCAGCAGTTCTTGGAGTCTCAGCGACAGATACAGCAGAGCCAGTCTGCTGATATCCGACAGAGCATGCAGGATACTCATCAGTTAGTCAAAACGACAGTAGAGCTAGTGGCTGCTCAGCCACAGGGAGGCCAGATGCAGCCGTATCAGCCGAGGACTCCAGACATCCATTCCTTCAAGAAGATGGGACCCCGAGACTTCAAGGGTACAGAGGGCATTATATACGCTGACGATTGGATAGAGCACATTGAGAAGATATTCCGATTGGCACAGATACCAGCAGGATTACAGATCGAGGCAGCCGCCAGTCAGATGCAGGACTTGGCCCATACCTGGTACCAGACGGACCCGAGGATTGGTACAGCCGGTCAAACTTGGGCAGCGTTCAAGAAGCCGTTCAAGGAGAAATTCTTTTCTGATATAGCTCTTCGTGCTCTGGAGGCGCAGTTCGAGAGTTTGGTTCAGGGGAACCAGACCGTTGAGGAGTACGCTGGAGAGTTCAGCCATTTGAGCAGATTCATCGAGGACCTTACCGAGGTCGGGAAGGCGAGGAGGTTCCGCAAGGGTTTGATCAAGGAGATCAAGTCATATACTAAGAGCGGCCGCGACGCCACTTTCGAGCAGATTCTGGTAGGAGCCATGACAGCGGAGGACGATCTTAGGCTGAAGGAGAAGAGGACGCGAGACACTCAGGGAGCTAGTGGCAGTGCAGGCCCGGCCAAGAGGCCCCACCTACAGACTCAGCAGCAGTATCCGCATCAGATGCCCCGCTTACAAATTCAGCAGCAGTATCCGCAGCATATGCTACCCCTACAGTTTCAGCAGCAGTATCCGCAACAGATGCTACCTCTACAGTTCCAGCAGCAGATGCTACTTCTACAGTTTCAGCAGCAGTACCAGCAGCCGAGGGTCTACCTTCAGCAGCGTCAATTTCAGGGCTGTGTACCCTTTCAGCAGACGCAGCAGCCACAGAGGCAGCAGCAGGCCCCGGAACAGCAGCTAGTTATTATTTGCCCCTTCTGTAAGAGACCAGGGCATAGTTGGGGCGAGTGCCGGAAGAGGTTGGGCAGATGTTTGCTTTGCAGGGGATCCGATCATCGTCTGAGAGAGTATCCTGAGTCATCAGGACAGGTAGTTCAGGAAACAGGAGCTAGGGCTCCGGTAGGCCAGCAGAGGGGATTACCCTTACCGACTCAGCAGCAGAGGTACATGCAGCATCAGCGGCAGGCCGGAGGAGGCCAGCAAGGGCGAGCTTTCGCCAGAACAGTCGAGGATGCTCAGGTCGTTGGAGATCTAGTTACAGGTTTCGTTCTTTTGAATCAAATTCTACAATTGTCTTTTATAACTGCCTTGAAATTCCGATTCCTTCTGTTCCTTGTTGATTTATCAATTTTGTCCTGTTGTTCTTGTGTTATGTTTGACCTTCTTCTGAGATGAATCATATGGGCTAGGTCACCCAGTTATGGAATCTAGAATCTTTGATAGTCGTGTTAGCTAGCATAGTGAGGACATATAGTCAGATTTAGGATGTATTTCTCGGGTGTGGGAATTTAAGGTTTTCGCTGCCAAGCATGCGGCAATGCGAAAATTTTAAATACCATGATTCTAGAGGTATGTGCCTTAGTCGAGGACTCTGTGATTATCGTAGCCTTGCTCACTAGCATGACGAAGATTCTGAGTATCATGATTTTGGACAGACACATATGATTATCTGACGGTATGTTTGAGACTTTGATTGTGGGGTGTTTGACCTAGAAGGACTGCTACCATCTTAAATTTCGAGGACGAAATTTTTATAAGGTGGATAGGATTGTAACACCCAGTTTCTAAAAAGAGGGTAATTTTGAAATTTTGTGATTATAATTATTATTTAATGATATTTACTTTATATCAGAATTTTAGTGATTTTTAATTAATTTTAAACTATCTAAATTCATGACTTGTAATTTTAGGTGTTTTGCTAGTGAGCCGTAGTGACTGTCTGCCCTAGAGCCTAACCATGTGGGTAGAGATTTTGTTTAGTACATTTAGCTTGAGGGTAATTTGGTTATCTTGAATTTATTTGAATTTATTAAAATTATTTGAAATTTAATGTATATTATATTAAATGGTGTGGTTTAATATTATTTAATTAATTGCCATGTGATTGTTATTAGCCCCAACCTAGAATTGACCTAACCTAGGTTAGTCCTAGTTAGTCATGGTTAGACTAAGTTAGAAATTGTTTTGGTCATGGTTAGTCATGACTAGTTAGAATGATTAGGTTGCAACTTGATTAAAGGGACCTTGATTTTGACCTTTGAATATGCTAGATGGGATGAGAGCCCTTAGATTGAATCCCAAAACCCTAACCCTAACATTATGACCAGCCTAGGGACTCCTCCTCCTTGCTATAAAATCCCTCTCAAAGTTTGTGCCTCCTCTTTATTCATCCCTCCATTTTTTCTAAGGAAAGGTTTGCTCTCTATTGAAAATCCTTCATAGTTTATTCAATATTAATCCATTTTCATTGAAACTTCTTCCATTGTAACCTAATTAGTGCCCCCCTACTGTTGGTGGAAGCTATTCTCAGGATTGATACAATTTGGAGCCATTGGCTAGCTTGAGGAGATCTCATTTTTGGGGCTTTTCCTTGTGAGGGAACATAATAGGTAACTTTTTCATTTCTCCATGGAATTTTCGATTTCTCTTCATGGTTAGGAAACCCTAGGAGTCCCCTAAGTGTCTGTATAGGTTTCGTGTCAGGTATCATAAGTTTTGTGTCCTATTTGGACACGTATCAGTGTCGTTTGTATTGTGTTTGTCGAAATGCCTCAAAGGGCATTTCGATTGTTTTTATAGATTGTTTTTGAATAGGAAGCTAGGTTTTGATCTTGCTTACACATTTCTATAGCACTGAGCACACCTTAGTGTCGTGTCGAGTTCGACACGAGCGCGTGTACTCGTGGTCACACGCGCGCGTGCACAGGCACTGTGCGTGCCCTGCTGCTCGGGCGTGATTGCGACACGGACACGCAGTCGTGGACACTTGAAACTTGACACACACTAAGGGGCAATGTCTGCCACCACAGTGTGTCAAGTTGCACGTGTCCTCGTGTCGTGTCGGACATGATATTCCGTGTGCACTGGGAACACATTGTGTGCGTGTGTATGCTGAGTTTGTATTCTGTGTTCTAATTGATTTAATGCTTGTAAATGATGTTTTAATGAATTAGTTAGGTCCTAAATGTGATGGTTAATCCTGTTACTATATGTTTACACATTTGTTTGGGTTAATGTGATGTTTTGGCTCGTTTAGTTGGATTGTTTAAATTTCTGATACACTGTGCACAGTTCTTAACATCCTGAGTTCATTTCTATTTTTTTTAACTGTTTAATTAATGATTTTTGCCACATTGATTGATCCTACATGTCTAATAATTCCTGTTAGATTTGTTTTACATATTAGATTAGGCCTTAATTTCTGAAATAGGATTTCGAACATGGGGTTATTGATACACAGACAGTGTCAACTGATACTTGCAGTTTAAATTGATTCCTTTCCCTTCTTCAACTGAATGTTGATTATTGAAATCTTATGTTTTATTCCTGGGACATGGTATTAGTTCACTTGGATTGTGTTAATGATAGGAAGTCTCTGATTTGGGTTGTTTGATGTGGTTTTGATTCAAAAACAGGAAATTCATTATAGGGACTGTTATATAGTATTCATGTGAATCTAGGTGTTGTTTTGAACTGATGGTTTAACCTTCAAAATCTGATTTGGTGTGGGAACTTTTCACTGAGATTTTGAGTTGAAACTGAGAAGTTATCTCCTTTTACTGTTTTCCTCAAACCTGAGTTATTTTCCAGTTTTTCTTTAGATGTGATTTTGACAGTCACTTTTTATCAATTAAATTGTTGATTATTACATATTCAAGTTCATATTATATTCTCCTATTAGTTGTCTTATGGTGTGTTGAAATGTGGGTCGATTTTGAGGTGTTTGGCTTAGTTTTGAATTCGAAAGGAGAGGGTCTATGGTGTTGACTGCTAAGAGTTTATTGAGTTTTCCAACTTCCTGAATTCCCTTACTGTTTAGAACTCAAAACCCATGTTTCTTCAAAAACCTGATATCTGAGATTTGAAATATAGGACTGTTTTCTTTTGTTTTGTGATTGAGAGTTTTGTTTTGATTAAGTATGTTTTCGAATTGGTTGTTTGAGAAGAGATAGCTGATACATGAACTGATTTCAAGTTTAATTCTCTTACCTTGTATTAGTTGAGTTTGTGCATGGTTGAATGCTATTGAAATTTGGTTTTTGACTCAACTGTATAACTGTAAAAGAAGGATTTGTTATTTCAGTCCATGATACTCCAAAAACCTGAGTTTAAGGTGAAGCTCACTTTGTTTTGAGATATAAAACCTGTGATTCATTGGACTACTTGTGCAGTTGAGTATTTTTCAAAACTGAGATTAACAGGAATTATAAAATAGGTTGGTTTGGGGAGCTTGCAACTAGGGAGCTGAAAACTGGGAAATACCAGTTTGCATTCTCAGTTTTGGCAATGAACTGGTTTCCTTTTCTCTTCACTATTTGATTTTCTGTATACATATGTATTTCCTGTACAACTTGATTAGTTCACTGTTTTGTGGTTCACACATTGTTAGCTTACTTTTATCAGTCCTTGCCATTGTTTTTGTTCCAGATCTCATCCCATACCTGCTAATACTTTATTCACAGACACAAAACCAGGGAATGTGTGTTGTTTTGGTTGAACTAAGTGGGAGTTTGGTGAGAGTTGGGCTGTCCCTGCTGTCCTATGAGCAGTACACACACACAAGCCTTCCCTTTCATTTTCCTGCACACCCCCTTTCACTCACTGTTCCTGTATAACCTGTCACACACTACATGATTAACACATGTACACACACCATCTCACTTCCTGTACACATGACACATGCACCCACACACCAACACTTGTATGTTTTCTTGTATACCTATATATAATAATGCATGATTATAGTGATATTAGTTCCTATATGTATATATTAGATAAATGTAATATATGTGAAATGTACTTTGTGTTTGAATAGGCTTTATAGACATATATATATATATATATATAGGCCTTCCTATATATGTGAATGTATGATCTAATATATATATTATATATAGTGTCTTAATATGTGATATGGGCTATAGAGTGGAATAGATGTCCTAATAGGCTATTAGCCATAGTACAACCTAGAGTAGACTTGTTAGAACCTAGAATGGATTAGTAAGACTTAGATTTGACTCAGTTTGACTCTAGGTTGACCAGAGTTGACCACGAGTTGACTTTGGTCTAGATTGACCTAGAATCATGTAGAATGCATAGTAGGATTTCATTATATCATTTTAGACTTGTTGTGACTTGTGTTGCTCTAACTAGGAGCCAGGTACCTCATCCCGGACAGTACATTTTCACAGCTATTCAGATACCAGGCGAGTACATTCTCTGATCATTTCATATCCTGCTTAGAATTATTTCCTGCAGTAGATTACTTTACTTGTACTGTCACGTTGGTCGCACGGATTGGTACTATATGGATCCCTTCTTGAGATGTTATCCTTAGGGAGCATCAGGTACTACATGTTCTGTGCGTTTCACTTACATGACGTATCATATGCTTCATTGGTTCTTTGATCACTTACGACATATACTCTTATGATCGTAGAGTCTTCCTAGAATCCTTATCCCATTTATGGGACTGCTATGTACTACCTTCGGGGTCTATTACCTTCGGGGTCCTATTACCTTTGGGTCCACTACCTTCGGGGTCTATTACCTTCGGGATCCTATTACCTTCGGGGTCTTATCACCTTCGGGGTCTACCACCCTTCGGGGGCTGTTACATAGCATCATATAACATAACCTGGCTGGATCCTTGTGTATTGATTGGGGGTACGGGGGAGTATAAATAGTCATGTGAACAATTTCCAAAGTAGAATAGCCATGTATGCCTCTTTAGTATAGCCATGTACAAATCAAGCCGTTCACATGTCGACTTTGTACTCTGAATCACTAGTCACTGGTAGCTCTTATTTATAGTAGATATTTCTATTACAGCTCTCTCTCTGTTTACATACAGCATTCTTTCAGTACCTGTATCTTACTTTACTGCATGATTATATTTTCTAACCTGCTATGAACTGTTGAGATGTACTGTGCTCGCTCCCGTCCTGACTGGACCTGTTAAAATTTTACAGAGGATGATGAGGAACCCTGCACCCCTTACTTGGAGCTTGCCTAGATGACACTCGCGACCTGGACCCCTGGGGAGGTTCAGGCAGCTGCTGAGGACGATACCCTGCTTAGTATAGATAGCTTAGACTGTTTTTCCATTTTATGTTTAGTTGTTGTTCTTGATTCAGAGTTGTATATTTTTAGTGATGATTAGACTTGTATTTCATTTCTGTTGTACCTCAGTTGTGGATTCTCTTATCTATTTTCATTCGTGCTACATTCTACCTTAGTTTGTGATTGAGTTGTACCTCTGTGTTGGACTCCTTTTGGAGAGTATTACATGTTAGCTAGTTATAGTTCATGACCTAGAACAGCGTTCTACCGCCGACACTGCGGTGTAGGCTGGGCGCTGTTACATACTCGTACCCTCACGGTGGGTGCGGGTCGTGACACGTTTTTAGTGGTGGCCCATGCAGGTCGAGTTTATGTAGTGGTATTCGAACTAGAGTACCACTACAGCCTGCAGTAGGTTTAGGAGTTATTTTTGAGGTACTCAATCACATTAGGAAAAACTCTAACTGGATTCCTACTATCTAAATTTCTGATACTTTCTTGAATAACTGTCCTCCCTTGAACTATCGTTTATATCTCAGTATTGATTCCTTGTTTGATCTGTCTCCAGGATGGTGATTGAGACACGATCGCATCGCTCTGGCTCAGCAGACGCTGGTGAGAGGCCTACCACCCCTCACCCGATTGTGGATGCTGGGACCACAGCACCCCCTATTTCTGCTCACATAGGAGCTTCTGTAGCTTTTGGGAGTGCACCTCCACCTATCCGGAGGTCTTCTCCCGTCATCCCAGATATGTTCCAGCAGCAGTTACCTTCAGGGACAGTGGATGCGGCTCAGATGTTTGCCCTTTTTCAGCAGTTCTTGGAGTCTCAGCGACAGATACAGCAGAGCCAGTCTGCTGATATCCGACAGAGCATGTAGGATACTCATCAGTTAGTCAAAACGACAGTAGAGCTAGTGGCTGCTCAGCCACAGGGAGGCCAGATGCAGCCGTATCAGCCGAGGACTCCAGACATCCATTCCTTCAAGAAGATGGGACCCCGAGACTTCAAGGGTACAGAGGGCATTATATACGCTGACGATTGGATAGAGCACATTGAGGAGATATTCCGATTGGCACAGATACCAGCAGGATTACAGATCGAGGCAGCCGCCAGTCAGATGCAGGACTTGGCCCATACCTGGTACCAGACGGACCCGAGGATTGGTACAGCCGGTCAAACTTGGGCAGCGTTCAAGAAGCTGTTCAAGGAGAAATTCTTTCCTGATATAGCTCTCCGTGCTCTGGAGGCGCAGTTCGAGAGTTTGGTTCAGGGGAACCAGACCGTTGAGGAGTACGCTGGAGAGTTCAGCCATTTGAGCAGATTCATCGAGGACCTTACCGAGGTCGGGAAGGCGAGGAGGTTCCGCAAGGGTTTGATCAAGGAGATCAAGTCATATACTAAGAGCGGCCGTGACGCCACTTTCGAGCAGATTCTGGTAGGAGCCATGACAGCGGAGGACGATCTTGGGCTGAAGGAGAAGAGGACGCGAGACACTCAGGGAGCTAGTGGCAGTGCAGGCCCGGCCAAGAGGCCCCACCTACAGACTCAGCAGCAGTATCCGCATCAGATGCCCCGCTTGCAAATTTAGCAGCAGTATCCTCAGCATATGCTACCCCTACAGTTTCAGCAGCAGTATCCGCAACAGATGCTACCTCTACAGTTCCAGCAGCAGATGCTACTTCTACAGTTTCAGCAGCAGTACCAGCAGCCGAGGGTCTACCTTCAGCAGCGTCAGTTTCAGGGCTGTGTACCCTTTCAGCAGACGCAGCAGCCACAGAGGCAGCAGCAGGCCCCGGAACAGCAGCTAGTTATTATTTGCCCCTTTTGTAAGAGACCAGGGCATAGTTGGGGCGAGTGCCGAAAGAGGTTGGGCAGATGTTTGCTTTACGGGGGATCCGATCATCGTCTGAGAGAGTGTCCTGAGTCATCAGGACAGGCAGTTCAGGGAACAGGAGCTAGGGCTCCGGTAGGCCAGCAGAGGGGATTACCCTTACCGACTCAGCAGCAGAGGTACATGCAGCATCAGCGGCAGGCCGGAGGAGGCCAGCAAGGGTGATCTTTCGCCAGGACAGTCGAGGATGCTCAGGTCGTTGGAGATCTAGTTACAGGTTTCGTTCTTTTGAATCAAATTCTGTAATTGTCTCTTATAACTGCCTTGAAATTCCGATTCCTTCTGTTCCTTGTTGATTTATCAATTTTGTCCTGTTGTTCTTGTGTTATGTTTGACCTTCTTCTGAGATGAATCATATGGGCTAGGTCACCCAGTTATGGAATCTAGAATCTTCGATAGTCGTGTTAGCTGGCATAGTGAGGACATATAGTCAGATTTAGGACGTATTTCTCGGGTGTAGGAATATAAGGTTTTCGCTGCCAAGCATGCGGCAATGCGAAAATTTTAAATACCATGATTCTAGAGGTATGTGCCTTAGTCGAGGACTCTGTAATTATCGTAGCCTTGCTCACTAGCATGACGAAGATTCTGAGTATCATGATTTTGGACAGACGCATATGATTATCTGACGGTATGTTTGAGACTTTGATTGTGGGGTATTTGACCTAGAAGGACTGCTACCATCTTAAATTTCGAGGACGAAATTTTTATAAGGTGGGTAGGATTGTAACACCCAGTTTCTAAAAAGAGGGTAATTTTAAAATTTTGTGATTATAATTATTATTTAATGATATTTACTTTATATCAGAATTTTTAGTGATTTTTAATTAATTTTAAACTATCTAAATTCATGACTTGTGATTTTAGGTGTTTTGCTAGTGAGCCGTAGTGACTGTCTGCCCTATAGCCTAACCATATGGGTAGTGATTTTGTTTAGTACATTTAGCTTGAGGGTAATTTGGTTATCTTGAATTTATTAAAATTATTTGAAATTTAATGTATATTATATTAAATGGTGTGGTTTAATATTATTTAATTAATTGCCATGTGAATGTTATTAGCCCCAACCTAGAATTGACCTAACCTAGGTTAGTCCTAGTTAGTCATGGTTAGACTAAGTTAGAAATTGTTTTGGTCATGGTTAGTCATGACTAGTTAGAATGATTAGGTTGCAACTTGATTAAAGGGGACCTTGATTTTGACCTTTGAATATGCTAGATGGGATGAGAGCCCTTAGATTGAATCCCAAAACCCTAACCCTAACATTATGACCAGCCTAGGGACTCCCCCTCCTTGCTATAAAATCCCTCTCAAAGTTTGTGCCTCCTCTTTATTCATCCCTCCATTTTTTCTAAGGAAAGGTTTGCTCTCTATTGAAAATCCTTCATAGTTTATTCAATATTAATCCATATTCATTGAAACTTCTTCCATTGTAACCTAATTAGTGTCCCCCTACTGTTGGTGGAGGCTATTCTCAGGATTGATACAATTTGGAGCCATTGGCTAGCTTGAGGAGATCTCATTTTTGGGGCTTTTCCTTGTGAAGGAACACAATAGGTAACTTTCTCATTTCTCCATGGATTTTCGATTTCTCTTCACGGTTAGGAAACCCTAGGAGTCCCCTAAGTGTCTGTATAGGTTTCGTGTTAGGTATCATAAGTTTCGTGTCCTATTTGGACACGTATCAGTGTCGTTTGCATTGTGTTTATCGAAATGCCTCAAAGGGCATTTTGATTATTTTTATAGATTGTTTTTGAATAGGATGCTAGGTTTTGATCTTGCTTACATGTTTCTATAGCACTGAGCACACCTTAGTGTCGTGTCGAGTCAACACGAGCGCGTGTACTCGTGGTCGCGCGCGCGCGTGCACAGGCACTGTGCGTGCCCTGCTGCTCGGGCGTGATTGCGACACGGACACGCGTCGTAGACACTTGAAACTTGACACACACCAAGGGGCAATGTCTGCCACCCCGTGTGTCAAGTTGCACGTGTCCTCGTGTCGTGTCGGACACGATATTCCGTGTGCACTGGGAACACATTGTGTGCGTGTGTGTGCTGAGTTTGTATTCTGTGTTCTAATTGATTTAATGCTTGTAAATGATGTTTTAATGATTGGTTAGGTCCTAAACATGATGGTTAATCCTGTTATTATAGGTTTACACATTTGTTTGGGTTAATGTGAAGTTTTGGCTCGTTTAGTTGGATTGTTTAAATTTCTGATACACTGTGCACAGTTCTTAACATCCTGAGTTTATTTCTATTTTTTTTAACTGTTTAATTAATGATTTTTGCCACATTGATTGATCCTACAAGTCTAATAATTCCTGTTAGATTTGTTTTACATATTAGATTAGGCCTTAATTTCTGAAATAGGATTTCGAACATGGGGTTATTGATACACAGACAGTGTCAACTGATACTTGCTGTTTAAATTGATTCCTTTCCCTTCTTCAACTGAATGTTGATTATTGAAATCTTATGTTTTATTCCTGGGCATGGTATTAGTTCACTTGGATTGTGTTAATGATAGGAAGTCTCTGATTTGGGTTGTTTGATGTGGTTTTGATTCAAAAACAGGAAATTCATTATAGGGACTGTTATATAGTATTCATGTGAATCTAGGTGTTGTTTTGAACTGATGGTTTAACCTTCAAAATCTGATTTGGTGTGGGAACTTTTCACTGAGATTTTGAGTTGAAACTGAGAAGTTATCTCCTTTTACTGTTTCCTCAAACCTGAGTTATTTTCCAGTTTTTCTTTAGATGTGATTTTGACAGTCACTTTTTATCAATTAAATCGTTGATTATTACATGTTCAAGTTCATATTATATTCTCCTATTAGTTGTCTTATGGTGTGTTGAAATGTGGGTCGATTTTGAGGTGTTTGGCTTGTTTTGAATTCGAAAGGAGAGGGTCTATGGTGTTGACTGCTAAGAGTTTATTGAGTTTTCCAACTTCCTGAATTCCCTTACTGTTTAGAACTCAAAACCCATGTTTCTTCAAAAACCTGATATCTGAGATTTGAAATATAGGACTGTTTTCTTTTGTTTTGTGATTGAGAGTTTTGTTTTGATTAAGTATGTTTTCGAATTGGTTGTTTGAGAAGAGATGGCTGATACATGAACTGATTTCAAGTTTAATTCTCTTACCTTGTATTAGTTGAGTTTGTGCATGGTTGAATGCTATTGAAATTTGGTTTTTGACTCAACTGTATAACTGTAAAAGAATGATTTGTTATTTCAGTCCATGATACTCCAAAAACCTGAGTTTAAGGTGAAGCTCACTTTGTTTTGAGATATAAAACCTGTGATTCATTGGACTACTTGTGCAGTTGAGTATTTTTCAAAACTGAGATTAACAGGAATTATAAAATAGGTTGGTTTGGGGAGCTTGCAACTAGGGAGCTGAAAACTGGGAAATACCAGTTTGCATTCTCAGTTTTGGCAATGAACTGGTTTCCTTTTCTCTTCACTATTTGATTTTCTGTATACATATGTATTTCCTGTACAACTTGATTAGTTCACTGTTTTGTGGTTCACACATTGTTAGCTTACTTTTATCAGTCCTTGCCATTGTTTTTGTTCCAGATCTCATCCCATACCTGCTAATACTTTGTTCACAGACACAAAACCAGGGAATGTGTGTTGTTTTGGTTGAACTAAGTGGGAGTTTGGTGAGAGTTGGGCTGTCCCTGCTGTCCTATGAGCAGTACACACACACAGCCTTCCCTTTCATTTTCCTGTACACCCCCTTTCACTCACTGTTCCTGTATAACCTGTCACACACACATGATTAACACATGTACACACACCATCTCACTTCCTGTACACATGACACATGCACCCACACACCAACACTTGTATGTTTTCTTGTATACCTATATATAATAATGCATGATTATAGTGATATTAGTTCCTATATGTATATATTAGATAAATGTAATATATGTGAAATGTACTTTGTGTTTGAATAGGCTTTATAGACATATATATATATATATAGGCCTTCCTATATATGTGAATGTGTGATCTAATATATATATTATATATAGTGTCTTAATATGTGATATGGGCTGTAGAGTGGGATAGATGTCCTAATAGGCTATTAGCCATAGTACAACCTAGAGTAGACTTGTTAGAACCTAGAATGGGTTAGTAAGACTTAGATTTGACTCAGTTTGACTCTAGGTTGACCAGAGTTGACCACGAGTTGACTTTGGTCTAGATTGACCTAGAATCATGTAGAATGTATAGTAGGATTTCATTATATCATTTTAGACTTGTTGTGACTTGTGTTGCTCTAACTAGGAGCCAGGTACCTCATCCCGGACAGTACATTTTCACAGCTATTCAGATACCAGGCGAGTACATTCTCTGATCATTTTATATCCTGCTTAGAATTATTTCCTGCAGTAGATTACTTTACTTGTACTGTCACGTTGGTCGCACGGATTGGTACTATATGGATCCCTTCTTGAGATGTTATCCTTAGGGAGCATCAGGTACTACATGTTCTGTGCGTTTCACTTACATGACGTATCATATGCTTCATTGGTTCTTTGATCACTTACGACATATACTCTTATGATCGTAGAGTCTTCCTAGAATCCTTATCCCATTTATGGGACTGCTGTGTACTACCTTCGGGGTCTATTACCTTCGGGGTCCTATTACCTTCGGGGTCCACTACCTTCGGGGTCTATTACCTTCGGGGTCCTATTACCTTCGGGGTCTTATCACTTTCGGGGTCTACCACCCTTCGGGGGCTGTTACATAGCATCATATAACATAACCTGGCTGGATCCTTGTGTATTGATTGGGGGTACGGGGGAGTATAAATAGTCATGTGAACAATTTCTAAAGTAGAATAGCCATGTACGCCTCTTTAGTATAGCCATGTACAAATCAAGCCGTTCACATGTCGACTTTGTACTCTGAATCACTAGTCACTGGTAGCTCTTATTTATAGTAGATATTTCTATTACAGCTCTCTCTCTGTTTACATACAGCATTCTTTCAGTACCTGTATCTTACTTTACTGCATGATTATATTTTCTAACCTGCTATGAACTGTTGAGATGTACTGTGCTCGCTCCCGTCCTGACTGGACCTGTTGAAAATTTTACAGAGGATGATGAGGAACCCTGCACCCCTTACTTGGAGCTTGCCTAGATGACACTCGCGACCTGGACCCCTGGGGAGGTTCAGGCAGCTGCTGAGGACGATACCCTGCTTAGTATAGATAGCTTAGACTGTTTTTCCATTTTATGTTTAGTTGTTGTTCTTGATTCAGAGTTGTATATTTTTAGTGATGATTAGACTTGTATTTCATTTCTGTTGTACCTCAGTTGAGGATTCTCTTATCTATTTTCATTCGTGCTACATTCTACCTTAGTTTGTGATTGAGTTGTACCTCTGTGTTGGACTCCTTTTGGAGGGTATTACATGTTAGCTAGTTATAGTTCATGACCTAGAACAGCGTTCTACCGCCGATACTGCGGCGTAGGCTGGGCGCTGTTACGTACTCGTACCCTCACGGTGGGTGCGGGTCGTGACACCGATGGTTATGAGGCATAAAACCGCCGACAAGTTCCAGCCAAAATAGGAAGGCCCATTTATCATCGAGGCTGTATTCTCCAACGGTGCTTACCGCCTCGCCAAGCAAAACGGAGACTTGCTCATGTTGTCCATCAACGGCAAGTTCCTGAAGAAGTATTATGTCTGAAACAAAATCCTCGAGACATCTCAGAGTGTCGAGTTATGTACCTTCCCGTACCACTGAACTTACATTCTGGTTCCATACATAGAGTCATGTACACGCTGGTACCTCTGAACTCATTCCCACATTTTCCAATCATACGAGTCACGTACCCGCTGGTACCGCTGAACTCACCCTCATAATTTTCCAGATTTTCGAGTCACGTACCCGCTGGTACCACTGAACTCGCCCTCACAATTTTCCAGATCATTGAGTCACGTACCCGCTGGTACCACTGAACTCGCCCTCATAATTTTCCAGATCATTGAGTCACGTACCCGCTAGTACCGCTGAACTCACACTCACCATTCTCCAGATTCCCGAGTCATGCACTCTCTCGTGCCGCTGAACTCACATTCACAACATTCCAAATTATCGAGTCATGTACCCGCTGGTGCCTCTGAACTCACATTTCGGTCACTCTTTCAGATAGTAAGTCATGTATGATCATACCTCTGAACTTTCTTCCTGGAAGAGATCCCTCCTCATGATCCACTACCCGCACTCCCAGTGCACAAAAAGGGTAACAGATCTACAAATTTCTAAAACGGCCATGTCCTCATTACCTCTGAGTCGTTTCACTTCCGCCAAAAACAAATCACCTCCTACATAGAACTTCTATGTCCTCATTACCTCTGAGTCGTTTTATGTACCCCCTCTTCATTGAGCCCACTCCTACCATGTCCTCATTACCTCTGAGTGGGAAGGCTCCGTAGAAGAAACCTTCATGCTTGCCATGTCCTCATTACCTCTGAGTAAGTATGATGATACCCTTTCGACTTATTATCCGTACCCATAATCGGAGTATGCCATGGATAATAGGTCCACAAATATTCTCGCTGAGTCCACTCCTACCATGTCCTCGTTACCTCTGAGTAGGAAGACTCCACGGTAAAACCTTCGTATTTGCCATGTCCTCATTACCTCTGAGTAAGTCTGTTGGTTCCCTTTCATCCTATCATCTGTGTCCTGAGCCAGGGAATGCCAAGGATAATAGGCCCATAAATGTCCTCTGATGTCCATAAATGTCTTCTATTGACCACAAATATCCTCCGAGAAGTCACTCCTGCCATGTCCTCATTACCTCTGAGCAGGAAGATTCCACGATAAAACCCTTATGCTTGCCATGTCCTCATAACCTCTGAGCAAATATGTTGGTTTCCTTTCATCCTATTATCCGTATCCTAAACCAGGATACGCCAAGGATAATAGGCCTACAAATATCCTCTGCTAAGTCTCTTAGCAGAAATCCACCATCTCATCATGTCCCGGGAGCCCAGTTGCTCTACGGCATTCATTTTTCCAATACCGAGAGCACCCATGACCACTTTGCCATGGCTGTTTCGGATATCCTGACCAAACTTGTTATCCGTACCTAAAACCAAGGTACGCCCAGGGTAACAGGTCCACAAATAATCCCCCAGCAGGTCTAATTCCACAAACACCACGAGTACAAAAATGAGAAGATGAGTTGAAACATGCTCATTTATTCAGAATTCAAAGTGCTACATCATTTGGGATCACATCCCTTATAAAATGAAAAAAAAAGAAAGAAAAAAAGGAAGCAAAAGAAAACAGAAAACTGATCACTGCTCCGGGGCACATAACGTCGTGAGACGGTCCGTCAGCAAGGCAACCGACCGCTCGAACCTATGTTTAGCTCGACGCTCCGCCTCTTGGTTCAGCACCGCTGCGTCTTCCAGATGAGCATGAGCTTCCCAGTTGTCCTCGAATTTCTTGAAAGCCCGCTCCAGGTTAACAGAAGATCAGGAAGCCTTCTCGGCCTCCCGAACGATTGACTCCTGTTCTGCATGAGCAGCCTTCAGCTCCAACTCTAGGAAGGCCAATTCCTTCTAAAGTACAAGAATCCGCTCCTTCGTGTCAGCTATTCCACGAGAAGCAGCCTCTTCCCGAGCCCTACAAGCTTGACTTCGACGACCCAGCCTGTCATACGAAGCGAAAAGCTCGTCAAGGTCCCCCTTCATAACTGGCCCGACAATGTCTCGAGCGAGCTTTATCCTATCCCGAGCAGCAATAAGGAAGCCCCGCTCCCGTTCAATCGCAGTAGGCAAGTGAGCCTGCCGTAACACCAGCAATCGGGTCACGAGCTGATCAGCCTCTGCCAACTTGGGCTACAGGAGCGCAGCCAACCCTACCCCGCCAGGAAGAGTCTTCAATGTTTCAATTTGACCCCGAGCGCACTGCAGGGACAGAGAAAAAAGGGTCCCTCGTTCTACGGCAGCAACTATGCCCCTCTTTAAATGGCGATAGAAGCTGTCGACCACATCCTGCGATACCTCGTCCAGAGCCTTCGAAGAAGCCGGCGTCAACGGGAGTGTAGCTGGCAACACTGAAGAAGTCGTAATAGAATTTGCCGCTCCTGCTACAAGGGAAACAAACTTCGTACGGAATGACGCATGAACAGCGGCAAACTCCTCTTCGGCAGCCCGCAGAACTTGAATGCTCGGCAGGGCCGAGAAGTCAATCTCCGAAGCCGTATAAGCAGCAGAGGATGAGGCGGAGACCATCGCTCCCAGAAAAAGATCTACTCCCATCTGCTCGGAGCTGCGGGAGGCCCCTCGACATGAGTCGGTGAAGGAGAGGAAATGCTCCTTTCCTCCAGATCGCAGCAGGCCGAGCCTTCCCCAAGAACATCCGCTGTGGGAAGTAAAGGGTCAGGACCTGTAGGGCCAAGACAACCATGAATCGATTTGACCCAGAGGATATGTTGATAGAGCAAATAAGCCCCCTCACTAGTCAATATTTGGCCTATCTTACCATCGGAAGAGTGTGGAGGCTGAGGTTCGCCTACAGCCACCGCAACCTCTTCACCAGCAGCCGCCGAGTAAAATATAATAGACTCCTCCGCCCCGGCACCCTCGGAAGGGGATGCGACGAGATCGGCGTCGCCTTGCTGAAATTCAGCAATCTCGAAGACGGGCCCGAGGAAACCTTCGTCACCCCGGACCACGGCCTCAGCAACTTGGGAGTCCTCAGCCGCCGCTGAGAGAGCCCCCGTAGAAAGGACCGCGGCACACATGTCGCTAATCAAAGCAGCAAGGGCCTGGATCAACTCCAGGGGCAGCAGACGGTTCATGAGAGCCTGGTTCGTCAGACGCCTACAAAGAAAAAATGATTAGGTCATATCTCCAAGAAAAAGAAAACCACAACAAGGAGATAGCTCCAACATAGTTTTACCTCCGGAGCATCGTCAGCATCCTCACCCCTCTCGGTAATGAGCAACCTACGAGACCTAACGATGGCTCTTTTCACAGGAAAGGTCGTTCTGCCGTCAGAAGTCTCACGTCTGACTCGTTTACGTGAGGGACCAGACACAGCGGGAGGCTGTCCTTCCCTCACTACTTCCTCTTGTGTAGCAAGTGACAGATCCTTCGTCAGTTCGCCTGGTGTGGCAAGCGGTTGATCCGCTACTTCTCTGCCCCCAGAAGAAAGAGAGTCTTCGCTATCATGATCATTATCTTTCTCAGCCGCCTCGGAAGATTCTGATTCAGAGAGGGGAGTCTGGAGCGCTAGTTGCTTTCTAGCCTTAGCCCCCTTGGGCTTTTCCTCTAAACCGGTACCCACGATGAAACTGGTACTCGGATCGAAATTGACAGGAGGCTTGTTCGCCATAACACGATACAAGGCAGCCACGTACAAAATTTCCTTCGGTGCCTTAATATCAGGGACTGAGAAGCTGGCCCGAGTATGATCAGCATCATAATAATTCCACACCCTGGCACCATCAAGAATGCTACCTTCAAAGCCCAAGCAAGGGCTGGGACAGTCGAGGAATAACTGGCTATAGCCAAATTAGCAGGAAAAACCTATTAGGCAGGTAGGGCTCCAAGTATACATTATCGCAATTACGATAAACCAGATGCGCGGGGCGAATGTTGCGCAACCAGGTGAGCATCTTCGGAGACAGAAAGTGAAGAGGTCCGGTACCATCAAGGTGTACATCCCTCACTTCCTCATCAGAAAAGTGAGGAACGGACACAAAAAAGTCACACCCATCCACCCTCGCCAGCGCCCTCCGACAAGCTGGCATAGTACTGTATTCTCAAGGCTGGTTATGGCATTGGAAAAGGAAAGCATCTTCATCTGTAGCATCTTCCTCTGCTCCAGGTCCCATCAAAGACTTGTAGTACATCAACAACCACCCCATCAAACAGTGGTAAGGTAGCTCTATGCGCTCAAAGTCCAGCGTCTTCTTGCGGGCAATGACCTTGGACGAGAATGCTCGAAGACCATGATGTACGCTACACACCATAGCCGAAAGAAGAGCCAGTCTAACTCTAAATACCAGCTTAACGGCAGGGAGAATAAAATGGCGGCTGATCCTCTCGATAGAACCTGCCCCCCGAGACTACGCAGTTCCGTAGCCATATCATAAAAAATCTAGCCAGAAGCGCTTTCTCAGACATCTGCCTGGTACCGTAGTAAAAATAGCTAAGAGAGTCAGTTTGACTCCCGAATATGTCGCTCTTGGACCGCGACTTCTTGATGCTCAATATCAGGTCCTTTATCTCTCTCTGGGTTTGAGGGGTTCGAGGAGTAACCTCGCCAGAAGGGCCAACTTTAAAAAGATAATTGACCCAGGATGTGGTGTGGGGAGCATTCCCTTCTAAGCTATCCTCCTTTTTATAGCCATCTGGTGACAAGCACTATGATGGCACATCAACTCCTGGTACACCGCAACAAAACCTGGGAGTCATCGGTTTAGGTCCTCGAACTCCTCGTTCGACGGGGTGTACACCTCGAAGGCTCGTCCCTCCACGGAAGCTTGGAGACAGTATACATCTCATGGAGAGCAAGCCCCAACTCCCCTTCAGGTGCGAAGAACGTCCCCGTTCGCCGGTTATACATCTCCAAGAGCGCCACGAACAATAGTTTATTGATAGAAAGCCCGTGATAGGTGCCCCGGATGGCATGATAGAGTCCCACCTCCCGCAGGAATGTCCAGTAGGTCTACAGAACCCAAGTGGTCAAGTGGGCCCATGTAGAAGTGGGGTTTATCCAGTTCAGTAAAATGCCAGTCTGCCAACAGGATAAGATTTTTTGTGAACAAGTCGATTCAGGAATGTATCAGCCTGAGTGAATGTGAAGTTGGGACCATATACGTTCATGAAAGTAACTGGGGCCAGTCCCATCATGTACCGGCGGACGGAATCCTTACCCGCGTACGCTGACCCAGTGTTCGGGTTATAATGGATGTCGCCCATCAACATCCCTGATTGGGTAGGAGTTAAGTTAAACACCATCTTCCTGTCCAATAATACCATATTGAACCTACGACAGAGGATAATGACGCTCCATGAGAGGAATATGGATCGCCATCCCATCCAAAGTAAAATCCCAATTCTCAGAGGTCTCTAACACTCGGGGATTCTTTATGATTAAAGCATCCCCGAAGAGGAATGAGGGCTTCAGGTATAATCTATCCAACTTCCCAGAATTCATCATGGCACGGAGATAATGGAGGGTCTGGTTCTCGATGGCGTTCAACCTCTCCGAAGGGTCATTAGCAGGAAATTGATTCAGCACATACTTAACTAAGTCATCAAGACGCATGCCCAAGGCAAACTGATTCGAGCCCACTAGGAGTTCCTCTGCAGGATTTACTGGCAGATTCACTGAAGAGAGACGAAAGAAATAAGATTAGAAGATAGGCAAAAATAAGAAGCATTTGAAAGATCATTTAAGTCTATGCGGCTCGGGTCGTCACAGCCTCATGCGGCTCAGAACTAGAGGAGTCCATGCGGGTCGATTCATCATAGCCTTATGCGACTCTGAGTCAGACGAGTCCATATAAATCAAGTCAGATGAGCTTATGAAGCTTCTGCGGTTCGAATTCAGGTGAGACTATGCGGTTCAAAGTCCACGCGGACTCATGCGGCCCTGAACAGACAGACTCATACGGCAACGAGCAGATGAGCTTATGCGGTTCAAAAGTGAACTACGCTCATGCGGCCCAAACCGAAAGTATATATGCGGTTCAGATCGAGTATGACAAGCCCATGCGGCCTCCTGGGCGAAGTGCTTATGCGATCATATCGACGAACCTTGTACATGCGACTTGTGCATAAATTATGCAGCAGAGCCATGGCAGTTAGGGTTCTAAGGCAATGCCCTTACCAGCAATAGGTGGATGAACGTCGGGATGAACAGAGTGAACAGCTGGCCGGCAGGAGGAGTGGCCACGTTCGTCGCCACAGTCGCCGCAAAAGCGACCGCCTTGCCCTTCGCAGCCTTTGACGCAGCAACCTTCTTGGGAGCCATAGGTGCTTGGGAGAGAAAGGAGTTA
The DNA here is from genome assembly GCA_029216955.1 of Iris pallida. Lineage (NCBI taxonomy): Eukaryota > Viridiplantae > Streptophyta > Magnoliopsida > Asparagales > Iridaceae > Iris > Iris pallida. The sequence continues at coordinate 77,412 of JANAVB010022099.1, forward strand.
GAACAGCGATATATCGAAGAGAGCAAAGAAGATTTCCCAGAACGAGAGTGTTCCTATTTATAGACAAAGAAGAAATGCCTCGATCCGCAGTGCAATATGATGACCGACTCTTCGGTCATCGAGGCAAAACGACTGAATAATAGCCTGACTCTTGGGATCCTGGCCCAAAAAGCGGCTCTTAAACTCTGACATCAAATCAAGAGCATTAAATGCAGAAGATTTACAAAAGATTTGAACAAGTGGCAGGAAGACTGTGGCAAGAAGCTCATGCGGCCAAAACAGCCCATACGGCTCAGAGAGTTATGCGATTGAGGTAATCATACGGCTGGTCAAATCCATGCAGCTAGGACAGAATATATCCATACGGCTCTGGCATAATCATGCTTCTTATTCAAAGTATTTTAATTTTATAAATTAAAAACTTTGAAGGGGGTCTTGTAGAAGCATGAAAAAGAAGAGAAAAATGATCCATGCGGCCAAGGGGCAGCATGCGGCTCAGGAGTCCCATACGGCTCAAACACATAGACAGCTCGAGTGGACTCCATACGGCCCGCAGAGGGAAGCCATGTGTCTTTTCAGAACAGCTATACCCAGCACCATTGAAACACAATTAATGCTCTGACGGCTGACAGGCTGACAGCTGACAACCCTGACATAAAGTAGTCATGATGACTGACACAAAGGCACTATCTTCCTAGGGAACTGAAGAAAATCTCCGCAGCATCGAGGCAAGTTTATGCGGCCAGACTAGACGAGTTCACACGGCCAATGCAGAAGAACCTATGCGGTTCAATCATGAAGATCCCCCATGCGGCTCGGCCATGAAGAAACCAATTCGGCTTGGTCATGAAGACTCTCATTCGGCTCGGCTATGAAGACCCCTATGCGGCTCGGTCATGAAGATATTCATGCGGCTCGGTCATGACAACCTTCATGCGGTTCGAGTATAGAGAGTATTCATGCGGCTCGGTCATGAAATCTTTCATGCGGCTCGGTCATAACGACCTTCATGCGGCCCAAATATGAACGCTCCTCATGCGGCTCAACAACGATGACAGGACACGTGTCCTAAAGATAATCAAATCTTGGATCAGATCCCAATAATTTAGGACACGTGGCAAGAGAATGAATTAAATTGATTTATTTAGATTTGCGGACATCAGCAAATCATCATGATGGGGATTTATTGCAATCAACATTAATGACTGACATGATTTGGCATAATCCTCATTAATGGCCCAGATCCTTCATGCTCAAGATTAATGGCCTAGATTGACCAATCCACAGGCCGCCGCCATCTCCAAGAAGCAATCATTTGCAACCATAATGATCACACCCTATTCCTATAAATAGCAGGGTGCCATTCCCTTGCAACATATAGAGACACACACACAGAGAGAGGCTCCCCCAATAATCAGAGAGAAAATATATAGAGATCAATCCAGAGAGAAGAGAAGAGAGAAGCCAGAAGAGCAATACGAGGAGAGCAAGAAGAGCATTTCTTCGTCAACGCCAAGCATCTCGTCACAGGAGCCAAGGCTACGTCCGATCGTCCAAGGAGTAAGGCAGAGCTGCCGTCGCTTTTCCGAGCCTCTACCGTCACCCCCCAGAATCAAAAATAAATAATTATACTTAGATTGCTGTACCTAGGTTATCGTCCCTAGGCTTTCTTTGTACAAGCGAGTTTGTAACGTGAAGTAAAAGTCCAGTCCTCCCATAAAACTGTTCTGCTCTTTTATATTTCATGGCAAACAGCCTTCAACATCTTTTTTTCCTTCATCTTTGGCTGTATTTAATGCCTGACGGCTGACAGCTCTGACAAATGACAGCTCTGACATAAAGGCACAATAATGACTGACATAAAGGCGTACTCCTAGGGAAGAGGAGGAAATCTTTTCACAGCTGGCAGAATCCACCGAGTCCTGAGGCATGCGGCTGCTATATTTATGCGGCCGTCCACTTCATGCTGGCCACCCATCTTCATACGGCTGCATCCTTTATGCGGTCGCCCGTCAATATGCGGCTGCCCATCTTCATGCAGCTGTTCATCCCCATGCGGCTGCCCATCTTCATGCGACCGTTCATCCTCATGCGGCCCACTCATATGCGGCTCTGCCAAGATGACCCAGTAAAGACATGTGACACTTTTTATGACGATTGAGACACGTGGCAATCCTATCTTCCTGGAATTATGGGTGCTAACAAATCGTAACAAAATTAAATTTGTTGCAATCACCATAATTGTCCAGATCAAGTCAAATCGAGCAAATTAGACACGTGGCAAGCCATCACAAGTCGTAAATATTCATGGTAATCATCATTAATTGTCCACAGAGATTTGAGGCAATCTACATTAATTACCTAGATTTGCTATAATCAGAATGAAGGGCCCAGATTAATTGATCCTTAACCGCCGAATTATCAAGGAGGCAATCATTGTAAACCCTAATGATTGCATCCCACTCCTATAAATAGCAAGGTGCCATTCCTTTGCAAAAGGACCTTTTCAAAAAGCACCAGAGCACCTGGAAAGAATTCAAGAGAGAGAGAGAGAGCAGAGAGACAAAGGCACACACAAAGAGCATCCTGAGAGCATTTCTTCCCCGGAGCCAAGGCTGCATCCGATCGTCCAAAGAGTAAGACAGAGCTGCCATTGCTTTCCCGAGCCTCTACCGTCACCCCCCAGAATCTAAAATAAACAATTGTACTTAGATTGCTATACCTAGTTTTCGTCCCTAGGCTTTCTTTGTACAAGCGAGTTTGTATTGTGAAGTAAAAGTCCAGTCCTCCGATAATTATTCTGTTCTTTTATATTTCATGGCAAACAAGGGGGACCCCTTTTGCCTTAGCCCGACAACGTGCCCGTGGTCAAATTGAAATTCTTAAAACCCGCCCTGGTGGGGCAGGGATAGCTGCACTTCTGGAGCCTAAATTATTAGAGACTGATCAGCTCGTGCCCTATTTCAAGTACTACGGCAAGCTGATCTGTCTGCAGCAATAATCAGGAGCGGGGCTTCCGTACCACTGTCCTGGAGAAGCTGAGGGCTGTACAAGATGTATTTAAGCCGGTTATAATGAAGGACCTCCGCGACCTCTCTCCAGTATGACCAGCTGAGCCGTAGGAGCGAAAATTGTATGGCTCGGAAAGCGGCCGCCTCTCGCGGAGTAATTGATACAAGGGAGCCGATCCTCGAACTCCAGAGGAAATAGGCTTTCTTGGAATCTGAGCTCGAAACCTCCCATGCGAATAAAGAGCTAATCGTCCAGGAAGCTGAAAAGGTCATCCGAGCTTCTGCTAGCCTGGAGCGTGCTATGAAGAAGCTAGAGTATGGTTGACGGGCTCATGTGCATCTGGAAGATGCGGAGCAGCTGACTCAGGAGGCTGAGCGCCGGGCTAAGCAGCGTTTTGAACGGTCGACTGTCTTTCTGAGGGACCGCCTCATAGAATTATGTATCGTCGAACCATAGTCGGCATTTTCCTTTTTTTGTTTATGTTTTTTTCTTTCTTGAGAGGGACGTGGTCCTAGAACATGTAGTACTTTTGACTTTCAAATAAAAGAGTATGTTTTGTTTTATCCTTCATTTGTATTGCTTATTGCGTTTGTGGTGTTGTAGTATTTGCCCCACTGGGGGACTGTTTGTGGACTTGTTACCCTTGGTATACCTTGGTTTTAGGTACGGATAACAAGTTTGATTTGGATACTTAGAACAATTCCATAGTAAGGTGGCCATGGACATTCCTGGTATCGGGAGAAAGAATGCCGTGGAACAGCTGGGCTCCCGGGGCATGATGAGAAATGAGACGCATGTACTAGAAAACTTAGTAAAGCATTTGTGGTCAACAGTGGACATTTGTTGTCAATAGAGGACATTTGTGGTCAGTAGAGGATATTTGTGCACCTATTATCCTTGGCGTACTCCGGTCTTGGGTACGGATAATAAGTCGAGAGAAAAACCAACATACTTACTCAGAGGTATTGAGGACGTGGTAAGTATGAAGGTTTCTTCAATGGAGCCTTCCTGCTCAGAGGTAATAAGGACGTGGCAGGAGTGGGCTCTATGAAGGGTACATAGAACAACTCAGAGGTAATAAGGACGAGGAAGTTCTACGTGAGGGGTGGTTTGGTTTTGATAGAAGTGAAAACAACTCAGAGGTAACATCTACGTGGGTGTTTCGGGAAATTTGTGGATCTGTTACCCTTTTTATGCACTGAAAGTGCGGGTATTGGATCATGAGGGGGGAGCTCTTTTAGGAAGAAAGTTCAGAGATATGATCATACATGACTTACTACCTAGAAGATACGATATAGATTCATCTGGGGTGACCAGAGTGTAAGTTCAGCGGTACCTGCGGGTACATAACTCGGTACTTTGGGAGATCTGGAGTCAGAGTGTAAGTTTAGCGGTACCAGAGGGTACATAACTCAATAATTTGGGAGATTTGGAGTCAGAATATAAGTTCAGCGGCACCAGAGGGTACATAACTCAACAATCTGGAAGATTTGGAGGATATCATTTTAGGCATAATACTTCTTCAGGTATATGCCGTTGATGGGCAACATGAGCAAGTCTCCGTTTTATTTTGCGAGGCGGTAAGCACCATTGGAGAATACAGCCTCGATGACAAATGGACCTTTCTACTTTGGCTGGAATTTGCCAGCGGTTTTGTGAGTCATAACCATCGGCCTTCGAACTGCCAGAACGAAATTGCCCACTTGGAATATTCTGATTTTGACCGTCTTATTAAAAGCTCCCGAGATACGTGCTTGGTATAGCTCGATTCTTTGTTGAGCTAACCGGCGCTTCTCATCTAAAGCCTCCAACTCTTGTAACCGGCGGTGGTGATTATTATCCGTCGTCAATCAGTAGGTGAGGGCGACACAAAGCGAGGTGATTTGAGTCTCCAGTGGAGGAACCCTTTCACTCCCATACACCAGAGAGAAGGGTGTGTTCCCAGTGGCTGTCTGGACTGTAGTACGGTATGCCCATAAGCATTCACCAAGCTTCTCATTCCAGTTGTATTTGTTGGAAGATACAAACTTCTTGAACAGTTTGATTATAGTCTTATTGAATGCTTCTGCCAACCCATTCATTACCAGATTATACGGTGTTGAAGCAATATTCTGGATTCGATGTTTGTCACAAAACCGATAGAAGGCGTGGCTTGCGAACTGCGGACCATTGTCGTGGATGATCCTTCGGAACAGTCCATAGCGGTAGATCACGTGATATTTGAGGAAGCTGATCATGTTTGATGTCTTCTCTTCTGCGAGCGGAACAGCTTCCGCCTACTTGGAGAAGTAATCTGTGATTGCGAGTATGAAATGGTGTACTCTGGACGAAGGTGGAGTGATCGGACCAATGATATCCATTCCCTATGCTTCAAAGGGCCAGGATGCTACCGTCGGATGTAGAAACTCGGATGGTTGGTGGATGAAATCTGCATCGACTTGACAGGCTTTGTACTTTCGTGCATAGTCTATCACATCTGCAACCATCATGGGCCAGTAATAGTCCATTCGACGAAGGCGGTCTTGCAATTTTGGGCCAGCCTGGTGGGTACCGCAGACGCCGTCGTGAGCTTCGTGTACAACTTCCTTGGCTTCTGTATTTGATAGACACCAAAGTAGTAATCCATCGTATGATCGCCGATACAACATTTTTGTCTCTATATCATAAAAGAACCTGAGGGAACGTCTTCTAATAGAAGTGGCTTCCTTCGGATTCTTTGGCAGAATGTCGTAGACTACGAAGTCGATGAATGTTTGTCTCCAGTCTGGTGATTTGTCGACTGTCAAAGCGGAGTAACTCTCAACACATTGAACATTATTCTTGGGACATATCAATTTACGGCCTATTATGTCAACCAGATGATGAGCATGATTCGGCACAGCTAGGGAAGCGGCCAGGCCTGCTAGGGCATCGGCTTCAATGTTCTGGAGTCTGGAAACATGTTCTATGAATAATCCTTTTAAGGACGAGATGATGTCGATTGCTATTTGGTTATAAGGGATCATATCTTCATGGCAAACCTCATATGAACCCCGGATCTGATTGACGATTAACTATGAATCATCGTATGCTTCAAGATACTCTACCTCCAGCTCTTTTGCGAGTCGGAGGCCAATGAGCAAAGCGTTGTACTCGGCCACATTGTTTGAACAGGGTTCTGTGAGGGAGTAAGCCCGATTAATCACCAGCCCGGAGGGAGAAATCAGTACTACTCCGACTCTAGCGACAATATTGTCCTTGGGCCCAGTTCTTGAAGCACCGTCGAAGAACATTTGCCAGATGGCATCATGGGAGACCGTATTAGAATTGGCGACCTCGTCTGGTACCTTTTTGTATATTCTGGTTGTCTCCGAGCCTGGATGGGCTGCTAAAAAGTCTGCCAGAACTTGACCTTTAACAGCCTTCTGTGGGACGAAGATCATGTGATATGGAGACAATAATTTTGCCCAGGTAGCAAGACGAGAGCTGAGTGCCCCTGGTTTGGTCATGAGGACCCTGAGAGGGTTGACTCGTGATATCATGTGTGTGGTTTGTCCTGTGATGTAGTGTCGCATCTTCTGAATGGCGAATACTAGAGCAAGGCATTCCTTCTCTACGGCAGTGTATCTGTACTCTGGCCCCATCATCTTTCGACTGAGGTAGTATATAGCCTGCTCATGGCCTGCATCGTTGCTTTGTGCTAGCAGAGAACCAAAAGAATGTTCCATCGCTCGTACATAGAATAGGAATGGCCTTCCAGCAACCGGGGCTACCAGGACTGGAGGGTTCGATAGATATTCTTTGATGCTGTTAAAGGCGCGTTGGCATTCCTCATCCCATATGAATGAAATGCCCTTCTTTATGAGGTGGGTGAATGGTTGACATCACCCGAAGAGGTTAGAGATGAACCTCCTGATGTAAGCTAGCCTCCCTTGAAGGTCTCGGAGTTCACGGAGATTTTTTGAGGGACCCATCTCCACGATTGCCTTCATTTTTTGGGGTCTATGTGGATACCCTGGGAAGTAATGATGAAACCCAAGAACTTTCTGCTGGATACGTCCAAAAAGGATTTTATGGAATTTATCTTCAAATTGTGCACTCACATCAGGTCGAACGCTGTTCTCAAATCATGCAGATGATCTTCCTTAGAGCGGCTCTTGACGGCGATGTCGTCGATGTAGCATTCCACTGTCTTGCACAAGTGGTCTCTAAAAATGATGCTCATAGCTCTTTGATAGGTGGTGCCATCATTCTATAAACTGAAAGGTATGACTGTGTAGCAGTATGTGCCAATTGGTGTTCGGAATGACGTATGCTTTTCATCATCAGGGAACATCTTGATTTAGTTGTACCCCGAGAAACCATCCATGAATGACATACGCTCGAAGCCGCAGGTGTTGTCAATCATGATGTCTGTAATAGGGAGGGGGAACTCATCCTTAGGACACGCCTCATTCAGGTTCCGAAAGTCGATGCAGATTCGGATCCTCCCATTCTTTTTGAGGACTGCTACTATATTGGCTACCCAGTCTGGATGTTGTTCCTCACGGATGAAGCCGCTTGCTATCAGTTTGTTGACCTCAGCTTTAATGGCATTCATGATGTCGAGACGGAACCGTCGTTGCTGTTGCTTGACCAGTTTTGCGTTCGGACGAATATTGAGTTTGTGAAGTGCAACCTCGGGGTTCAGTCCTGGCATGTATTCGTAGCTCCAGGCGAACACGTCGATGTATTCTCTGACAAGTTGCAGTAGCAATTCTTGCTCTTCGTCTGTCAGATTCTTGCTGACGAAGATGGGTTTCGGAGATGACTCATCACCGAAATCAACTTACACAACCTCATCTTCGGTAGGAGGCTCTCTTTGCTCGAACCATTTTTTCCATTGTGTATCTAGCTATTGTGTCCACGGCTCTAACTCAAGAAGTTCAGGAATGTCTTCATCTTCTTCGTAGGAATCGACAAATGCCATATTGACGGACCAGACTTGCCTGATCATGTCCCCAATGCTGATATCTGAATCGAAAGTTGGTGATCCGGTTGAGTGTGAATGCCAATCGCATTTCTCATTTGAGCTTTCAGGGGTTATTGCAGGTGTAACATAACCTAGCCCACATCTGGTCTTGTTGTAGTAATCTCGCAGTATTCCAGTCGGGACCGACAATTGTAAGGGTAATCGCCGTCCAATGCCGTAGTTCAAGCCTGGCGTAGTTTCCAGATCATACCCCTATTTTTGTATGAGGTACTTGGATCAAAAACTATACAAATAAAGGGGCAGTCTTCCGGTGTCGGGTTTGAGATCAACTTCTTCTATCCTGAAGGGTTGTGGATCATTCTTCCGGCCGAAGATGATTGGATGATCCTCTCCATTGACTATGTGGTAAGCGTCTTCCATTGGAGTAAGTTGGTTTATGGTGTATACATTTGTCACCTGTGTGTGAAGGTGGGTGCCTATACCGTGTTCCATAACATACATTGTACAAAGCTTATTAAGCTCGAGGTAGTTCAAAGATAGCCGTTTATTAATGAAGTAAGGTATCTTTTCCAATGGGATTACATCATCTGCGGATAGAACATCAGTATGAGCAGTCACATACTTTGCCAGCTCTGACTCTTCTTCGGTCACCCCCTGTGTCACTAAAGACTAAGAGGATGACTTGGGCGGCTTAATCATCAGGGGCTTGATAGGTGGAGCAAAACGCGGAGTCGTTGGCGTACTAGCGACCCCCAGTTTGGTGCTTGTAGCTGGGCAGGGAGTTGTGGGATGGCTAGCAGTCCCTGGCATAGCGCTCGGCTGCCGATTCATTCTGGGAAGACGAATCGCCATCGGCTTGACAGAGGGATTGAGTTCCTCTGTTTGTTGCCAGCTAGCTCTAGGCAGCCTGATTGTCAGTGGCTCTGTCGTGGGCCTTGGCGCTTGGTTAGACCTTGGTAGTCGTATTATCATCTGTCCCTCTTGTGCAGAGAGACTGATTGCATCCTTACGCAGAGTGGCTGTAAGTGGTGCAGTTCTGCCAGGTTTGTGGGCTTGAAGGTGAATTATCAGAGGTTCTTCCGATCCAATTGCCTTCCTCAGTTTGAGCTTGAGTATCTTCTTCGACAAGGTGCCTTTTCGACTTCTCGTACAAGCATGAGTCAGAGTAGTAAGATTTGACTCCTTTAAAGGGATCAATGTCAGCAAATTCTGTCCTCACAAAGCCGTACTTATCGACGTACTTGAAGCACTGATGCAGTGTGGAAGGCACGATCATGTAATCCTGTATCCAAGGATGCCCCAGAAGAATATTATAGGAAGTGTCCGCATCTATGACATAACAGGTCACTTCTGACTGAAGGTCGCCGATTTGGTACTTCAGGCAAATCTTTTCGATCGGATAGCTTCTGCCTGAATTGAAACCGCTGATGGCGATGCTTGTTGGCGTCAGGCGATGCATTGGGATGCGCAGATGGTGTAGCAGGCTCTTCGGGATAATACTTATGGAAGAATCGAGGTCAATATGCATCCGATCCACCTTGATATTGCCAATGTACCCAGTATAATACAGAGGGTGACCGTGCAGGTTGGTCTTGATAAGCATATCCTGACGGCTGAAGACAATGTTGGGCATTGCACCTGTACAAGAGCTGTCCTGGAGATCTGCAGGCGAGTTCTCCCCAGTAAGGTTGGACTGAGCCAGATATGCATCGACATTCTGGAGTGCCTCGCTCAGTGCAACGCGAACATCTTTGGAGAGTCTCAGGAGCTCGTATAGCGACAATTTGGCCGGTGTATTGGCCAATTGTGCCAAGATGTCAAAGTTGTAGGGCCTGTCTAGCCCATGAGGCATCTCTCTTCGGAGCGGTTTATCAAAGCGAGTCTCCTTCGACCTAGGCTTGTCGGTCGTCGAGGGCTGAGAAGGTCCTGGAGCATCAGCAGTAGCCGGCTGATAATCTTCGATCGAGTTACCCAGTGGAGGTTGAGTTTGTGCACCGGATCGGGTAACAACAGCCGTAGCTTCTTTGACCTCTACCGAGATTGTGCGGCATGATTTGACTTTCCCACTCTTCTTCTTGCTGGTGGAGGGTGATATGGACCGAGTCACTTCAGGTACCAAGTTCGGATGGACCCACATGACCTTCCCTCGTGATGTGGTAAGGGGCACTAGACTGGCAGCCTGGTCGCGAGGGGGTGGAAGGTTAGCGACATCCATCTTTGCTCTGGGGACATGTACTACTCCATCTTGAGTCTTTGGCGGTAGAAAGCTGCCGAACTGTACTGATACCATATTGGCTGCCACGGTCACCTCTTCAAAATTAATGGCCAGGGCCTTAGAATCGATAAGATATTGGATGTATCACTTCAGTTGGTAATAGTCTTGTGTAGCATGGTGAACATACCGATGGTAGTGGCAGTACTTAGGGCTCTCCATCTCTGCAGGACGAGGTTCACGCCTTGGAGGCGGGAGCTGAATTCGACCTCCTTGTATGAGCATGTCCAAGATGGGCTTGACATGGCCATCCTCGAAGTTGTAAGTCATCTGAGGCCACTACTTTTCTGCTGGCTTTGGTTCAGGCTTCTGGGCTATGTCGGCTACCATAGCCTGCTTGCCCTTGTTGTCTCGGTTGATGGAGGAATTGTCGCCGTTGTTGTTGTTGGCATTAAGACGTTTACTCTTGTCCTCTCCCTCCGAGATGTGCAGTCCCAATTGGCGAGCTTTCTTCAACCTGTCTTCTGCGCCAGTGGCACTGATGATGAACGTCTTCCAATCTTTGAATTGACTTTCGCCCATCCAGAGGCTGATCGTGGGGAGCAACCTCTTTTGGCAAATTTCAATCAGGGAGGAATCAGGGTTACCGGAAGGTAACTCATCGCGGTTTGGCGAAATCGCTCAATATAGTTCATTGTCAGCTCATTTTCTCCTTGAACAACATCCATGAGGGTGGACATCGTCATGTCTTGCCCTACTTCATAGAACCTCTCCAGGAATATACGTTTGAAGCCGGCGAAGGAATAGATGTAGTTTTCCGACAAGTTGCGGTACCAGTCGAAGGCGACCCCTTCCAATGCTCCAATGAACAACCGCGTAAGGATAGCGTCATCGTGAGGCAGATAGTCAGTTGTGACTTCGAAGTAGGTGATGTACCTGCTTGTAGATGTCTTCCCATCATATAGATTGATGTTGAATGGTTTATATCTTGGTGGGAAGGGAACATCTTTCCATGCAGCCGGATACGGTTGTCGTATCCTGAGGTCCTGGCAAGTTTCTCGGGCGTAGAACATGGTCCGGAGCTCCTGGACCTCTCGTCTTGCCTCCCTGGCTTTGTCTGTAGCAGTGTGAGTCGATGTTGTCGGAGGATTATCGCTCGGGTTTGGTGCAGCCGAGTTTAAGTCCGCATTAATCGTGGGACCCAAGCATGTCTGGCCAGGCGTCCTTTCTTGCAGAGTTGGAAGGGCTGCTTTGATCTCGTCTACGGACTTGACCAAGGCATGTAGTATGGCCTCCAGAGTGTCGATGCATTGGCGATCACTGGGACCGTCTTGGTTGCTATCTGTCATGAACACCGTCCTCACATGAGGAGAGATGGAAGGAACGGTTGAGGACATGTCCTCTGAGTCATACCCTTGTACAGAGAAGTCATCAGGGTATGTAGGAATATTCTTCTCTGGTTTGGACTCAGAAGGAGTGGTACCCCCAGCTTCAGAGCTTGCCTCGTCTTAAGAGTTGTGGACATCCTCAGAGACATCTGAACCTGCTACTTCTGTTGGGGGAACTGTTTCCCCTGGATTATCTTCTTGGAACACCAGATTGTCGTGGATGTTCGAAGGAGTGCTACCCCCGGCTCCAGTACCTCCCAGAAATATGGACGACGAATCTCCAAGTGTGGCAGATTTTGTCTTTAAGCGATTACCTTAGAAAACTCCTCTTATAACGATCGTGGACAACCGCTTAGAAGAGAGCTTCTTGGTTAAGATTTTTGGGCTGGAGACATTTGTTTTCTTCCCTTTTCCATCACCAGGGATCTTCTGAACAGAATTGCAGGAGGCGACGTGAAGCGCTTCGTCTTCTGAGCTTGGTTGTTTCAGTCGTTAGAAGACGGATCGCCGGTCCTCTTGTGTGGTTGCCTTGCTATAGCAGCAGTTGATAATGACTTGAGTACAGTAATGTCCACGAAGGGATTCTTTGTACACCAAGTTTTCATCTCTTTTCTTACGTTTGTGAAGAATCATGTTGCGTAAGTCACTCATTTTGTGGGCCTGGGAGTCCTGCGCATATGAGTGTGTTGTCATCCTGCCTGCTCCCTGATGTGGGGGTAGTATGAGTATTTGCCCCTGATCATTGTTGAAAGATTCTTGATAACTATTCCGTTCGTTGGCTACCGGCGGCTAGACACGGATAGTTTTATACAATTTTCCATCAAGGGCCTGCGTAATAGTCAGCGGGACGCCCTGATATTCAGAAGTTGGGACAGCTGACTGAGCTCGACGAGCCCGTGCTGTCCTAGACTTCTTCCCTCTAGCACCCGAGAGTGCATAGTAGGAAGAGTCCAAGTTGTGCGTCACAGAGTTTTGCACTACTTCCTGAGAGCCTCTGAGGTCAGGACCGCATGAGAGGCGGTCAAAGACTGTCCGTGAGCCGCATGGAGCAGATGGTATGCGGCTGGGAATAGTGGCCGTGTAGGCTGTCTGCATGCGGCTGGCATGTGTGGCCATATGAACCTTCTGTATGCGGCTAGAAGAGATGGCCGCATAAGCAGTCTTCATGCGGCTGGCAGTCGTGGCCGCATGAGCCTCCTTCATGTGGTTGGCAGTCGTGGCTGCATGAGTCTTCTTCATGCGGCTGAAAGTTTTGGGCACATAAGCCTTCTGCATACGGTTGGCTTCTGTGGCCGTATGAGTCTTCATGTGGCTGGCGTCCTTATGCGGCTTCTTCTTGGACCGCTCAGAGTTCCTCTTTGCCCCTGAAAGTCCAGCAACGTAGTATTTTTCTCTGCCGGACTTGGTGACAGCAGAGTCCTCTATGGTCTGAAGAGGGGCCGTACGAGAATCTTTTCCGTCATTTTGGGTAGCAGGGAGCATTTCCTCCAGAGCTTGGGGAGGAGCAAATGATTTGGGCCTCCACTCCCAACGAGCCTTCTTTGTGCGGGCTCACTTCTGGACCGGGCCAGCGCTTCCGTCGGAGTGCATTTCTTCAAATGCCTGCTGGTCGAAGCGGACGACCAGCATCTGTTGAGTGGAGCCAAGCTTGGCTGCATCCGATTGCATTACCAATTCCTCAGCCGTGGAGAAGTTAGTCCCCAGCAGAGTTGCCATCGTGTTTGCCATTGATTATAAAAAAATAGAACAGTTTTATGGGAGGACTGAACTTTTACTTTACAACACAAACTCGCTCGTACAAAGAAAGCCTAGGAACGAAAACCTAGGTACAGCAATCTAAGTACAATTGTTTAGTTTTTTCTAGAGGGTGACGATAGAGGCTCGGGAGAGTGCTATCAACTCTGCCTTACTCCTTGGACGATCGGATGTAGCTTGGCTCTGATGAAGAAATGCTCTCGGGATGTGGGAAGACTTTTTTGGGCGCCGTCGCTCTCTCTGTGTGGGTCTATGTCTCTCTCTTCGTCTTCTGCTCGCTCTGCTCTGCCCTCTTTGTAAGGGAATAGCACGTTGCTATTTATAGGAGTGGAATGTGATAAGTAGGGTTTACAATGATTGCTCCTTGAAAAGTGGGCGGTTAGGGATTGGTTACTATTTGCCTTGATCTAGTTTGTTGGAAATTAATCTGGGCCGTCAATATTGATTGTAACAAATCTGGGCAGTTAATGTTGATTGTACCAAATCTGCATGGTAATTAATGTTGATTGCAATAAATCTGCATCGTAATAATTTGTTGATATCAGCAAATCAGAGTGAATAAATCTTGGTCAATCTCTTGCCACATGTCCCAACTGCCTGTTAGGTCGATTGCCATAAATCTGGATTGTTGGGATTCGATCAACTCCTGCCACATGTCTCAACTGCTATGAGCCGCATGGAGGACTGTCATAGTTTGGCCGCATGAGTGTGGCTTCGAGTCAGGGCCGCATAAGGATGGCCTTATCTGAACCGCATGGAAGTCTTTTAATCTGAGCCGCATGAGGGTGGACCCCCATGATTTGAGCCGCATAGGCGTAGCAGTCGCATGGGGGTAGCCTCCAACTGAACCGTATAAGGGTGGCCACGTGGCAGAGCCGCATGGGTAACAACCGTATGAAGATGGCAGCCGCATGAAGATGGCAGCCGCAAGAGGGTGGCAGCTGTATAGAAATGGCAGCCGCATGAAGGTCGCAGTCGCATGAGGGTGGCAGCCACATGGAGATGGAAGCCGTATGAAGGTCACAGCCGCATGAGGGTGGCAGCCGCATGGAGATGGCAGCCGCATGAAGGTCGCAGCCGCATGAGGGTGGCAGCCGCATGGAAATGGCAGCCACATGAAGGTGGCGGCCGTATTAAAGTAGGTAACCGTATAGTGAGCTTCGAAATTGGTAGATCGTGCCAGCTATAAAGATTTCCTTCGTTTCCCTAGGAGCGTGCCATTATATCAGAGTCATCATTACAGCTTTATGTCAGAGCTGTCAATTCACCTTTATGTCAGAGCTGCTGTGTTTATGTCAGAGCATTAAATGAGGCCGCTGCTTGATGGCCAGCTGTGGAGACGAACCGTATAGGGCCACGTGGCATTAAATAAGAATTAAATGAGGCTGCTGAAATAGAACCGCATGGCGCTATTGGGATGTCTGAGCCGCATGAGGCTCTGTAGGACTTTTGAGCCGCATGAAGCTCTAAAGGACTCTTGAGCCGCATGAAGCTTTAAGAGTTTCTTTGAACCGCATGAGACACCCTCTGTTTTGGGCCGCATAGACTTTTCTGTTCTTTTCTATGCTTCTACAGAAGCCGTATAAGGGTGCCAGCCGCATGAAGAAGGCTCATGCGGCCACCAATCCCAGCCGCATGCAGAAGGCCCATGCAGCCATTAATTCCAACCGCATGCAGAAGGCTCATGCGGCCACCAATCTCAGCCGTATGCAGAATACCTATGCGGCCAGCAATTCTAGCCCCAGCGAAATGGCCTATGCGGCACCCAATCCCAGCCACCGGTTATCTGCCCTATGCGGCTCGGGTTCAGTCTTTGATCGCCTCTCATGCGGTCCTGACATTAGATGCTCCAATGAGGATGTGCTAGACTCTGTGCGGCACAGTTTGGACTCTTCCTACCACGTGCCCTTGGGTGCTAGGAGGAAGAAGTCTATGACAGCGTGGCCTCGTCGAGCTTAGTCAGCTGTCCCAACCTCTGACCACTAGAGAGTCCTGCTAACTGTTATGCGGGCTTCTGATGGAGAGTTGTACATGACCGCCCGTATCCAGCTCCCGGCGGCAAACAGACAGGGTAGTTCTCCAACTTGGACTTTTCAATATTAATCCATATGACGGGAAGACCTCTGCAAGCCGGTACATGACCTACTTTGAAGTTACAACTGACCATCTGCCGCATGACGACGCCATCCTCACGAGATTGTTCATTTGGGTATTAGAGGGGGTCACATTCGATTGGTACCGTAACTTGCCGGATAACTGCATCCATTGCTTTGCCGGCTTTAAACATATGTTCTTGGAAAGGTTCTACGAGGTGGGACAAGATGTGACAATGTCAACCCTCATGGACGTTGTCCAAGAAGAAAAAGAGCTGACGAGGAACTACATTGAGCAGTTTCACTAAACCACGATGAAATTGCCCTCCGGTAACCCGGACTCTTCTTTAATTGAGATCTGCCAAAAGAGGCTGCTCCCCACAATCAACCTTTGGATGGGCGAAGATTAATTTAAAGACTGGAAGGCCTTCATCATCAGCGCCACTAGCACAGAAGCAAAATTGAAGAAGGCTCGCCAACTGGGGCTGCATATCTTGGATGGAGAGGATAAGAGTAAACGTCCTAATACCAACAACAACAACAAAGGCAAGTTCCTCAAAAAAATTATGACTAAACAATATCTTCCAACTATCTCTCAGATTGTGAGTTATGTACCATCTAGTACCGCTGAACTTACACTCTGACCCAAAATCTTCTATATTGTTGAGTTATGTACCCTCAGGTACCGCTGAATTTACTCTCTGACGGCTCCTAGTGGAATCATATCGTATCTCCTGGGCAGCAAGTCATGTATGATCATACCTCTAAACTTTCACCCCAAATGCTTTTTCCCATCGAAATCTCCTTCAAATCTATTATCCGCACCACCAGTGCGCAGAAGGGTAATAGGTCCACAAAACTTATCATAATCTATTACCCGCACTGCCAGTGCGCAGAAGAATAATAGGTCCACAAAAGTTTTCCTAATCTATTACCCGTACCACCAGTGCGCAGAAGGGTAATAGGTCCATGAAAGTTATCCTAATCTATTATTCGCACCATCGGTGTACCATAGATTAGTAGGTCCACGAAATATTATTCGAATCTATTTGCTCGCATTTCCATATGCACAAAAGGACAATAGGTCCACAAAATTCTCCAACGGGAAAAACAACCATGTCCATATTACCTCTGAGTCGTTTTTCAGTCCATCATAAACAAATCACCCAATACATATAACTTTTACGTTGATAACACCTCTGAGTTGTTCTGTGTATCCCCATTTGGCCTACTCCTACCATGTCATCACTACCTCTGAGTAGGAAGGCTTTATTTTGACCCATATTTACCACGTCCTCATTACCTCTGAGTAAATATGTTGGTTTTCTCTCCACTTATTATCAGTACTCGTATCGGCAATACACAAAATGGTAATAAGTCTATAAAAATTATCCTAATCTATTACTCGCACCACCGGTGTATCAATGAGTAGTAGATCCACAAAATATTATTCGAATCTATTTGATCGCATTTCCATATGCATAAAAGGGCAATAGGTCCACAAAATTCTCCAACGGGAAAAACAAGCACGCCCATATTACCTCTGAGTTGTTTTTCTGTCCATCATAAACAAACCACCCAATACATAGAACTTCCACGTTGATAGCACCTCTGAGTTGTTTTGTGTATCCTCATTAGGCCCACTCCTACCACATCATCATTACCTCTGAGTAAGAAGGCTCTACTTTAGACCTATATTTACCACGTCCTCATTATCTCTGAGTAAATATGTTGGTTTTCTCTCCACTTATTATCCATACTCGCACCGCCAGTACACAAAAAGGATAATAGGTCCACAAATGTCCACTGTTGACCACAAATGCTGTATTAGGTCCTCTAGTACATGTACCCTTTTTTTCACAATTATATATTTCTGGAACCCAGTTGTTCCGTGGCATTCATTACCCGTTACGTAGAACTTCCACGTCCATATTACCTTTGAGTTGTTCTATGTATCCTCAACTGAGTCCACTCCCACCATGTCCTCATTACCATCAACCCCATATTTACCATGTTCTCACCACCTCTGAGTAAATATGATGGTTTTTTCTCTCAACTTATTATCCGTACCTAAAACATATGTATGCCAAGGATGATAAGTCCACACAAAATCCCCAGCGGAAGTACCCAAACCTATCACGTCCATGCTACCTCTGATAGGATTGCCACACCAAAACAACTCTACTTTCCATTCTTCTTATTCAAAGTATTCCAAATTTAAAATTTGAAAACTTTGAAGGGGGTCTTGTAGAAACATGAAAAATATTACTTTTAGTCCCACATCGAAAAGGAGAAAAAGAAAGGGCTCACTCCATTCTATAAATAGAGCCCCCTTGCCTCCTTTGAAAAGGGCACCAACTTCTCTTCCCTCCTTCCAACTTGGACTCTTTCTACTACGCACCTTCAGGTGCTAAGTCGAAGAAGTCTAGGACAGCGCGGGCTCGTCGAGCTCAGTCAGCTGTCCCAACTACTGACCGTTAGAGAGTCCCGCTAACTGTTAAGCGGGCCTCTGATGGAAAGTTGTATAGGACCGCACGTGTCCAGCCCCCAGCGGCAAACAGACAGGGTAGTTCTCCAACTTGGACTTTTCCTACTACGCACCCTCGGGTGCTTGAGCGAAGAAGTCTAGGACAGCACGGCCTCGTCGAGCTCAGTCAGCTGTCCCAACTACTGACCATTAGATAGTCCCGCTAACTGTTAAGCGGGCCTTTGATAGAAAGTTATATAGGGCCACCCGTGTCCAGCCACCGGCGACAAACAAACAGGGTGGTTCTCAAGAGTCTCCCAACATTGATCGAGGGCAAGTGCTTTTACTAGCCCCGCATCAGGTAGCAAACATGATACCTACGCATTCGTATGCTCGGGATTCCTGGATCCATAAAGCAAGTAAAAATGTTGATCGAGATGTCGTTGACTTGCGAGATATGATCCTTCACAAGCGCAAGAAAAGAAGGGGATTCTCTATGTGGCTCAAAACCCAGGAAGCTCCATGCGGCTCAAAAATCAAGAAAGCTTCATACAGCTTAGAAATCTTCATGCGGCCCATAAATAGCAGAGAACCTTATGCGGTTCAAAATCAGCCTGAGCAGCTGGCCATAATTACTCTAACATAAAGATGACAGCTCTGACAGAGATGATGGCTCTGACATAAAGACAAGATATGACATGCTCCTTAAAAGACGAGAAAATTATCATGATATCTGGCACTGTTCACAAATTCTAAAAAGATTCTTTATGCGGATCACCTATGCGACCTTCATGCGGCTCAGTCATGAGACAACTCTCATGCGGCTCGAGCATGGATCATCTCTCATACGGCTCGGTTATGAGACGTCCTTCATGCGGCTCGGTCATGAGATGTCCTTCATGCGGCTCGGTCATAAGACATCCTTCATGTGGCTCGATTATGAGACACTCTTTATGTAGCTCAGCTATGGGACAGTCCTTCATGCGGCTCAGCCAGGATGTATCATTCATGCGGCTCACCACAGAGTAGCAGTTGAGACGCGTGGCAAAAATTGACCAAGTCTTTACAGTTCGGATTTAGTGCAACAAACAAATCATGATCAATCTTAACCAATCTCCAGCTGCCCACTTCTCGAGGCACAGTTACAAGAATGTGGCCTAAAATTAGCCACGTGGCTGTACACTCCATTACTCATAAATTCCTATAAATAGCAAGGTGCTATTCCCTTGCATACACAGAGATACAGACAGAGACACACAAAGAGATATACACACCCAGGCAGAGAGAGAGAGAGCATTTCTTTACCGGAGCTGAGGTTGCGTTCGATCGTCCAAGAAGTAAGGCACAGTTGATAGCACATTCCCGAGCCTCTACCGTCACCCCCCAGAATCAAAACTAAACAATTGAACTTAGATTGCTTTTCCTAGGTTTTGTTCCTAGACTCTCTTTTGTACAAGTGAGTTTGTAATTGTGAGTTAAAGTTCAGTCCTCCTATAAAATTGTTATGTTCTACGACAATCAATGACAAATAATCCACCCCAAAAATCTCGTGTCCACGTGTCCTGAGTAGGGAGAACTCAGTGTCGGACAGCAGGACACTGTCCGTACGGGCACAGTGAGCATATTCGTGTCCTATTTGGACACGAACACGGCTCAAATTTGACTCAGTCTAAGGGGAAATCAATACATGCATATAAATCATCATTTCCATTCAATTACTTTTGAAAAATAGCAAATAAATTCCATTTGGGGCATTTACACAAATACTTGCAAAGGGATTATGATACGTGTCTGATAGAGACACGAAATCAATGCAAAACTTCACCAATCATACACCACAGCTAGGGGACACCTAGATCTAGGCTATTATGTAAAGAAATCAGGATTAAAAGATAGTTTATGGTGTTTACGTATAGAGTATCAATGACAAGGAAAAAGCCCCAAATATGATGATTCCTCTTGTAAGCCAAAAGCTCCAAATTGTACCAAATCTGAGATTTCTCTCCATAAATAGAAAATAGAGTGGGATTAGGTTCTAATGCAAGAAACTAGAGTCAAAAAGGAATTAATATGGAAGAGTTATGAATTAGGGAAGAAGGACCAATACCTTTCTCTTTTCAAAAGTTGCTTGATGCAAAAGGGGCAAGAACTAGGAAGAGGGATTATATGGGGGGATCCCTATGTAGCCGGCCATAAAGGAGGAAGTAGGGTTAGGGTTATGACTAATAGGCTTGGGCCAAGTTTCAATGATAAAGAAAATCAATCCATAAGTCAAAAGTCCATGAACCTAATCATTTATTCTCTATATGAAACTTGATTCAAAATGACTTTACTTGGGTTGACTTAAGTTAGACTAGGGTCCCACCATGCTATTCAATTCACTATAGCTAAAGTCAACATCTAGGTTAGTCTCCAAAGTCTCAACTAGCAAAGGTCAAAAATAAAAACCATCACTCCAATAATTCAAAATAAATCCAAAATTTTCAAAATGACCAAAATACCCTCAAGATAAAATATGGTAGTGACAAATCACCTATGCGTTCCAAGTGGCGAGCGACGCCGGGAGCTGATGACAAAGGCACATAACATGATATATTCTATTCATCTTGGAGGTACGAAGATGTACAGGGATTTGTATCAGTACTACTAGTGGCATGGAATGAAGAAGAAGATCGCTCGATTTGTAGTAAGATGCTTGGTCTGTCAGCAGGTCAAGGCCGAGCACCAAAGGTCTGCCAGACTATTGCAACCACTTTCCATACCTGAGTGGAAGTGGGAACATATCACGATGGACTTCGTCACTGTATTTCTAAGGAGCCATAGCGGAAAGGACGCAGTTTGGGTCATCATGGATCGACTCACCAAGTCGGCTCACTTCTCGCCGTTTAGAGTTAGGCAATCTATAGAGATTCTGGCTGATTTATATATGAGGCAAATAGTACATCTGCACGGAGTGCCGGCAAGCATTGTGTCGGATCAAGATACCAGATTCACCTCACATTTTTGGAGGAGTATGTAGGAGAGTTTGGGGACTCGCCTCAAATTCAACACAACTTATCATCCGCAGACTGATGGATAGTCAGCACACATGATCCAGACAGTCGAGGATATGCTGAGAGCATGCATATTGGATTTTGGAGGATCTTAGGAGAATCATATTCATTTGGTGGAATTTACCTACAACAACAGCTACCAGGCAAGTATGCAGATGGCACCATTCGAGGCACTGTACGGCAGGAAGTGTAGGCCTCCAAATTACTAGAGTAACGTCGGAGAGCGTCAGATACTTAGTCCAGAGCTAGTGACCTAGATAGTGGAGAAGGTAAAGCAGATTCAGAGCCATCTTTTAGCGACACAGGACAGGCAGAAGCACTGGACTAATACACATCGCTGACCCA
>JANAVB010022100.1:0-31266 GCA_029216955.1 Iris pallida
TATTATAATATATATAGAAAAATATATATATATATATATATATATTATATATATATATATAATTATATTATATATATATAAATTCGTACATATTGTAAGGATAGTAAAATATATGTGTACATGTAGAATGTGTGGGTAATACCTATATATTGGCTAATAATATTACCTAGTATATATTACCTAGATGTAAGGGTAGGGTTTACCTAGTATAGGTAAACACATATATATGTGATAGGCTAATACTATAAATTAGGGTAAAGGATTACCTAGTATATATATAGGTAATGTAACTAGGTACGTAATGGGAATTATCTTTTCCTATGTATTCAAATAGGTTAACTTAACCTAGGTTGACTCGATTTGACCAAGGTTGACCAGTTTGACCCAAAAGTCAACCCTTAAGTGAAATTGACCTAGTTTGACTCCGAATGCCTAGTTTTGACCTAGAATTGACTTAGAATGCATATCATACTTTAAATATCCATGTTTAACACACTTAAACACAAATTGACATGTATATCTCATATATAGATCTTTTTGACTTAACTTTGGGTCTCGATTCATATTTACTACGTAGGACGACAAGCGAGTACATTCGCTGATAGTTTTTATTATCTGAATTATTATCATTCAGCTTCTAGTATAGTTTTACCGGATTCTTTGACACAACATAGATTGACATTTCTGGATTCATTTACTTGCGACACATGCATCTTACTTATCTGGCCTCTATTTCTAGAATTACCTACTGGAATCACTTACTTTCTAGCTGGACTTGTACTTGATTTACGTATCGGGATATGGATTCACTTGTACTAGTCAGGGCGGGGAAATACTTGAGTAGATATGTAAATATTCCTAATCATGTTGGAATCACCCCTACTAGTCTGATCTATAAAGATTGCCATCACACACTAGCCAAGTGTGCGATGTGCCGTATTATCCCCTAGTCGTTTGCATATCGAAAGCAGTATTTTAAAACACATTAGTTTAGTGCTTTCTTGCTGGACTCATATTATACTTGTTGGACTACATTATACTTGTTGGACTCACATCACATATGTTCTAGCTTAGTTATCTTATTTACATTCTTCATTGCCATGTTTCACTGGTTTACCATATTTACTTTCCTTGTACTTCAGTTAGTTGTTGTTCTATTTTATACCCTGACTCATTCTTTTCCTTCTCATCAAGTATTACTTACTCTAACTGTTTTATAGTCTTTGTCATTTAATTAGAATTATTAAAAGAGGTGTGCTCGTTCCATCCTGACTGTATATACTTTTAGATGACTGCTTCAGGGACTTGTATCCCATATTCTACCGAGCCGACGAGGGGATAGCAACCATGGTCCTGATGCTTAGGAGTGATTACGAGGGGCTTAGTTACTATAATAGCTTTGTGATAGATTCACTATTAGAATTCTTGGCATGTATATATAATTGAGACTTGTTATTATATTAGATATTTGGATATCGTTATTGTATTGGAAGTTGTTGATATTTTAGTCTTTGTAGTTTATTAGACTTCTTTGATATCATATCGTGCTTTAGATTGTGAGTGGGTATTCAGTGTTATCATTTGTACTTTATCCTCCATTTGGAGTTGAGATCTATGACAGGTACATTATATCATTGTGTGAGATTGATAGTCAGCGACCTAGACAACATATATCGTCGATGCTGCGGCGTCGGCTGAATGTTATTCACTACTCGTGCCACTATACCGGGTGCGGGCCATGACAGCATGGGTTGCTCCTACTGCTTCTCCAATTCATGTAGGGGTGTCAGCAGCATTTGGGGGCGCCCCATCGCTGGTTTAGAGGACCATTCCAGTGAGCCAGAAGTGATTCGTCCTCTACCTCCGCAACCAGCTAACGCAGAACAAATGTTTTCGTTATTCCATCAGATGATGGAGGCATAGCGAGTTCAGGCTGAGGCCCAGCAGAAGCAGGCAGATGTCTTGTGCCAGAGCATCGAGAGTGCTCATCAGTTAGCTCTTGCTACTTTGGAGAAGCTAGCTACGATCCAACCTCAGGCTTCTCCCGTCCAACAAAGTAGCAGGCGAGGCCTGGTATGGTTATAGACTTCAAGACGATGTCCCCTATAGTGTTCAATGGAACAGAGGGGATTCTTTATGCCGATGATTGGCTGGAGGATATAGAGAGGAGCTTACGGTTGGCTCAGATTCTAGAGGGCCTGCAGGTAGAAGCAATAGCTTGCTAGCTGTTTGATATCGCTCTCACGTGGTATCACACTAATCCTCGACTAGTAGTGACAGGTCTAAAATTGGATATTTTCAAGAAGTTATTCAAGGAGAAGTTCTTCCCGTACCTGGCTCTGAGTGCATTGGAGAGCCAGTTCTAAGGACTGGTACAGGATAACATGTCAGTGGATGATTATGTAGCTGAGTTCTTCCATCTGAGCCAATTCGCCAAGACATGGTTCAGGAGCCAGGGGATCGAGCCCAAAAGTTCAGGAGGGACCTGAATTTCAAGGCCAAATCTCGCACATCTGGGGATTGTACGACGACATTCAAGGACATCATGATTGATGTCCAGATAGGAGAGGAGGACTTGGGTCTCAGCCCTAAGAGGATTAGTGATGCGATGGGTGTTGGTTCCAATATAGGACTGGCCAAGCATTCATATATTCAGCAGAGGTCGTTTCAACAACAGTATCATACACCAGCCCGTGCACATCTTCAGCAGGTGCAGAGACAGGTCCCTCAGTGTGATTTTTGCGGGAAGCTAGGACAAACTTGAGTGGTCTAAAGGAAAATGTTAGACATCTAACTTTTTTGCGGATCTCCTGACTACCAGCTGAAGGACTGTATATCCCGTTCAACTCAGAGAGGTCCAGCTAGAGCACCTCCTGCTAGGGCTCCAGTAGAACCTGTCGTTCACTCGAAGGGACCGCCGCTCTCGACTCAGCAACAATGTTTTACCCAGTACCAGCAACAGAGGGGTGTACCTCAAGGTAGAGCGTTCGCTTTGGCGATTGAGGAGGTTGAGCCGTTAAAAATATGGTAGCAGGTTCAATTCTTCTCGATTCCTTTCCTGTATTAGCATTATTCGACTCTTGTTCTACACATAGCTTTGTATCTGTCTTTTTTGCTCTTAAACAAAATATTTTTACTGAATCATTTGGTAGCACTGGCAAGATCATGACCGGAGGAGGCATTATCCTGGTCAGTCATGTTGCAAAGGACGAAGAGTTTTTTTGGGAGGTCAGGTTCTGAGTGCTTGCTTTCTCGTAATTTTATTTCCGAGCTACGATATTGTACTTGGGATGGATTGGTTGAGTAGGCACCATGCTGGCATAGATTGTAGAGGAGACAGAGTTTTGTTCAGTCCATCGACAGACAGAGCCAGAGTTCGAGTTTGTCAGAGGGGCAGCTGAGCAGAAGGATAGATTTTATGGAGCTATGGTGGAAGGGAAGGAGTAGTCATATCCATTGATAGCAGAGTTCATGGATATTTTCTCTGATGAGTTATCGAGGTTACCACCGGATAGGGATATTGAGTTCTTTGTAGACTTGGTGTCGGTCGCTGAGCCTATCTCGCAGCACGTCTTTAAGATCAACAACAACGAGTTTGCAGAGCAAAATAAGCAAGTCGACATGCTGCAGGACAAGAGATTTATCAGATCCAGTTTCTCACCTTGGGGTGCTCCTGTTCTGTTTGCATAGAAGAAGGATGGATCGGTACGTATCTGTTTTGACTACAGGGTACTGAACAACCTCAATATCAAGAAGAAATACCCGTTGGCGATGATTGATGATTTGTTTGATCAGTTGAGCGGCACAAAGGTATTTTTGAAGATAGATTTGAGGTCTAGGTACCATTAGCTGAAGGTGACGAAGGAAGACATTCTGAAGACTGCTTTTCGGACTCGATATGGCCACTATAAGTTCCATCGTTATGCCGTTTGGGTTGACTAATGCCTTGGCGATATTCATGAACTTGATGAACAAGATATTCCATCAGTACCTTGACAAGTTCGTGGTGGTCTTCATTTATGAAATTTTGGTCTATTCGAAGACGCCAGTGGAGCACGAAGAGCATCTGAGGATTGTACTAGAGACCCTCAGGAAGGAGCAGCTCTATGGGAAGCTGTCGAAGTGTGAATTCTTCCTGGAGCAGGTAGAGTTCTTGGTTGATATTGTGACCATGAAAGGGATCTTAGTGGACCCGAAGTAGATTTTAGCAGTTGATTCTTGGTCCACACCAAGCACAGCTGTGGGACATTTAGAGCTTTTTGGGTCTGGCAGGCTACTACCGAAATTTCGTTTAGGACTTTTCTCGAATTACAGAACCGATGAGTAGACTCACCAGAAAGGATGTGGAGTTCGTCTGGACTGAGGAGTGTTAGGTCGCCTTCGATGAGTTGAAGAAATGGTTGACCATGTAGAAGCAAAAATAAATTATGATATATTTTTATCATATTTTATAAAAAAGACCAAGTCAAAAAGTTCAAAGCTCTACGCAGAGGTCAAATAGAGTCTAATTCAAACTCTACGTAAGAGCCATCCTCAGACTCTACGCAAGAGCCATCCTCAGACTTTACGCAGAAGACAGGCTATCTACATCGCATTAAATACGCGATTGATATTTCTCTGACAGATTAATTTTCTGACAAAAGATTTGCACAGAAGCGAAGAAGATTATTTCACACTAACCCAGGATCATTAATGTAAACGGGCTACTTTACGCTCAAGAAACAACTTCCTTTACGCATGAAAGTTATTTGAGCTTTTTACGCTCAAGGCTATCTTAGCCACTTTTTTATGTATGCGTAGAGTTTATTTGAGCTAACTATACGCTCAAGGATATTTCTTAGCCACTTTACGCAGGAAGCTTACTTTGGGCTATTTTACCCTCAGCTTTTTCTGATTATGTGGGAACATGGCTTGTGTACATGGCTTTCATGCCCCATTTTTTGAGGACGTAGGAACGTGTTATTCTTGTTTTGCTGAAGTAATGGGACATGTGTCTGTAGGACCGTTGAGCACCTCTAGAGGGGGGTGAATAGAGTGTGTGCGTGTGCAGCAGAAAATAATCACCAATAAAAAAACTTTAAGCGATAACTATGGCAGTAAATAAATCCAGTAAAGTAAGAGTTAAGAATTCAAACTCAGTGACACAGCGATGTATACTGGTATCCCTCTGAGAGGACTAATCCAGTCTCGAGTACTCTTGCTCGATGTTAATCCACTATGGCACAAGCTTTAACTGAGTGCTTGCAACTCTTACAACACCGTGCTTGGCGACAAGTGCACGACCGACTTCACAACACCGTGCTTGATGACGAGCGCACGACCAGCTCCACAACACCGTGCTTGGTGACGAGCGCACGACCGACTCCAGAAGGCAATTGGAAAACTGGAACGTTTTCTGAATACAACCTTCGATACAACTCTTCAATACCAAACTCTAGATTAAACAGAAACTGTACTGGCTTGGCTAAGAGTCGTAAAGGCTTAGATATGAAAGTAAAAGCTCAGAACACTTTAGATAGAGAAGATAAGAGATGAAATTGGATTGTTGAAATGAATGGTAATCTCAACTCTATTTATAGTGTTTTTGGGAGACCGAACTCGGGCAGAGTTCGGACAGAGTTCGGATGCTAGGATTTCGCATACGAACGTTGGATGCAGATTTGGTGGGAACTGTATTTCAAATAACCCAGACCGAACTCGGGCCGAACTCGGACCGAACTCGGACCGAACTCGGTCAGAGTTCTGTCAGAGTTCTGCTGGTTCAGAACAGTAAGGAATAAACCAAATTTGCATAGGTTTTGGGCTTTGTGGATTTTTGGGATACGTAGGTAGGCTTATTTTGTTTGTGGACTGAGAAAAACCTAAGCCAGTACCGATCCGATCAATCTCACATTTTTCCTAGACTCAAATAAAAGGAAAAATACAGAATAAATATGAAAACCAATAGCCCTTTAGATGACGTCTTTTTCCTGACATAGAAGACGCATTTTTCCTTGACGGCAATTGTCCAAAGATAAACAGATCTGAAAATCTGAATACCTTTCGGGGGCTTCGCCCCCGAACCCCTGACGGGGGACGCTGCCCCCTCGACCCCTGTCCGCTGACCGGGCAGCGGAACCCCCGATGCGAGGCCCCGGATAGGTCGTTGGGCAGTTCTGAGAAATCTCCTTGTACAACGCCGTCTTTGGCCCATCAATAATTCTCTATTGCATATGTCCTGGTTTGATCATGTTTGATCATGCTTACAGCATGTCTACAAATACATGTTAGAAGAGCAAAGCAGTATCATGCATTATGATACAAACATATCAATATGATATAGAACATTTAGGACAAAGCTAAGTTTAAGTAGCAACATGATAGTAATTATATGAATAATAGTGATGTCATCATGTTAAACTTAATTGATTAGCCATATTCAAAAATATGATATAATCATTGGGCTAACAATCTCCCCCTTATTAATATATATACAATAGATGCATGTATCACTAATAAACACATAATACTAGAATATTGTGTGCTGACTTAACTTATTTCTCCCCCTTTGACATGATCAAAAAAAAATAAGCTCCCCCGTAATTAGAGCTAAAATGAACTCAAGCAGAAGTAAAAGAGGAAAGCAAAAATAATCATGATCAAGGATTAGGAGAATAGTGTAATGACAAGTGTTGAAAATTGCATAACTAAAGAATAAAAACTTGTCAAAAATAGTTGGTTGAACTTAAACAAAGAACATTTAAATCAAACAATACATAGTTTACCAACTAGAAATCCAAAAAAAATGATATTCAAAACTCAATATTATGATAAATATAACTATAGTTTTGAAATATACCAATAAAGGATTTCAATAAGAAATAGATATCAATATAGCAGAAATAAATCATTGGTCATAAATAATTCATGAGAAATTCACAGATCTAGTATATACCAAATAAAAAAATAATGAAACTTTTAACAATGATCACAAAAAAATATGATTCATAATTTGCCCATACAAATTAGTGAATCAATTCCATAAAGAGTATAATCATTGGAAAATAAAAATTAAAAGACGTATACTAGAATCTTTGCAAAATCTATACCAAAGTTCATGCATTTGAACTCAAATACCTTAACATGATATATGTATATCCATTAGATAAACATGAAGGTAATGAAGACAAAATACTTGGGAAGGAGAAATCCAGTCGACTTGAATGCTCCCCCACAAAGTATGAAACGTCTAAGTATAGATAATCATGAACTTTGAGATAAAATCTCAATAAGAAATGCCCAATCAATTTAAGCTCAAAGGAATCATTAATAAGGATAATTAAATATATTTGGCAACTTTTACAAACTCATAAAATGAGAGAATAAAAATAATAATAATCATATATTCTCTCATCTAATACAAATCCAAATATCATGAACAACTCAACAAGATATTTAAGTAAAAGAATATATGTCCATGATGAACTAGTTATACCACATATTAAGGGCATAAAGGAATTGAAACAATTAATTTGCTCCCCCTTAAAATATGCGTATATAGTTCAAAAATAATTCACATGATCTAAGGAATATCCAAGATATGCATCTTTTCTTTCCTTTGATCAAATGCATATAAAATTTCAAACTCAAACAAATATCATCTTTAGGCAAGAAAAAGAAATATCCAATAAATAAACGCTTAAAGATGAAGAAACTATGTCTTCAATAAAAAATATAACACAAATCATTTCATGTAAGTAAAAGATTTTTGAAGGCTGTCTTTAATAATAACATTGAGTACGAGACAGATTCAATAAAAAAAATCAAAAAGACTTTTCAAAAATATGGAATTTATTACGAAAAAAAAATTGTCTTAGTAGATGTTCGAATGCATCCATTTAGTCCTCAGACTGAAAGCTGGCAATTCGAATCACAGAAACAATTTAATAAAAGAATCCATAAATCATAAATAACTCCATTTGAACAAATAAACATAACAAGATATATGTCCGAAGAAAAATGAATTCTAGATATATGACATGTCAAGGGGCTAATTGACTTGAAATAATTAACTGCTCCACCTTTACATGGTTATATCCAAAAATAATAGTATAGATAAAATTTAAGAATTTCGGAGACATATTTCCAGAAGTAGAAAGTTAATCCAAAAATAGTAGGTCTTCTTATCAAAGTTCATTTCTTCCCTTTTTAAAGCCTTTGCACGGTGTCCACCTGACAACCGTAAGGTTAAAGAAAAGAAACGCTTTGAGAGAGAGACTCAATTTGCTTGACTTCTCTCCGCAAAGAATTACTACTATAGGCAGTTAGTAACTTGAATAAGAAGATAATATAAAGCTCAAAATCATGAATATTACGCAAGTTAAAGACGAAATCATAAGACCATAATATTCAATGAGTAGTCACAAATACGAAAAACAATCATCTTTAGACAAAAGAACAAATATCCATTAAATGAACATTCAAAAATAAAACTATCAAAAGATATTTCAAATTAGCATGATGAATAATCGTATAAGTCAAAAGATGACATAAATTGATCTATGCTATAGAATCTCACAATCGACAAGATAGATCAACATATGCTACCTTTTGTGAAAATATAAAGAGAGAATATTATCCATCAAATCTAAAATTCAAAATCCATCAGATAATAATTGCAATTAGATCTCAATAAATCTTTAGTTTATAAAGCATTGATCAATCTTGGATTAGCTGTAGAGGTACTGTCCCAGCTAACGGAGGTTCACCGGGAACACTTAAGTACCGCTTCGCTTCGACCGTAGTCGTGGTGACAGACAGACCCTTTGTAGGCTTGTACCCAAAATAAATCTCTTCTTTAATAACCGAGGATTTAAAAAGAATTAGTGCAATATGAAATAAATTATATTCTATGGACTTAAAATCTTAGAATAATGTAGCAAACAGCATAAGATGTATCAAATACATTAATCCATATGTGCTACTAAATCATTGGATAACAATAAAATATAAAATATTTGTAAATCAAAAAGTAAGACCTAGATACGTTGATGTATTCTGGAATCTAGGGGACTGGGTTCAGTACCTTGGATCCAGAACTAGATAATAGTTGCATTTAGACCTTAATAAATCTTAAGTCTATAAAGTATTGATCACTTCGGGTTAGCTGTAGGGGCCGGTTCCCAGCTAGCGGTAGTCCGAAGACTAGTGCACCGTGTCGCTTCAGGCTATTTACACCTGTATGACAGAAGGACCCTTTCGGCTTGTTCCCAAAATGATTTCTACTCTTAAGAACTTAGATTCAAAAGAATATATGCAGTATCATCGAACATCATCGAAATCCAGAAATCAAAAAAAAAACCGTAAATACCCAAAGAATGGTTTATCAAGATCAAGATATAAAAAAAATATTATGTATCCAAAATGTCAACCAAAAAGCCAAGAAAAATATACATCATTAAAAGAGGCTTTGAGGAAGAAGCTGATAAAAATAAGAACATAAATTGTTAACAAAATCAACAACTTAAGTATGAGATAAGCACAAGTTTGAAACTACTTTTCAAAATAATATAATATAGAACTTGAACTTAACTCATATATCCCCATAAAAATATTATACAAAAATATAAGAAACATGAGCAATATATAAATAAAAATGAATTATTCATGTATCCTTAATAAGCATAAAAAAAATATCACAAGATCAAAAACATGCATAAATAAACTTTATCAGACAAAGATGTAATTGATTCATAAGAAGTTAATCACAATAAAATTTGAGAATCAATAGTGAATATATTATGCCAGCA
The DNA here is from genome assembly GCA_029216955.1 of Iris pallida. Taxonomy (NCBI): domain Eukaryota; kingdom Viridiplantae; phylum Streptophyta; class Magnoliopsida; order Asparagales; family Iridaceae; genus Iris; species Iris pallida. Next base: position 9,789 of record JANAVB010022100.1, read on the forward strand.
CAAGGTTAAAATAAAATTATATGTATATACTTTTCAAGTAAATAGCAGACTTGTGCTAAACATACATACTCACAAAATACTGATCAAAGTAAATATGACATGTTAAAGACAAATCGGTAAGAAGTGACCATTAAAAAATATTAAAGGCGAAGAGACAAAAGCATATTCACCAAAACAAAATTAAGCTCCTATGCATGCTTCAAGAATAAAGATTAAAAGCAAAGAGCATACATGGATAAATGTGTCACAGTAATAAAAGAAAGACTATATAGTATGAAATAATCATTTAAGCTAAACAACTAGTCAAGCTAGGATTATGTCACAAATTGTTTTAAACAATAAACAATTAAAAGATATCAATGAGATCTAATAGCAAGACATCAAAAAGAACATGCATGATATTAAAAAAAAACTATTTAGAAAGCATGTTACCGAAGTGGTTCTAGTGACCACACTTCTGTTGGTGCAATTGCTTGGAAGATGACCTTTGTAGCTTTGCAATCACCAACATGTTCTATGGTTCTATTTGACATGAGAGGCTTCACCTGCAATATTAGGTGAAGACTTTGGTATCCAATACTTGGATCCATATTTGTTAGCTTTGGGAACCCATTTGCACAAGTTCATATCAACAAGTTTTCTAATCTGACAATGATTAGAAACATGTCCATTCATACCACAATAATGACAGAAAGTATTAACATTAGGGCTATGTGCAGCAGTATGAGAACGTGCGGTGTGATATGATGTGCGTGGATACTTGTAATAAAAAGCATGGTTGTATGAAGCTTTAGTTTTGCTTGCTTCCTTAGTAAAAGATCTGACGTGTGTGACTTTGTGATGTGCTAAGTGTCCTGTATTAGACTGAGTCGTAGGTTGTACTACCTGCTTTCCCAGTCTAATCTCTAACTTTTTAGAGTTAGCACAGATCTCATCATACTTAGCAGAGAGTGCATCAATTCTACATGAAGCAATAGAATACTTCTTCTTTTCTGATTCTAATTCCTCCTTAAGTTTAGTATTTTTTTGAGTGCTCTCATGCAATCTAAACTCAAGTGTGGAAATCTCAGTAGAATTATCAGAAGTAGAAGTATTTTTTGCATCATTCAATAAGCAAGTAAGCTTTTCAATCTCATGCTTATAGGATAGAATATCCTTTCTAGCTTGCGTATACTTATCTAATACTTTCTTGTGTTCTTCTAACAGATCACTGAAAGCATCAGATAAATTATCATAAGAAAATTCACTCTCTTCAGAAAAAGAATTTTGTACCTCGTTAGATAATGCCATTGAGCATAAATTTGCAGCTTGATGAGGTCTCTCTTCTTTTTCTTCTTCTTCAGACTCTCTTGCTTTGCTTTCACACCATATACCCGATGATCTTCCTTCATTTGATTGTTCGTAGTGACTCTCCTTTCTTGTAGTAGTACAATCGTCTTGGATGTGGTCTATCTTCTTGTAGTTGTCACATATAAGCTCTTCTTCGTATAAGGGATTGTGTTGTACCTTTAATCCCAATTCTATCATACACATATTTGCATCATTATGAAGACTATCCTCCTCTCTGGAGTTGCTAGCTTTGCTTTCATACCTGCACTCATAAGTAGCTTCAAGAACTTTCCAAATTTTATGAGATGTTGTACAAGTAGAAATAAAATTGAATACATTTGTGTCTACAGCACAATAAAAAGCATGCTTTGCTTTTGCATCAAGGCTAGCTAACTTCTTTTCTTCCTCTGTGTAACTATAATAAGGCTTGTTAATAATAGAGGATGTGAGAATAGAAGTGATAGTAGGCTTTTGGTAGCCATTGACAACAATTGACCATAAGTCAAAGTCTTGAGACTTTAGGTACAAGCTCATCCGTGTTTTCCAATAACTATAGTTCATTCCATCAAATATTGGGAGTCTATTTGTGGATTGCACTTCACCTGTGAATATTGAATTCACGGCTGCCATATTTATACTCTCTAGAGTGTTATATATGAATACAACCCGCTTTGATACCAATTGTAGGACCGTTGAGCACCTCTAGAGGGGGGTGAATAGAGTGTGTGCGTGTGCAGCAGAAAATAATCACCAATAAAAAAACTTTAAGCGATAACTATGGCAGTAAATAAATCCAGTAAAGTAAGAGTTAAGAATTCAAACTCAGTAACACAGCGATGTATACTGGTATCCCTCTGAGAGGACTAATCCAGTCTCGAGTACTCTTGCTCGATGTTAATCCACTATGGCACAAGCTTTAACTGAGTGCTTGCAACTCTTACAACACCGTGCTTGGCGACAAGTGCACGACCGACTTCACAACACCGTGCTTGATGACGAGCGCACGACCAGCTCCACAACACCGTGCTTGGTGACGAGCGCACGACCGACTCCAGAAGGCAATTGGAAAACTGGAACGTTTTCTGAATACAACCTTCGATACAACTCTTCAATACCAAACTCTAGATTAAACAGAAACTGTACTGGCTTGGCTAAGAGTCGTAAAGGCTTAGATATGAAAGTAAAAGCTCAGAACACTTTAGATAGAGAAGATAAGAGATGAAATTGGATTGTTGAAATGAATGGTAATCTCAACTCTATTTATAGTGTTTTTGGGAGACCGAACTCGGGCAGAGTTCGGACAGAGTTCGGATGCTAGGATTTCGCATACGAACGTTGGATGCAGATTTGGTGGGAACTGTATTTCAAATAACCCAGACCGAACTCGGGCCGAACTCGGACCGAACTCGGACCGAACTCGGTCAGAGTTCTGTCAGAGTTCTGCTGGTTCAGAACAGTAAGGAATAAACCAAATTTGCATAGGTTTTGGGCTTTGTGGATTTTTGGGATACGTAGGTAGGCTTATTTTTGTTTGTGGACTGAGAAAAACCTAAGCCAGTACCGATCCGATCAATCTCACATTTTTCCTAGACTCAAATAAAAGGAAAAATACAGAATAAATATGAAAACCAATAGCCCTTTAGATGACGTCTTTTTCCTGACATAGAAGACGCATTTTTCCTTGACGGCAATTGTCCAAAGATAAACAGATCTGAAAATCTGAATACCTTTCGGGGGCTTCGCCCCCGAACCCCTGACGGGGGACGCTGCCCCCTCGACCCCTGTCCGCTGACCGGGCAGCGGAACCCCCGATGCGAGGCCCCGGATAGGTCGTTGGGCAGTTCTGAGAAATCTCCTTGTACAACGCCGTCTTTGGCCCATCAATAATTCTCTATTGCATATGTCCTGGTTTGATCATGTTTGATCATGCTTACAGCATGTCTACAAATACATGTTAGAAGAGCAAAGCAGTATCATGCATTATGATACAAACATATCAATATGATATAGAACATTTAGGACAAAGCTAAGTTTAAGTAGCAACATGATAGTAATTATATGAATAATAGTGATGTCATCATGTTAAACTTAATTGATTAGCCATATTCAAAAACATGATATAATCATTGGGCTAACAGTGTCACCATGCGTAGAGGCTAAAAACTTTATATGGGACACATGTCATCACACATAAAGGCTGATTGTCAGTCGTGCGTGGCAGTTGCATGCGTAGAGATCTAATTCTGTTGTTTTCTCTGTACAGAGGGTCTAGTCTATAAATAAACTTCTTTTTTATTAAAGGGGGATAAAAAAAAATTTTGGGGAGCCCAGAGACTTTCAAAACAAAGTGATTTTCCAGAGTATTTCTCTTCAACTTTTCTTCAAGAACAGAGTGAAGCAAAGCAGGAAAGCATTCGACTGTGCCATCAGTGTCAAGTGTGTCGATACCTTTATGGTGACTTAGTTCTTCCGGTTGTTCTTCTCCAAGCAGTTTTCTTTATCATCATCGTGTGGTCCAAGGAACAAAGTGATCGCTCTCAGATTAGACTTCCGTAGCAATACTTTCCAGAATTTATTTGTACTTTTGTACTTTTTTTGTTTTCTTTCAAAAGCCTTTTAAGGGCATTTTGTTAAGTGAAACAAAATTGCGACTCTACTGGGGACGACTTTCTCCTATGACAAGAAAGCAATTGCTCAATATGATGATGTGTCTATTGGATCGACAAAGAAGACTCTGGTTGTTCAATTCGACGAGACTGCTTAAGAAGAAATGCTCCGAACTGGGGGTAGTGCTCGCTGCTCCAATGTTCAAAAATAACGAAAGGTGCGCAAAGTTTGGATTCCTAAGTCCAAAGCACCCTCTGATCTCTCCGTTGTCTCTGAAGGCAAGAGAATTCTTCCCACTCCTGTTGTTGGAGCTCTCGTCCGTGACGAGGTAGTCCCTACTTCAGTGTTGCGTCCTGTGCGTAAAATTCAGTCTCCCTTCTGTGACGTGGTAGACAATTCTGTCTTGCGCTATACGCGTAAAGGCAAATCTTCCGTCTGTGATATGGCAGATACTCCTGTTTTGTGCTATATACGTAAAGGCAAATCTTCTGTCGGTGACGTGGTAGATAAAGTTCACAATGGTGCTTTTGCATCTAAAGTGAACTTGTCTACACGCGTACAGCGTAAAAATAAGTCTCATATAATAAACAATTCTTTTGATTTATCCAAGGAGACAATAAATGTTGGCAAAACTTCTGTTTTATGCCAACAATCCTATAATGCTGCTTTAAGCAAAGTGCCTAATCTTAGGATTATGCGCAATGCGGATGGTGTTCTCAGTGCACACAAATCAACTCCAGATTCACGCACACAACTTCAGGTGCATAAAAATGCACAACTTTCTTCTGCCAATGAAGCTAGTAATCTTCTTTTTACACAAGGGACTAAATATTTCTCTGTCCCCATTGTAAAAAGAAAATACTACCTTCTAATTCTTCTGATTTACGCGAGCTACTTGTGCAAAAGCGTAAAAACAGAAAATCTCCTGTAACACTCTCTCAAGAAAACCATCATTGCGAGTGTCATCAAATTGTAATCAAATGTTGCTGTTCTGCTACTAAATTGTCAGTTTTCGACCGATTAAGCTACAACATACCTCAGCAACAAATTGATGACCAAGAACATGAGTTGTCCTATGTATCAGTCAATATGGCATCTCATATCAATAGAGGACGACGTTCAAGACAAAATTCGTCCCAGACTCCAGGTCAACAACGGTTCAACCGAATCCTTGACTTGAAGGAGTATATCAACATACTCGGTCAAGAAGTCAACGACCTTTAAATATGCATTCTTCAGATTCAGAGGCTGGGGGTACCCAGTACTTGGAGTCAGAAACTGATAGCGTTAATTTATATCTGTACACCAATACTTTTGTAAGTTCAAGAGAAGTTGAATCTTATGCTATCAGAGAAGAACATGAGACGTCTACTTCTCATACAGAACAACGTCTTTCTGTAGTGGAACAATCGCTAAAGGATATGCTTGCAATGATGCAAAATATGCATCAGTTAATAACGAATCAGCAAACAGTCCAACCAGCAGTGGCAATAACGGTGCAAGTAGCAGCGCAAACTCAAGATAGTCAAAAGGTTGACGTACCTTTGAATAATCTGAGTCAAAAGCCTATTATCAACCAAAACTCCGCATCTCCTGATCCTCTCATTCCAGAAGATGTATCACCTCCGATGGGGGTTAAGGTACATCCAGCCACTATTCAATCAAACATACTCCCTCAAACTAATGAAGGTATTCAAGCTGTTCGGGAGTTAAAAGCACAGTTTGAGGTTCTTAAGCACAAAGATCAGCTCCAGAAGTTGGGGATCAAGCAACCTTATCCTCCCCACTGGAATGATGTGCCCTTTCCTCCTAAATTTAAGCCAAAATCTATGGTATTATTTGATGGAAAGGCTTCTCCAAGTCAATATATCAATTATTTTGCTATTATGACTGTGCATCTACAGAAGAATGATGCTCTTCTCACACGAGTCTTCATTGGGTGTTTGACGGATACAGCATACGACTGGTATCGCAGTCTACCCGATAATTGTATATCGTCTTTTGACGAATTCAAAGCAATATTTCTCTCCCATTTCTATGAAGGAGGAATGGACATGAATATGTCCTCCTTAATGGAAATTAAACAAAAAAAGAAAAGGATACTCAGACGTTTAATAAATATTTTCGACATGCTACTTTAAAAATGCCTCCTGGTATGCCAGATTCAGCATTAATTGATACATGCAAAATGAATCTGCGACCAACCATCGCTATTTTTATAGGCTCTCAATTCACAGATTGGGCCTCGTTTATTATAGCAGCAGGTTCAGCTGAGACCAATGGAAGATTGGCTCGTGAACATGGGATGATCTTTGCCTCAGAATATAAAGAAAAGAAAGCCTCTTCAGGTAACAATTCTTGTAATCTCAATGGGAAAGGAAAGGAAACTCTGGTGGTGAACCTTTCAAAATCTAAAACTACACCAAGTAATCCAGAGTCTTCTAATCCGAAAGAAGAATACTCTTTCGATGACAGTAATATTCTTGGGATATTTCAGTATCTCGTGAAGAGTAGTAAACTCCAGATTCCAGAGCCAAAATGACCTAATGACGTAGATTTGACTGATAATCCCAAGTATTGTATCTATCATAGCTACATAAATTATCCTACTAAAGCTTGCTATGTTTTGAAGAAGAAGATTCAAGAGCGGATAAATGCTAAAGCTATCGCTTTAACTAATAATGAGCATACAGTTACAACTAATATAATTTCTTTTCAATATAGAGGTTTTCCTCCACAGCAAGTTACTGATGGGGTTGTCCCGATTCCGAAGGCGACAATGAAGATTGTGAATCTTCCGCCAGTCAGAGATCAAAGTGAAGAATTAATGCCTCTCACCTTGAAAAATGGCAAAATTATGTGGGTATACCCTGATTTAGTACCTGAAATGGAACATGAAAGTAAAATTTCAAAATCCAAGAAAGGTAAAAAAGTCAGAACCTGTAATATGATTTTTCATGTTGTTACCACAGATAATGATGATTATGATCATCTGTAGAATGGCATCCCTTTGGAAGATAGACTTCGGGGTCTGAATATATGCCCTCCAAGTTTGGCTCCTCCTACCAAACTAAAGCTTACTCATCAGCAATGGTTAGCCATGAACAGTGTCCTTTTGTATAGGGCACAACAAGTTTTTGCTGCCTACGAGAAAGCTCCGGTTGGGATTTTACCTCCTACCCCAAAAGATTCTACCCTTGCGACTACAGAGGTCTCTGTCCCTTCTTCATCTGTTGGACCATCTATTGAAAGTCCGCTGCCCATTAGCATATACAGTCAACAATCGGTCCATCCTATGAAAAAGATGGGCTATGACATTTAAAAAGCGGAAGGCTTGAACTATGGTAAAGGTATGCGAGTTCCTTTACAAATTCAAGGTCAGAAATCCTCCGTCGGATTGGGATTTGAGGTCCTCGCAAAAATCCCCATAAGAAGAAGACAAAGGGAAAGAAGACTAAATTCTGTAATATGGTAAGGACTTCCACAAAGATTACGAGGGAACTTCGAAAAAGCTTTTGCTAGTACAATATCTGGTAAGGACTTCCACAAAGATTACGAGGGAACTTCGAAAGAAGCGGATGATGCTGCTGAAATACTGCCAAGTTAGTCATCTTCTATTCCTGCTGAGGCAAGACCTTCTAAACCATCAGTGGTTGAAAAAGGGAAACAGAAGACAGTACGTTTTGACGTCCCACTGAAGTCTGGTTCAAATTAAGGTTAATGAAACCCTATAAATTTGACATTCTAGCCCAATTAGCCAATACTCCGGCTAGACTTTCCATCTTTGAGTTACTCCGTCTTTCTAAGGAAAGTCGAGAAACCTTGAGTGAAGCATTGCTACAGGCAGATTCATGCTTAGCTTAACTCAAAAGTCCTGACAATACACTGGTGTCATGTCCCCAATACCACAGTATGATGGAGTCAATTCCTAATATTACTTTCACACAAGAGGATATGCTGTTGAAGCATAATCGACATGATAGGCCTCTATGTTACACAGGGTATATTGACTCCATCGAAATTGACAGGATTTACATCGATCCTGGGTCCTCCATTAGCATTATTCTTCACAGTATGCTACGACCATTGAGGATTCCTACTAGTGAGTTGACTTACACTAGTACAACAATTGTCGGTTTCAATTCTGGAAGGAGTAAACCATTAGGGAAATTTTGTCTGAAGATTCAACTCTCCACCAATGCTTCAAGTATGTGGATTCTCAAGTGGTTATGAAGACTGAATTTGCATATCTCAATCCTTTTAAAGGTGTTGAAGCCTATTTCTCTGATTCAATACTCTATAAACAGGAGCATGTGGAGGAAATATTCGATATGGCGGAAGATCGATCGCCGTTAGAAGACCAATCGATTTCAGAAGACCAATCACCTTCAGAAGATCAACCTTTGATGATTAAGGTTAAAGGTCAAATTCAACCCCAACCTGTCAATGGTGAACCTTTGGTGATTAAAGTCAAAGGGAGAACTCAAGCTACGTCAGATGAATCTGTGAAGATTCCGATCAAAGGTTGAGTTCAAGCCAACACTAGTGATCAGCCTCTCATGATCAAGGTTAAAGGACGTACTTCTCGTACAACTAATCCAAAGCCACTAATTATCAACCTGGGCAAGTCTACGCTGAAGACAGATGACGGTCGATTAATGATTAATCCAAAGCATAGTAGTCAGTCTGTCAATGATGTAAATATTGATCAATCTGCATTCTCTCATTTTAATGAAGATTTCTTTTTTGGAGTATATGGCTATCAAATTTATTGAAAGAATGATTTTATCTGTTGATAATCAAAGTCATCAACATAAAACTTACATAAATACAGAGAAAACCTTATATATTAACCATAAAGAGAATTATTTTCCTCCTTATGTCGATGTTGGACCCTATGCTCAGAGGTTCCTAACATATACTCCTTATTTACTACCTGTTGCATCATCATCACGACCTTGTGTAACTTATAGACGTCACGAAGAATCTTATTTTGTGATCCCGTCTAATAAAAAAATAAGCGTCAAATTATGTTTGGTTTGGCTAGGAATATTTCTGTCGTACAAACAGATAATCTCGAAGAGAAGGATAAAGGGAAAATTTGAATTGACAGATATAGTCAACAATCTCTTAAGATTATCCAAAATATGGGATATGATTTAAAAACCAAGTTAGTTTTCAATCCGGGCAAAGGTAGATGATTATCATTATGTGGCAATCCATTTTATCAATGAATGCGTCATGGTTTGGGATATGATACATCCCACATGTTTAATGAAGATATGAAAGAAGAATTTTCTTCCAGTTCTTTATAATCATCACATTATAAAGGAGTCCAGTATATTGAATCTGAGTATGTTTTGTTGACACAAAGTCACAGTCAACCAAATATTGACTACATTGACTAAATAATGTCTGTATTAATTCAATACGACACACGACGTCTGCATTCCGTTCAAGACAGACGACAGCTCAGTCTCTGGTTCTCAGTGTGTTTTCGAGTCTGTATTTTATATTTTATTGAGTCTAGACTTGTGTACTCTGAGTCATTCTGAGCTCTTGACACTTAGTCTACAGCCTACCCAAAATCCCAAGCTCCACTTAACCAAACACTGCCCAAAAATCCCCTTTGAACCACTCTGTGCTCTGGAGACAGAGTTCGGGCCGAACTCTGCCTCCACATAGAGTTCGGGCCGAACTCTGTCCCCTAGAAATCAGGAACCCTAATTTTAGGGTTAGCTGGTTGCTAGTTGTCCAACGGCCAAATATTTGAATTTTCCTACCCGAATTCTGGCCGAATTTTGCCTATAAAAACACTATAAATAGGGCATGAATTTTCTCATTCTAAACCATCCAATCTTCTCTTCTCTTCTCTCTTATAGCTGAAATAAGTCATACCCTTCCCATCTACTAGCCACAAGCCTCCTAAGTCTCGAGTGCTCAGCATCTCTCAGTTAGGATTCTTGTGCAAGAGTCGAAGAAGTCGCTTGGACAATTCCAAGCAAATCGCCACTACGATCCTCTGTTAGAAGTTGACGTGCTCTTCTGAAGTAAAGGCACGGTTGTAAACTACTATTTCACAAATAGTGGATTTGAATCCTGAGCTAGAGTTCTCAGGCCTGGACTAGTCCTCCACGAGGGAAACCAGGTTAAAATTGCTGTATTTGCGTATGCTCTTTTAATCTCCTTTTATTTTCCGCACTTTACTATGATTAATTTTTATTGGTGAAAGAGTTATTTTTAATTGGTAATTTTTCTATATATACTCTATTCACCCCCCTCTAGAGTTGCCAAACTGTTCTTCAATTGGTATCAGAGCTCTGTTCTCTTTTTAAGGACTAACATCCCAAGAGCTGATCCATGGCAACCACACAATCCTTGATTTCCAATCATGGTGAAGGTCAGTCCACTCATAGGCCTCCCCTATTTGATGGAACTAACTATACATATTGGAAAACAAGGATGAGCTTCTATCTTAAGTTTCTAGACTTTGACCTGTGGACTGTCGTCACTGACGGTTACAAAAAGCCCGTCAGGATAGTTGTCGATGGTGACCTCATTGAGAAACCACACGACAAATATTCTGTCGAGGAGAAGAAACATGCAATTCTAGATGCTAGGGCTATTAATGCTTTATTCTGTGCTATAGACAGGAATGAATTCAACAGGGTCTCTACATGCACCACTGCTCATGAAGTATGGAGACTTCTAGAAGTGACGCATGAGGGAACCACACAAGTCAAGGAATCTAAAATAAGCCGTCTCACTCAAGAATACGAAGCCTTCAAGATGAAGCCAAATGAGATGATCACTCAAATAATTACAAGATTCCTCGACATCATCAATCCTCTATCCTCGCTTGGTAAGCAGTACTCAAACCACGAGAAGATTCATAAGTTACTCAGAGGGTTGCCAAAGATTTGGAACCCTAAGGTGACGGCCATCATAGAAGGAAACGATCTCACATCAATGTCAATGGAGACCTTGATGGGTAAGCTCATGACTCACGAGCTTGACCTCAAGGACTTCGAAGAGCCTGCTCCGAAGACCAGGGAGATCGCACTCAAAGCTCATCGACGAAGGGCTGATCACGATGAGACCGAAGACGATAACTCGGATGATGAAGACCAAGCTCTCATGGTTCGCAACTTCAGAAAATTCCTTCGCTTCAATCGAAGGAAAAAGGATTCACAAGAAGATGATGAAGAAGAGCCAACCTATTACGGTTGCAAGAAGACTGGACATGTCCGAAAAGACTGCCCATTCTTGAAGAAGAGCAACATCTATGAGAAGCCATACAAAAAGAACTCATCAAAGAAATATGCCAACACAGGAATTTGGCATGAAAGTGAAGCGAGTGACTCCGAGGAAGAAAAAGGCTCTCCTCAAGATACAGCAAATGTGTGCCTAATGGCAACTTCCAACAAGGTAGCTAACGAAACTCTTGATGACTTCTCTTTTGATGAACTTGGCGATGCTTTCACTGATTTACTCGATGATCACAAAAAGGTCATCGGTAAATACAAACATGCCAAGGACAAAATTAAAAGTCTTGAAGATGAGATACAAAGAATTTCCTTACTTCTTAATAATGTTAGAAACACGACACCCACTAATGACCCTGATGAAGTATCCAAGCTTAAATTAAGCTTACATGATACTGAAGCACGTATTGAGCAACAAACTCAAGAAATCACTACACTCAACACGTTGCTTGCTGAAGAAAAGAGTAGACACAAGATTTTCATGACTAAGATATATGGCTTAAATATTAAGGTTGATGAACTGCAAGCTGTTTCTAAAAGATTAGAAACCAAATTGGGTAAACAGGTTGTTCAACCTCAAACCCAATCTCATGGGCACAACACCACTCATGTTAGTCAACCACGTCATTCTCATGCAGCACATAACCATGCATTTATATACACAAACTTTCACAAACCACGTGCACGGAAGAATAATTCTCACTCAGTACACAATTATCATGCACAAAGACACAATCAACATCACTCCACACATAGGAATCATCATGCTATGCCATATAGACAAGATCATCATATGCCATATAGACAAAATCATCATGCCATGCCATATAGACAATATCAGCATGTCACACATCATAGACAATACCATCATGATATGCCTCATAGACATCATCACCATGCCACTCATTCTATGCATAATCATCATCACCATGCTAACTCTTCACATCATGACCATCCTCATCCTGTTGCTTATAGATATTATTCTCATGCTCCTAGTATAAATAAGAATGCTATCTGTACTTACTGTGGATTACATGGACACATCTCTCTACAGTGCAAATTTAGAAGACTTGTAGATAAAAAGATATATACTTGGTTTCTAAAGACTAACTTTTCAGGACCCTCAAGAACTCGGGTACCAAAGGTCACATCTACTTTTGATGTAGGTGGACCTTCCCTCTTCAACTGAAAGTAAGTGGATTCTCGATAGTGGATGCTCGCGACATATGACGGGAGACGCAAATTTTTTTGCATCACTATCGACGAAGAGAGAAGTATATGTATCCTTCGATAACAATCTCAAAGGGTACATAATAGGTAATGGTATCATTGGTCATCCTCCTTCTCCTGTAATAAAGGATGTCTGCCTAGTGACCGAGTTAAAGCATAACCTGCTCAGCATTAGTCATCTTGCTGATCATGGATATGATATTAACTTTGGACAAAACAGTTGCTACATCTATGATAGGTCAACAGGAGACATTGCTTTTGAAGAGAAAAGAGAGGACAACATATATATTTTCTATCTTTCTATAAATACTAACAATGCAGGTAGATGTCTATATGCCCACAAAGACGAACGACTACTTTGGCACCAGCGTCTTGGTCATGCCAACATGGATGCTATATCCAGGCTGTCTACCAAGAAGCTAGTGAGAGTATTGCCTGATATCACATTCAAAAAGGACACGGTATGCGCCGAATGTGAACTAAACAAGGCAACTAAATCCTTATTTCATTCTATCAACTCTGTAAGTACTACTAGACCCTTGCAACTACTTCATATGGATTTATTTGGTCCTAGTAGAATAGCTAGCCTCGGTGGCAAACTTTATGCATTTGTTATTGTTGATGATTTTTTGAGATTTACTTGGATTTTCTTTCTCGCTAATAAGAGCGATGCTATTTCTGTTTTCAAAGTTTTTGTAAAGAAAGTTCAAAACGAAAAAGGCTACATGATTACTCGAATCCGAAGTGATCATGGAGGCGAATTCGTAAATTATGATTTTGAAAATTTTTGTAATGCAAATGGTTTTGATCATGAATTTTCTTGTCCTAGAACTCCTCAACAAAATGGTGTTGTGGAGCAGAAGAATAGAACTCTCGGCGATATGGCCAGAGTCATGTTGAATAAATTTTCACTTTCGAAATACTTTTGGGCAGAAGCTGTCAGTACAGTATGCCATATTTTAAATAGGGTGCTGATTTGTCCCATTACGAAGAAAACACCCTATGAGCTTTGGTTTGGGAGAACCCCCAATGTTTCTTATTTTAAAGTTTTTGGTTGTAGATGCTTTATCCTTAACACCAAAGACAACTTAGGCAAATTTGATGCCAAAGCTGACGATGGTATCTTTCTTGGTTATGCCGCCAAGAGTAAGGGATATAGAGTTTTTAATAAACGCTCACTTATTGTGGAAGAGTCAACAAATGTGACTTTTGATGAAGATAACAGTGCAGTAAGTACTCTTGATGATGACGTTGAGCCATCAACTTCTACTCCAATGAATACTTCAACCGAAACTGATTCTCTGGAGGGTTTGCCTAAGAAATTCTCTTTCAAACCTTCTCATCCAGAAAATTTAGTAATAGGAGAAGTTTCACATGGAGTAACTACTAGATCATCACTAAGAGACTCCGTTGCTAGCACTGCCTTCATTTCACAAGTAGAGCCTAAAAACATTTCTGAAGCCTTTAATGATGAATTTTGGATTTCTGCTATGCAAGAAGAACTCAACCAATTCGAGAGAAGCCAAGTATGGGAACTTGTTCCTAAACCGGTTAATCACTCGATAATTGGTACTAAATGGGTTTTTAGAAACAAAGTAAATGAAGATGGTTCAGTCACACGTAACAAAGCTCGTCTAGTAGCTCAAGGATACAACCAAGAGGAAGGTATCGACTACGATGAGACGTACGCTCCTGTTGCTAGACTAGAATCCATTCGGATGCTATGTGCTTTTGCTAATTTTCAAAACATTAAATTATTTCAAATGGATGTGAAAAGTGCTTTCTTGAATGGTTTTATTAAGGAGGAAGTTTATGTGAAACAACCTCCTGGCTTTGAAAATCACAAATTTCCCGACCACGTGTTCAAGCTAAAGAAAGCGCTTTATGGCCTCAAACAAGCCCCCAGAGCTTGGTATGAAAGGCTAAGTAGCTTCTTACTTGAGAAAGGTTTTTCAAAGGGGAAAATTGACACTACACTGTTTATAAAATCTTTTAAAGACACTATTCTGTTGATTCAAATCTATGTTGATGATATCATTTTTGGGTCTACTGATGAAACCCTCTGTCAAGAATTTGCCAAGTGTATGCAGACGAAATTTAAGATGAGCATGATGGGAGAGCTCAACTACTTTCTTGGCCTGCAAGTGAAACAAATGGCTAATGGAACTTTCATCTGTCAATCGAAGTATACCAAGGACATGCTGAAGAAGTTCGATCTTGACAACGTCAAACCAATCAGCACTCCAATGGCTACTTCAACCAAACTCGAACCAGATGAGAGCGACAAACCTGTTGATCAACGTAAGTATCGAGGTATGATAGGCAGCTTACTTTATTTAACTGCTAGTCGTCCCGATATCATGTTCAGTGTTTGCCTATGTGCTAGATATCAAGCTAATCCTAAGGAATCACACATGACCGCAGTTAAGCGTATCTTTCGATACCTTAAGGGTACGGTTACAGTGGGCCTATGGTATCCCAAGTCCACATTATTTGACCTTATTGGTTACTCTGATGCTGACTTTGCTGGATGCAAGGTCGACCGTAAAAGTACGAGCGGCACGTGTCATTTATTAGGAAAGGCTTTAGTCTCCTGGTTTAGCAAGAAGCAGAACTCTGTCGCACTATCCACAACAGAAGCTGAATACATCGCAGCTGGGCGTTGTTATGCACAAATTCTGTGGATGAAGCAAACCCTTGAAGACTATAAGTTATCTTTCATGCATATTCCTATATTCTGTGACAACACTAGTGCCATTAATTTGACTAAGAACCCTGTCTGTCACTCACGCACTAAACACATTGAGATCAGACACCACTTTTTGCGTGATCATCAGCTAAATGGCACGATTAACTTAGAGTTTATTGACACTGATCATCAGCTAGCAGATTTCTTTACTAAGCCATTATCCGAAGAGCGCTTCAATTTCCTTTGTCGTGAACTCAGAATTTTGGATGAAGCAGTTATAAGTTGAGACTCACCTGCGTAAATATCGAGTATATTTTGATTCGTTTACAACGAATTTGGTATGGGTACAAGCTGAAAGGGTCCTTCTGACAACAAGGCGTAAAAGCCTAAGCGACACGGTGCACTAGTCCTCAGGACTACCGCTAGCTGGGATACGGCCCCTGCAGCTAACCTATGGCAAATTCGAAATATTGAATTTCAATATATTTCCTTGTTTATTATATGGGTTGTTTCGATTTAATATTGCCTAATTTATTTTTCTAAGAGTTCATTCTGACTTCTGTGTACCTCTCTATGTACTTCATTGAATTCTTCAAACTTTTGAATCCTCTCTATTTTTCTTCAACACTTAACCAATTTTTTATCTTTTCAGCCTGTTTTCTGTTCTGAACCACTAATCCAGAACTCGGGCCGAACTCTGCCCCTAACAGAGTTCGGGCCGAGTTCGGTCCCTATTGGTCCAGCGTCGGGATCAGCCTCTGCCGTTGGATCAGTTTAGATCATACGGTCAGAATTTCTTCCGACCAACGAAAACCCTCTCTTATATTTCGGGTTTTTACCTCTCTCCTTCACTATTACCTCCTTCTTCACCTCTCCAAACTCTTTCCTTCAAACCCTAACCCTAGTTTTTGATCTAGAGTGCTCCATTGCTCCTCAAAATCAAGGGAAAGGGGTTTATCATCATTCTCTTCTACTGTTTATCATTTGAGGTATCATTCTTGTATTCTATACTTCAAATTATTTTTTTATGGCTCCTCGCTTGTTCAATCGTGGAAAGAGGATTCGAACTGAGAGTGTTTCCTCTTCGGATTCTCCTCCGTCAATTAAACAAATTATTGAACAACTTCAACCCCCTCATCCGTTGTTCAACCCACCTCGTCCTCAAAATCCTTATACCTATGACAACCGATTATTTGTCTCACTAGATGCATCAAACAACTGGTTTAGTGACTTTCGGAATCGTCAGGTATTCGCAGGACATCCTATTAATTTTTCTATATTCTCTCAATATGATTCTTTATTTCATGACCTCTGTTTTGATGAACTAATCACTACCTCATCGGCTATCTATCGTCATGCTGTCCAAATGTTCTACTGCAACATGACCTTTGATGACCTCCATATTTATTCACGAGTTGCAGGTATCAATATATCATTTGACGACTTTGACTTAGCAGAATTTCTTGATCTTCCAGAGCCCACTTCTTGGGAAAAGCTTGTTGACGCTCGATCGTTCCGTTTTCTCGACGGGTTTTCCCTTGAGAGCTTCAAGGATGATTTGTGTACTCCATACACACGTCCTCGCAAGCTCATGGCTAAATATCTCAATCCATATTTTTTTGACCTTCATTGGATAATCTCTAACACCATTCTACCCAAAACAGGTTCTCCTGATGACATCACTTATCTTGAAATATCTGCTCTTTATCATCTTCACTTTGGAATTTCTTTCAATCTTCCACATTCCATGATGGACCGGATGATTCACTGTAGGAAGAAACCTCGAGCTCTGGTTTATCCTTTGTACCTTCCTATGATCTTTCGTGCATTTCACATACCACTTGACATCTGTCCGTTTTTGCCTGCTCCTGTCTTTCTGTCCAAGGCACGACGTCTTCAGGCAGTCGTCGCCTCTCCTGAGACTTCTGAGCAGTCTGCTGATGAGGAGCCTGACGCCCCTCCACTCGGTCAGGATGCACCACTTCCACCTGCCACTCTTGAGTCTATTCAGACTATGCTCCGGGAGCGTTTTGACCTTGAGGACGAGCACTGGACCCAGCTGGATTATCGTACTACTCTACAGATGAGTGCCCTCGGCAACTCCCTGCATGATATACGGTACTCCATATCTCATCATCTGCACATTCCCATGGAGCGGGATCCTGAGCGCGCAGGCCATCGCATTGATGATCCATGGGTCATGCGTTACATGGATCCGGATGCTGCTTTTCTGGACCCCCGTCGCTCCTTCCCTGGTCCTTCAGACCCTCCAGGACCTTCTCGTGCTCCGTGATGGAGATTGGCTCGATCTGCTGCTGCTACTGCTGATGATCTTAGTTGATGCTTTTTGATTTCAGTTATTTAGTTTCTTATGGTTTTATGTCCTTGGTTTTATGTACTCAAAACTCTGGTTATGTGTTTGACACTTGGTTTTGTGGATGACATTTTATCATAGTTTTACTTTATGCTAGTGACTCATTTTGTTTAGTCATACACTGTTCTCTGCTTGGTGTGGTTGCATCACTCATAATTGTCTATACTGCAGTTTCTATGTTCTATCATTCATATGCAGTCTATATTGCTAACTGCCAAAAGGGGGAGAACTATGTATATTTTCGTATATCTGTTTCGTATATCTGTTTCGTATATCTGTGCTTGTTTTTGCTTTTGGGAGATATTATCTATCAGGCCACAGGTTCTATGCATTATTTACGGGGGAGAGCTATTACTTCTAGCTCGGCACCGTTCACTGATCACGGGGGAGCTCTTCTTTCTAGCTCAGCATCGTTTATGGGGGAGCTGTGCTACAATCAACTGTGTCCAGGTATGAATATTGAAATATACATATATTATTTTGTCAATTATCAATATGGGGGAGATTGTTGACACAAAGTCACAGTCAACCAAATATTGACTACATTGACTAAATAATGTCTGTATTAATTCAATACGACACACGACGTCTACATTCCGTTCAAGACAGACGACAGCTCAGTCTCCGGTTCTCAGTGTGTTTTCGAGTCTGTATTTTATATTTTTATTGAGTCTAGACTTGTGTACTCTGAGTCATGCTGAGCTCTTGACACTTAGTCTACAGCCTACCCAAAATCCCAAGCTCCACTGAACCAAACACTGCGCAAAAATCCCCTTTGAACCACTCTGTGCTCTGGAGACAGAGTTCGGGCCGAACTCTGCCTCCACACAGAGTTCGGGCCGAACTCTGTCCCCTAGAAATCGAAAACCCTAATTTTAGGGTTAGCTGGTTGCTAGTTGTCCAACGGCCAAATATTTGAATTTTCCTACCCGAATTCTGGCCGAATTCTGCCTATAAAAACACTATAAATAGGGCATGAATTTTCTCATTCTAAACCATCCAATCTTCTCTTCTCTTCTCTCTTATAGCTGAAATAAGCCATACCCTTCCCATCTACTAGCCACAAGCCTCCTAAGTCTCGAGTGCTCAGCATCTCTCAGTTAGGATTCTTGTGCAAGAGTCGAAGAAGTCGCTTGGACAATTCCAAGCAAATCGCCACTGCGATCCTCTGTTAGAAGTTGACGTGCTCTTCTGAAGTAAGGCACGGTTGTAAACTACTATTTCACAAATAGTGGATTTGAATCCTGAGCTAGAGTTCTCAGGCCTGGACTAGTCCTCCACGAGGGAAACCAGGTTAAAATTGCTGTGTTTGCGTATGCTCTTTTAATCTCCTTTTATTTTTCGCACTTTACTCTGATTAATTTTTATTGGTGAAAGAGTTATTTTTAATTGGTCATTTTTCTATATATCTATTCATCCCCCTCTAGAGTTGCCAAACTGTTCTTCAATTGGTATCAGAGCTTTGTTCTCTTTTTAAGGACTAACATCCTAAGAGCTGATCCATGACAACCACACAATCCTTGATTTCCAATCATGGTGAAGGTCAGTCCACTCATAGGCCTCCCCTATTTGATGGAACTAACAATACATATTGGAAAATAAGGATGAGCTTCTATCTTAAGTCTCTAGACTTTGACCTGTGGACTGTCGTCACTGACGGTTACAAAAAGCCTGTCAGGATAGTTGTCGATGGTGACCTCATTGAGAAACCACGACAAATATTCTGTCGAGGAGAAGAAACAGGCAAGTCTAGATGCTAGGGCTATTAATGCTTTATTCTGTGCTATAGACAAGAATGAATTCAACAGGGTCTCCACATGCACCACTGCTCATGAAGTATGGAGACTTCTAGAAGTGACGCATGAGGGAACCACACAAGTCAAGGAATCTAAAATAAGCCGTCTCACTCAAGAATACGAAGCCTTCAAGATGAAGCCAAATGAGACGATCACTCAAATGATACAAGATTCCTCGACATCATCAATCCCTATCCTCGCTTGGTAAGCAGTACTCAAACCACGAGATTTGGAACCCTAAGGTGACGGCCATCATAGAAGGAAACGATCTCACATCAATGTCAATGGAGACCTTGATGGGTAAGCTCATGATTCACGAGCTTGACCTCAAGGACTTCGAAGAGCCTGCTCCGAAGACCAGGGAGATCGTACTCAAAGCTCATCGACGAAGGGCTGATCACGATGAGACCGAAGACGATAAATCGGATGATGAAGACCAAGCTCTCATGGTTCGCAACTTCAGAAAATTCTTTTGCTTCAATCGAAGGAAGAAGGATTCACAAGAAGATGATGAAGAGAGCCAACCTGTTACGTTGCAAGAAGACTGGACATGTCCGAAAAGACTGCCCATTCTTGAAGAAGAGCAACCGCTATGAGAAGCCATACAAAAAGAACTCATCAAAGAAATATGCCAACACAAAAATTTGGCATGAAAGTGAAGCGAGTGACTCCGAGGAAGAAAAAGGCTCTCCTCAAGATACAGCAAATGTGTGCCTAATGGCAACTTCCAACAAGGTAGCTAACGAAACTCTTGATGACTTCTCTTTTGATGAACTTGGCGATGCTTTCACTGATTTACTCGATGATCACAAAAGGTGTACACTTTTGTTTATCTGGGTCCCTTGTGCCGATAGAGTGAGTGGTAATGCGTTGACTCCGTTGACGATTTGACGACGGTTATCGGTTCTGTGAAGGTCTGGATTGCTCTGGGTGCTGGAGCTTGCTGAGAGGAGGGAGACGTTGAGTGTCTGTATCTGCCTCTCTGGTGGTATATTTGTTCATTTTTTTTTTTCTGTGTGTGTGTAAGAAGGAAATGATCCCTCTTATTAATAGTCTGCAGGCTGGCTGCTCATGCGCGCATATGTAGGATGCACCTGGACGCGAGGATGCCACATGGTTGTTGCTGATGGAGGCGCATGGACGATGCGCCCTGATTGAGGGGTTAAATTCTTCATACTGCTATTGTGGGCCGGCACGTAGCAGAGGAGAAGATCTTTCTGTTGTTGAGATCTTGGGTAAGTTGAGTCAAAGGACACGTGTCATCGACCCATGGCTCAGATATCTCGGATTTGATGGGGAATGATCTGGTAGGATGCGCCTAGGATTGGGCGCAAGAGAAGGCTTTGGCTCGTAACCTTTAGGAGTCACGAACCATTCGGGGTGCATGGCTTTTGAGGCACATACGAGGCTTCAGTAGTGACTTAACTCCTGTCTTTCAGGATCAGAGAGAAGTCTGGGGCGCATGGCTTTTGAGGCACATACAGAGCTTTAATGGTGACTTTTCTTCTGTCTTTAGGGATCAGTAAAAAGTCTGACGTGTATGGCTTTTGAGGCGCATGCAGATTTAGGCGCACGGCTGCGGAGGCGCATGCGAGATGATTAGGTGGCCACGTGGCAGTAGCCGTCGGAGGAAAGTAATGATGATGCTGACGTTGGCGACGCTTCGTCTTCTGAACTGTTCAGACTTCGGGAGTCGTGCTGCCAACTCTGTCAGTTCAGCACTTAATGTTTTTGACATTCGATGGACAGCTGAGTGGGTACATCGATCGACATTCTACTAGGTGTATGGGGACGCATGGGGGAGCATCCCCTGTGATGTGCTTGGTGCTGAAGGGCGCATCTGTGTGATGCGCTTGATGTTGAAGGGCGCATCTGTGTGATGCGTGGTCTGGCCGGCGCATGACACGTCTTTAATGGTGCGACTATTACGTTCTTCGAGTGCTTTAAATAGCCGTTTTGGCTTGGCTGATTTCGAAGCGTCCGGTTCATCCATTTAATGCAAATTCATTGCACGAATTCGGAGAGCCATCCACTTGGCGCATGGGTTTGATTTGCCCGGCCTATAAATTGTGGTATGGAGAGAGTTTGCTTCTCGTTCTCTCACGTTCTCCGACATGAACTTGTTTACTCGAATGCATTCTGTTGATGAGATGCTCCCGAGGTGAAGAACGACGCAATATCTCCATTG
>JANAVB010022101.1:0-40512 GCA_029216955.1 Iris pallida
TGAGGCGTGTCAAGCAGGGCCGGCTCTGCGTAAGCAGGGGCAATCCTTGGGGCTCAGTAGGGGCAATCCCGACTCTGGGTAAGCAGGGCCGGCTCTGGGTAAGCCAGACAAGCCTTGGGGCTTGGACAACCTTTTTTAGCTAGGGCAATCCTCCCAAACTCAGTATGATTCAACCAAAGGTCAGAATCACGGATGACCATCGGGGCCAGCTAACAATAAGGGTCAACGGATAACCAAAATTAGCTGCAGGATATGACAACCCAATACTCGGGGCTGGCCCTCGTGTCAAGTAATTTCTCAGTCGTATCAGAGATGTGAGTACAATGGCAGTGTGCCATCGGTGTGTACTCTCATTATACCACTAAATAGCTCTAAGTTGGCAAATTTTTGTTCCCACATATCGAAAATATACTTCTAGGTCGGAACTGAGCAAAAATTGAGCTTGGGTTTCAGCAGTTCGATCTATAATCTAATAGTCATGATTAATTCAGGATTATGTAGGGTATAATGCATGGGATATCATCAACAAGGAGATTGGTCGTAGGGTGAGATTTCACAAAGATTTCAACTTTCAAGCAGAAGAAAATTGATTTAATTTAGGAGAGCTTTAAAGCTTGATTCGAAAGGGATCGTCCGAGGAGTTTCACATTGATTCGTTCTCTTGTTCTTGCTTTATGTAAACCCTAATTTTCTCCACATAATTTGTTTCTTAGTTTGAGTAGTTGTGGTAATTCGATTTGGACCAGTAGAAGAAGTTTGTAGAGCAGTCGGTATAATTCTTCTATTGCTTACGGGAGCTTTTTTCGGATTGGAATCCGATCATATATATCGTGGTATTTTTCATATGAATTTTTCACGTAAAATTTACTATTTCTGATGGTTGCGTTTCGTACTATAAAATTGTACTACTCTGTATATTCTGCATTTTAGTGCCTTGGGAACGTTAATATTTTGCTAGTTTTGTGTTCCGTTCCCAACATCACGATGGGTTTAGCCCGAATCTATCACCATATGGTCTTCGTAGGGAGTCCAAGGACATGCTTATGTAAATAAAATGTCGAATATGATTTAAAATTTCACTTTCATGATAGAAAGTGTTGATCAGTTAAGAATCTGAACAATCCACTATTACGAATCTGAAGAGTCTTTGGAACGGTGGAGCAATAATCAACCAGGTGCATAACTCCAGTAGTCTCCCATATTTTGACAAACCCAACATGTGTGAGAATCAGTCCCTCGTGCTTCAACCGCATGTAACATCCAACTCTCCGAGTCACATGTCACCTAGTCGCAAAGCGTCTCGACACTTTGCACCCTTTGTCCATATCGAAGTCTGAACTAGACCCTTCGGGGCCTAGGCTCTAAGGTACTGTTTGGGAAGGGTGGAAAATGGGAGGAAGGAAAAAGTTGAGAGAAAAGTGAGAGGAAAATTTTAAATGATGGTGTTGGAAAGGAGGAGAGAAAATGGGGGAGAAAAATTTGAGAGGAAAAAGTAGGTGGGTCCCACCAAAAAAATTTTCTCCCAAAAGTGGGAGGAAAATGGAGAGAGATGAGAGAAATTTGAGTGAATTTACCCCACCACCCCTCAAAAAGTTAATATTAAATCATCATTTGAGAATACCAAGGAGAAAATAGTAATTGTACCTCTATCCATAAACAAATAAAAAATTATTTTTAAACTTTTCCTTCCCCTACTTTTTGTCCATCCAAACAAAGGAAGGAAAAATTAACTTTACTTTCATTTTCCTCTCCTCCATTTTCCTTTCCCTCAAATTTTCCTCTCCATCCCCACAAATGTTCCCAAACACAGGGTAAGTGATTATTAAAAAAAAAAATCCATTTACAAAATCCTCCATTCTACCTACCACTTGGACTAACACACTATATTTGTGTAATTCAATAAATGTGAAACCAAATATAGAAATACATGTAAGATGTTTAATCTCTTCTTTGATTGGTTTGTGAGTATTTGTCATATGTATAAATACAATAGTTGGCAGATCTCCTATAATGATAGATCTCCTATATTCATATAGGTAATAATTACAATCTAGTTGACAAATCTTCTATAATGACAGGTTTTCTATAATCATAAGGTAAAAATTACAATATAATTGGCAGTTGACAAATCTTTTATAGTTGGCAGATTTTAAATCTCTTAGTTGTCATATAACAACTGCACATAAGCTGAACCAGAAACATAGTGAACACGAAACTTGAACGAAGATAGTGCAACCGTGTGTGAGACAGTCCAATGGTAAAGAGATCATCAACTTGTTCTTATCTAGAAATATGTCTGATTGTAAGGGTGCCAGAAGCCAACTGTTTTCTAATAAAGTGCACATCAATTTGATGTGCCTTGTACAAGTAGAAGACAGGGTTACATGTCATGCTATACACAGTACTCACATTTTCACAAAGAATTACTGGTGCACGTGGAGGTCGATGATGAATAGACGGAACAAATGAAGAAGCCACAAAGCTCTTCCCCTATAGTGACAACAGCTCGATATTCTGCTTCGAAGCTAGAAGGAGACAATTGCTAGGCTTTTAGCACCTCATACAATATGATTTGGTCCATAAAAGATGCAATACCCAGTGGTAGAGCGACAATCGTCCGCATCTTACATGTGTATCATACATGATCTATGATCATAGAGGTATATACAAACATAAAATATTATTTTTATCCCAACTAACTTGATCTTGTTGCTCCTGGTAACAAATATGCATGAACAATTTCTCGAAGTATATGGCCAAAGTATCCATAGTTAGTTATATAGGTATTCCATTCAGAAAACTATGTTGTTAAAAGACGTATAGGTGCAATATTATGTGGTGGGGATTGCAATTTCTCGGAAGATCCTATTAATCGAAGGTATTCCTACGTGGATGACGGCTCGAGATCAACCTGTAGAAAATAATAGTTGGATTGATTTTATTGATGGACTACTTCACTACTTATAGGGAGTCTAGCTCCTCTACATACTACATATTCCGATGTGGGACTAAAAGTCCCTTATTGACTCTCAACACTCCCCCTCAAGATGGGCGATAGATATTGATCATCCCTATCTGTTACACAGCTTCGACAGACTTAATGAACTAAGACCCTTAGTCAGACAGTCTGCAACTTGTTCTTCTGAGCGGACATGGTCAATCTTCAGTATCCCTTGTTTCAGCTTCTCCTTGATGAAGAATCGATCAATCTCGATGGGCTTCGTTCTGTCGTGCTGAACGGGATTGTTAGCTATACTTATTGCAGCTTGACTATCGCTCAGAAGACGTAATGGTGCTCCCTTGTCTAGCTTTAACTCTGTCAGCAACGCTTTCACCCACAGCAATTCTGACACTCCCAGAGTCATTGCTCTGTATTCTGCTTCAGCTGTCGACCGTGCTACCACAGACTGTTTCTTGCTTCTCCATGAGATCAGATTTCCTCCTACAAAAACATAGTATCCCGTGGTAGACCTTCTGTCGTCTATGCAGCTCGCCCAGTCTGTATCACAGTATTCCTCAACTTCTATGCGTCCATTCTTCTTGAACCATAGCCCCTTTCCCGGCGTTCCTTTCAGATACCTCAAGATCTGAAATACTGCTTCCATATGACCCTTTCTTGGATCATGCATGTAGCGACTCACTACACTCACCGCAAATGAAATATCAGGGCGAGTGTGTCCCAGATAAATTAATCTCCCTACAAGTCGTTGATATCTTTCACGATCAACGGGCTCTCCTGTTTCTGCTTCCAACTTGCACTTCTGGTCAATTGGAGTGACCGCTGCTTTGTATCCCAGCATCCATGTCTCCTTAAGCAGATCTAGTATGTATTTTCTCTGTGAGAGAACAATTCCTTGTTCGCCTTCACACACCTCGATACCTAGAAAGTACCTCATCGCTCCTAAATCCTTCACTTCAAACTCCTTCGCGAGTTTTGACTTCAGTTTAGTGATCTCGACTTCATCATCACCTGTGATCACTATATCATCCACATATACAGCAAGTATAGTGATGTGGCCTCTTGCATGCTGAAGGAAGACCGTATGATCTGCATTTGTTTGATGGTATTCCATGCCTGTAACAGCCTTTCTGAATCTGTCAAACCAGGCTCGAGGAGATTGCTTGAGCCTGTATAGTGACTTCTTCAGTTTACACACCTTTCCTTGCGACGTCCCCTCCGTTTGATTCCGTCGTATAGCACCCAGGCGGGAGCTCCATGTATACTTCTTCTTGTTGGTCCCCATGAAGAAAGGCATTCTTCACATCCAACTGGTACAGCTTCCACCCATAGTTCGCTGCAATGGAGACCAGAGTTCTCACGGTGCTCATTTTTGCTACTGGGGCAAATGTCTCATCATAGTCTATTCCATATGACTGTGTGAATCCTTTTGCAACCAGCCTCGCCTTGTACCGCTCTACTTTTCCTTCTGGCGTCTCTTTTACTGTGTACACCTATTTGCATCCCACAGCTTTCTTCCCTTTGGGTAATGGAACCAGCTCCCATGTCTTATTTTTCTCCAGTGCCCCAAGTTCTTCCATCATTGCAGATTTCTACCTTGGATCTTTCTTTGCTTCCTGCCAACACTTGGGCAACGAAGTAGAGTCTAACGATGCAATGAAGGCTCGATAATCCGAAGAAATGTTAGAATAAGACAAGAAGTTGACAATGTCATGTTCGTAATCATCAAAACGAGCAGGAGCCTTACCCGCATTGATGCGAGAAGATCTCCTTAAGGGAGCAATAGGTGGTGGAGAGATCATACCATCCGAGTCGGAGAGATCCGCATCAAAATCCGATTGATTCAGTGCGGGGGCAACATCTTCAGGAGTTGGAGCAGGAGTAGACGAGGGACTTGGTACAGTAGGCACAGGGCACGGCATAGGCACAGTACTGGACTTCTGTTGTCTCCTTCTGTAGACTTGGAGCTCCTTTTCCCTTATCTGCTGCTCCCCCTGCGTAACATATGTATCGTCTTCTTTATTCTCTGTATCTGAGTCACTGTGCTCTCCCCCTTTCGTCCAGTTTTCTACAACCGGACACGGAACCGATCTGACGACCACATTTAGACTTATTATCTCCCCCTTACATCGAACACCATCTGTGTTAGGTGTGTCACCAAATGCCGAACCTTCATCCGAACCATAGTATGGTTCGAGTTCTCTGAATGTAACGTCCATGCTGACAAACATCTTCCGCTCGACTGGACTCCAACAGGCATATCCCTTCTGAGTCGTCGTGTAACCGACGAAGACACATTTAACTGCCCGAGGATCCAGTTTGCCAACGCCTGGCCTATTATCTTGGACAAAGTACACACATCCAAAAACTTTCGGTGGAACAGTGTATGTAGTTGCCCCAGTAAGCATCTCCACGGTATCTTTCAGTCCAATACTTGAGATGGCATTCTGTTGATGAGATAAGAGGCCGTCAATATAGCCTGCCCCCATAAGTGTTTCGGGACATTCATAGCCAGCATCATCATCCGTGCGACTTCTAGCAGGTGTCTGTTCTTTCGTTCAGCCACACCATTTTGTGACGGAGTATAAGCACATGAAGTTTGATGTAGTATTCCATGAGTGGAAAAATACTCAGCAACCCGCTTATTAGTATACTCCGTCCCATTGTCAGACCGGAAACACTTAATTTTAGCGCTATATTGTGTTTCCACCCGTCGATGAAAGTCCCGAAAGGCCTCAAGGACGTCACTTTTATTCTTCATAAGGTAGACCCATGTCACGCGGGTATAACAGTCAATAAAGGTGACGAACCATCGAAAACCGTTAATTTTGGTTGTAGGATAAGGGCCCCATACGTCCGAATGTATCATGTCAAAAGCAGCTGAACTCCTATTCCCCGAGCTCACATACGAGCTTCTGGTATGTTTTCCCAACTCACAAGCATCACAAAATAACTTCTCTTTATCAGCCCTTTGATATAAGGACGGATACATTCGACTAATAACTTGAAAAGAGGAATGACCGACACGCTGGTGGTGGAGTAGCAAGTCGGCTTCAACACTGCGACAGGAAGCTTCCGGTGGTGCGGCTGCGACCAAGGATGCCAATACGTTGTCCAGTCCAGTCCTGTCTAAATATCATAGCCCCTTATGCCATGTGCCAGTCCCAAGTCGTCGTCCTGTCCCCTTCTCCTGAAAAGTCACCGTAGGAATGTCAAAGGAAACAGTACAGTTAAGATCAAGTATAATGGCACTAATGGACAGAAGATTGACAGGAAAAGATGGAGCATGTAAGACATTGGTTAGGGTGATGGAAGGGGTGCATGCGACAGTGCCTTTACCCACTACAGGGCTGGATGTACCATCAGCAGTCTGAATACTCTCCAGCAATGGTAGGTGAGTATAGTCCTGAAACGCACCACGGGATCCCGTGACATGGCAAGATGCCCCAGAATCCATTATCCATCCTGGCTGATGGACAGATGCAAGAGCACGTGCAGGATTACCGGTGCTGGTTTGGGCAAAGCAAGTGATGAGATCCCCCGAGGTAGAAGATGCCCCAAGACTGTCGGCCGAACCCAGCTTTGTGCCTCGCAACTTCTCAAGGAACTCCCGCTCAAGAGGGGTTATTTCAGCCAGTTGATTCTCTCCCCCTTCCTCCACCAGATTCGCTTTGTGTCCTCCCCATCTACCAGCATATCCTCCTCTACTACCACGTTGGCCTCCACGACCCCGTCCTCGATCAGTAGACTGATTTCGCAAGGGTTTTGGACAAAATCGGATGTAATGTCCGAAATCACCACAATTGTGGCAAACACCACCAACAGATGGAGGTTGATTGAAGGCAGCAAGGGCAGACCTTTCAACCTCGGCTCGCTCTCCCTGGTAGGAGCCCTTGTTGGGCATCAACTTCAGTCGAGCTTCTTCCTGTGTCATGATGGCTATAGCTTCTTCCAAGGTCGAAAGCGTGGGTTAGGATAGGAGGATATTCCGTCTCTGCTCAAATACAGGATGTAGATCCTTCAGAAATTTTATCAAACGCTGCCGGAAAATATAAGCCAGGAACGTCTGAAAGTACTTCGCGAATGCCGGTTCGACTTGTGCATCTTCCATCCCAAGAGGATCATAATGATCCAGATCAGACCAGTACTTCTTCAACAGGGCGCGTACTCAGAGATGGTACGTTCGTCTTGGGCCACCCTATCGAGTTCATCTTGCAGTTGAAAGACTCGCATAGGGTTGCCGGAGCCAGAGTACATATCTTTTAGAGTTTGCCATATATCAACAGCAGCCTCCATTGCCTCGACATTGCCCGACACCTGGTCGGTTAAAGAGGCAGTCAACCACCCAGCCACGACGTTGTTGACAATCTCTCAAACAGCAAACTCCTTGGCGGAGTGATCGGCCGGCGCCTTGGCTTGACCAGTGACATAGCCAACCAAGCCACGTCCCTTCAGTGTCCGCATCGCCTGTCGCGACCACTTTAAGTAGTTGGACGTTCCTTCCAACTTCGTCTCCAGCTTCTCTAATTTCCCCATTTTGTAAGGGGACGGATCCACATCAGTATGGATCACACGTGGGGTTACCTCGGTTAATCTCTTCGATAAGATATCATCAACCAAGGCCTTCATCTCGTCGGCCGTCAGTTTGCCACTGATCGAATCCATGGCTGCTTCAACTGTGAACCCTATTCGTCGTCTTCGCCGGCTTTCTTCGACGTCGGAGTCGGCAACTTCCCCAACTTCGTCGTCGTCTTCGTCTTCGTCGTCTTCTTCGACGTCACAGACTTTACGAATGCGCTACTAACTTGGCCAGCACCGGCACGCGCATGTAAAGTGAACACGTCAGGACACGAGAGAAGACATGATCAGTCTCTGTATAGATCCCGATGTGAAGGAGGGAATAACAAAATAAACATTTGTTAGTTCCAAACGGCGCAATCTAGGAACAGAGTCGGTGCAAATAAATATTTGACATCTCGACGGTCTTCGAAATACGCCTTTTTTTATTTTTTTTTAACTAGGGTTAGGGTTAGGGTGTGGATGGGGCTGCTAGGGCTAGGGTTAGGGTTTCCATGGCAAGAGAGGGAGAGGGTTAGGGGCTGCTAGGACTAGGGATAGGGGGGGCGGCAGGGGGTGGGGGGGGCGGGGTGCTGCGGGAGAGGGGAGCGGGGTGCTGCGGGAGAGGGTTAGGGGCTGCTAGGGCTAGGGTTAGGGGGGGCGGCAGGGGGTGGGGGGGTCGGCTGCTGCGGGAGAGGGGGGGGGGCGGCAGGGGATGGGGGGGTCGGCTGTTGCGGGGTACTGCGGGAGAGGGGGGGGGGGGGGGGCGGCGGCAGGGGATGAGGGGGGCGGGGTACTGCGGGAGAGCGGCGGCTTGGAGGAAATTTTTTTTTTTCTTTTGTGGAGAGAGAGAGAGAGAGAGAGAGAGGAGAGAGAGAGAGTTATGACTCTGATACCATGTAGAAAATAATAGTTGGATTGATTTTATTGCTGGGCTACTTCACTACTTATAGGAAGTCTAGCTCCTCTACATACTACATATTCCGATGTGGGACTAAAAGTCCCTTATTGACTCTCAGCACAACCTCATGAAAACTTAATCCCTGAGGCTCTAATCCATGGAAAGGCTCTTTAATGGAAATTTAGTCAGTTGCGACAAAGAAACTGCCAGTTTTGCTTGGTTGTCGAAGGTGCTGCTAAATGGAGGATCTTATCACCGTCCATGAATGATAAATCATAAATCGAACTGTCAAATAATAAAACTAGATTGCTCGGGGATGGTTTTAGTTGGCAATGTTTTGAGAGTGAGAGAGGAACATGGTTATGTAGGTCAGTCATTGGAACCTATGAATATCGGATCCATGTATGGTTAGGAAACGTAGCTTCTTATCAGAATATCCACCAATTACTCTGTTCTTCTATATAATTGTTGCTACATTTACAATTCAGTACTTGTGGATTTTCATAAAATGTTGTCACGATATCTTTGCTTCTGAGTGTACTCAGTACTCCTTTGCTTCTTCAATCCAATTACCAAAGGAACCCATTCTCGCAAAGGTTGTGCTCCTCTCTAGTAGTTCCTTAGAGAACCACATTTTTCAGTCATTTAGTGATCATGGCCGATCCAGGGATAAGCCAGACAACACATCAGACTTAGACAACCCCCTCCGTTTAGGACAACCCTAGTTCAGCATGACCCCACAAGAGGTCAGAGCCGTGGATGAGCCTCTAAGATCGGTACAAAATACGAATTAAGGGACAACTAAAATTAGTTTCGGATAGGACAATCCAACTCTCTGGATCGATCCTGCATTTAGTACAAAATCTCAGTAACAAGTTCTCACAAACTAAGTTAGATGATTGGCCTGATATAGACTTGCCACCGCCTTTGACTTATCCATGGAGTTGCACCTCTCGACTCAAGAACCAACTCCGAGGAAAGCATCCACTTATTTATTAATAATTATTTTTAATAATTTATTAATAACTATTTGTTTTCTGATATCCTAAAAAATAATAATACTTTGATCCAAAATCGGAGATATCTCAATACGTACTCATAGAAATGGTATCCATTCTGACACCGATATCGATTCAGATAACAAAGATGATATCGACACTGTGAACTTGATCCCAACTTCAATGAAAGTTAGCTGGATGCTGTGAACTTCATTTTGGAGCAATTCATGGATTTTGGGTGCAGGTTATAAATCATCTTTGTTATTGGCGGAATTGGCTTTTTCGTTAAGATTAATGTTTCTTTTGAGAGTTGCAAAAGATTGTTCTAGTGCACGGTTTGTTGTTATTATGTTGATAACTTGAGGCCTTTTGGACATATTTATAGTTACATGCCAAGTGACGGTAGATCATTTGATATGTTGGTGTATGTGTTTATGTTTGTTTCATCACAGTATATGTATCAGTTAAATATCAGTTGGTACTGCAATTTGTCATAACTAACCATCATGATAATTTCTTGTAGAAAGCAAGTCATTCTGCAAGAAGAGCCTGGCAAATTTCAAATTCCGCCAATTCTTACACCTATGCAAGGGTTGACGTGCTGACACTTTCTCTCGCAATTGTTCTAATTTTTTTTTTTTGGGTTAAGAATGACATTTGATACATGCTAGTTCTATTGTAGATATAACGATACTGGTGTTTTGTTTCGCCTGGTGGCCCTAGGCCGTCACCCGGCGTGCCCTCCGCCCTTGGTAGTACTGAACAAACTATAACACAATGCATGCTAGTACAAGTGGCAAGAAGGTAAAGACATAAATATCATGACCCCACGAAAAAGTGTATTTCTTCCAATTAATATAGAAATACATATGTGTCCATTGAGTGAACAATACTTCAAGAGCAAATCATGATATTGACAATATTTGTTGCTCTTGAATGGCTTGTGCTGAAGAATTCGTAAATAGAAAAGTTTATATAAAAAAAAATATTTTAAGTAAATTAGTTGAAAAGAAAAGAAAAAGTTAAATTTTAATTTTATATCTTCAACTATCCATGTTTGGTAACTTGGTACTTTAAATTTTCAAATAACCAACTTAATGCCATCAACTATTGAATATTTTCAACTTCATATACGAAAATAGTCCTGCCCCCTCTATTCTCTCCCCCCTCTCTCTCCGGCGATCCCCCATCTCTTTCTTCGAAGGAGAGCGACAGCGGCGCGCACGGGCGAGGGCGCAGCAGCAGCAACGGGGTGGCACGCACGGGTGGGACGGCGCGTACAGGCGCCACGCGAGCAAGGACAAGGCATGCGTGCACAGGCGGCGAGTGCGAGCGAGGCGCACATGCACGGGCAGCGAGCACATGCAAGGTGCGCACGTGCGGGCGGCGAGCGAGGGCGGGCGACGAGTACGGGCGGACAGGCGACGCCCGAGGGCGAGCGGCACGCACGGAGGGCAGCACGCATGGGGGCGAAGAGGGGTGGATGAACGGCGGGAGGAGGGAGGGGGAGGGGGGGGGGGGGAGTGTTTTGTAAAGTATGTCTTTCAGGTATCAAGTTGGCTATTTTGAAAGTTTATGGTATTAAGTTGCCAAACATGAATATTTAAGGGTATCAAGTCAAAATTTAGCTAAGAAAAAAAAAACAAAAAAAACTTAAAAAGAGAGTTTTTGAAAGTGCTGCTACCAGATACTACCAGAATTTGCATAAATTCTACTAGTTCCTCTGGCAAAATTTGGGTATGTTAACGATCGTTGGCCAACTATCGAATTCTTCCTTGGTTGATATATATATATATATATATATATATATATATATATATATATATATATATATATATATATATAAAGGATGTCGGGGGAGGGGCACAAGAGAGTGGAAAGAAGAGAAAGGGCGGCACCAAGCAGAAGATGCAAAAATATTAGTTTTTTTAAAATTAAGTTTATTTAATTTTAAAAAATTAATTGTTTATAATTTCAAATTTATTTTTTAATTAGATAGTATATATTTAATTCTAAATTTTAATCCTAAAATTCTAACCCTAAAGCATAAAGTCTAACTTTAAAATCCTAACTCTAACCATAAAACTCTAAACCTAGCCCAAACCCTAATGCTAACTTTAGCCCCAATCCTATAACCTAAAACCTTAAGACACTAAAAACTTACAACATAATACCAACCCTAACCCTAAAACACCAACCCTAACCCTAACCCTAAAACAAAGATCCTAATCTAAATTATTTTGATGACAATCATTTTACAGATGGTTGGCTAAAATGATAGCTGTATTTTAGGTCGGCCCACCAATGAGGGCATTATGTAGCATCGCTATACTCACAAATCTAATTCGGTATTTTATGGACAAGTGCATTTTCCTATATTTTAATTGTATTATTTATACAATTATATATTTTTTACATATCGAGAAATAATAAAATTTATAAATTATGTATATAACTATACGACTATAGTGCCATTGTACGATTGTGAGAGCATGTCATATGACGGTACAAGAGAAAGTACGGTGAACATATGTTGACTAGCGAATAAGAGTCATTAATGTATGACTTTTACTTTCAAAATATTGATGGGCTACATTTGCTATGTCATGATAGAAAGTTGATCTAAATCTTATTGAGCGTTGGCATATCCCGTACGTAACACATTTTAGCTTTCGTTTGGAGAAATAACCATCAACCTAGCGGATGTTATTCTAGGGTAACCTATCACAGGTGACACTATCATATTTGAAGAGCAATTAGAGCCTGATATGTTGATCGTGTTAGTGCTGGGGAATAATTTTTCGATGGAAAACTGAGAAAATGAAACAATTGTAAAGACAATGTTTCAAATCAACACTTCAAGGAAGGTGATTCTGAATTACGAGAATCTAAAAAGATTTCGTAATCAACATCAATCGATCGTAGTACTTCTAAAAAGAAGATACAATCAGAATTACTGGCAGCAACGAAGAAGGTAACTGGCGAAAGATGGAAGAACTCCTGCTGGGTGAATAATTACCATTGCTCAAAGCTTTATTCGTCCTACACGAACAGATTCCAGGAACCAGCAAGTTCGTCGGAGAACTTGGAACACTCCTGCTCTTCTGACTCCTCGGATGGACATGAACTCCCGTGCAAAAGCAACGCTGGAGCGGCTCCTTTCCTCTCTCTCGAAAGCTACTGGAAGATCAGAACTGTGTTAAAGAATACTTCTGAATTCTCTGTTTACTTGTGCTAAAAAACACTTCGTAAACTTTCTGTGGTGGCTTCTCTTTCTATTATGTAATCAGCCTTGAGAGAGAGGGGATGCCTTATATAGGCCTTACAGCAACTGTTCGGTTGCCACAAAGTTAAGGACGTGGCAAAAACTATCCAAAAAATGTAGCAACCGCCCAGAACATGCATACACACGTTCTGCTGCAAGTTGTGCCAACTGTGCGCACCCTGCGCTCCTTGCACTCTGTACGACAGAGCGCGCGGTGAACAGCGCACACTGCGCGCACTGCACGCACTGCGCACACGGCGCACGCATCGCAACCAGCGCGCCAGCACAACCCAGCGCAATCCAGCGTAACCCAGTACAACCTGAGCGCAACCTGGGCGCGCACCTGGGCAGCGCAACTAGGCTTGCGCAACTGGGCATGCGTATCTGGGCAGCGCAACTGGGCTTGCGCAATGTGGCAGCGCAAGTGGCTCGCGCAACGAGCGCAACTAAAGCGCACTATGTGCCTAGCGACGATGCTGACGTGCTAAGTGCAAAGTGTGCCAACAAAATGCTACATTACGCCTCATGAGCCCATAAGCCCGAGTTCGAGTCCGAGTCCGAGTCGCTAAGCCCCTACGGGCCTTAGCTCCCATGAAAATAAATTTCCCAAGAGCAAAAAAGCATGAATGCTTTCAATTGTAGATTTAGCCTTTTTTCCCTTTAGAAAAATAATCCCACATGGCACACCCATGTGCACCTCCACACCACATGTGCATCTCTAAACTAGCAAAGCTAATATATAGAGATACAACTCCTTTGGTCTAGCCGATGTGGGACTAAAATTTACTTTGTAAAAGACCAAAACCCAACAATCCCCCACATATCTCTATATATGAGTATAAGTGTTCCCCACAGTAACTGTCCATCATGCATTAGGAGAGATGTCGCTGACGACTTGAATCTTTTCGCATGGTTCAAACAACAGACTATAATACAAGAATGGACTAAGCCTTGAATTCTACATCATAGCTGAAATTCTTTCCACTCACATAATGTAGTTACATGTGCTTCTGGCTACACATTAAAGGTCCTGTGCCAGCCTGGTTTCAGTGTATAATTTTAGGCGTCTACAAGTTTACCCTCAAGAGACGGCTTGAGATCTCTTTGTCTATACACTATAGGTGAGTTCATTATAAAGAGACATGGCATGAAGCGCTTTGCACTTTCCTTGCGGTGCTACGCCGCTATGACATGGCTTAAAGCCAAGGCATTACCCCTCTCTGGGAATCACCCCATATCTGGGAACCTTTGTAGTGTCATACTACTGTAGCATGAGACAACTGCCTCTTTGTAGTGCCAAACTACCCAGCATGAAGCCTTAGGCTCCCTTGCCGTGTTACGTCGCAACGACATAGCTTGCAAGGCCGAGGCTTTATCCCTAACCGGGTACCTCATCGTGGTGTCGTGCCACTGTAACATGAGGAACTCCTCCTCTTTGAGGTGCTGACTATACCCCTCTTTATTTTAACATACAGCATTAGGCTAACTGCCTATTTGCGGTGCTACACCGCTGTGACTTGGCCTGCAAAGCCGAGGCTTTATCCTATTCCTGGACAGCACCCCACATATAGGAACCTTATTGTGGAGTCACCCACTGTAGCATGGAGTTTCACTCTTTGTAGTGCTGCTCTATCGTGCTTTCTGTAAAGCACACCAGGCATTCACTCTGCCTGAGAACTTATTAAGGCAATTAAGCCAACCTTCCCACAGGAACCGTTTTTCGCAGAAAACAACCGTAGACAACAGTGGTTATAGGTCCGTAACCTCTCCATGCCCAATAGAACATGTACCCATCGTTCCTGATATTCTTTCGATTAGTGGTCCTCCCTTGAACCAAAAGCTAGATGCCTAGTAGATAAATCTTTGAACTAATAGCATAAAACTTTATGGTAGGAATACAATAATACAATATCAGAATGCCTTCAAGCCCATTTTACAAGCTGTGTCATCGACCAGCTGGCGCTTGAGTCCCTTGGTGAACGGATCTGCCAGGTTCTCCTGACTCCGAACATCAATCACTGCAATAACACCTCTCTTAATAAGATCGTGTACTGCCCTGTGCTTCAACCTCACAGTCATCTTCTTTCCGTTGAAGAGGTCATTTGATGCCACCGTCGCAGTCGCCTGGTTGTTACAGTATATCAGTATTGTCGGTATTTGTGCCCCAACTACTAGAAGATCATACATGAGCTTCCGAAGCCATTCTGCTTCTTCGG
Source organism: Iris pallida (assembly GCA_029216955.1). NCBI lineage: Eukaryota > Viridiplantae > Streptophyta > Magnoliopsida > Asparagales > Iridaceae > Iris > Iris pallida. The sequence goes on from JANAVB010022101.1 coordinate 14,897, forward strand.
CTGCAGTATCAAGTGCAAAGAACTCAGATTCCATGGATGACCGTGAGAGCATAGTCTGCTTCTTCGACTTCCACGATATAGCAGCTCCACCCATTGTGAAAATGAATCCACCTGTGGACCTCTCGCTCTCCACCTCTGAGCACCAGCTGGCATCACTGAAGCCTTCCACTACCGACGGATCTCCGCTGTAGTACAGTGCATATGTCTGAGTCTTTTTGAGATATCTCATAACCCATTTTACAGCTTTCCAGTGTTCAACACCTAGATTGCTCGTAAAACGACTCAGCATTCCCACGACGAAAGCTATGTCAGGCCTTGTGGCAGTAGTAGCATACAACAAACTCCCGATTACGCTTGAATACTCCAGCTGCCTGACACTTTCCCCTGAATTAGGCTTCAGCTTCAGATCACACCTGTATGGCGTATCGATCCCTGGAAGATTCCGATACCCAACGAGTGATCATTTTCTCAATATAATGAGACTTGACAGCGCTAGTCCATTATCTGTCCGGATGATCTTGATCCCTAAGATCACATCAGCTTCCCCCAAGTCCTTCATACTAAACTTGTTTGAGATGAATTTCTTTGTCTCCGTGACACAGCTAATATCCGTACCTAGGATAAGCATGTCGTCCACGTACAGACAAACGATCACACCTCTTCCATCAGCGAACTTTGTGTAAACACACTTGTCCGTATCGCTGACCATATAGCCATTTGACCTTATAACTTTGTCAAATTTCTCATGCCACATCTTGGGAGCCTGTTTAAGACCGTACAAAGATTTTACCAACTTGCAGACTTTGTCTTCAAGACCCCTGATGACAAATCCCTCTGGCTGTTGTATGTAAATTTTTTCGGTCAGCTCGCCATTTAGGAAAGCCGTATTCACATCCATCTGAGGTATCACCATCTTATGTATTGCTGCGAGAGCAATTAATATTCTGATGGTGGTCATCCGGGCTATTGGAGCATACGTGTCAAAATAGTCAATCTCCTGCTTCTGAGAAAATTCTTTGGCTACCAACCTAGCCTTGAACTTATCAATAGTTCCGTCTGCTTTCATCTTCTTCTTGAAGATCCATTTGCATCCGATGGGTTTTGCTCCTTCAGGAAGATCAACCAACACCCAAGTGTTATTTGAGGTAATAGAATCAATTTTATTGTCAATCGCCTCCTTCCAGAAAACTGCGTCTCTGGTCTTCATCGCCTCATCATAGGTAAGCGGATCAGCTTTCACATGATAGGTGACAAAGTCACTTCCGAAGTCCTTCGGCCTCCTCATACGTTTAGCTGACGGCTCAGCTTGTTCTGGTTCAAACGTTGTTTCAACGACAACATCTTCTTGGACCACATCTTCATTGAAGATTTCAGTTTCTTGCGCACCCTCATTGTTCTCCGGTACATCCGCAAGAACAATATTCTTGTGCCTAGCAAATTTGTCTTCAAAATATTCTGCGTTGCGAGATTCAATGATATGATTTAACTCAATATCAAGAAATCTTCGAGCATCACTCTTCTCGGCATACCCCAAGAAGATCGTCTTAGTAGTCCTTGTCCCAAGCTTCTGAATTTTCAGATCTGGAAGCTTGACATACGCCAGACACCCCCACACTCGAATGACATTCAAGTTAGGTTTGACCTTGAACCAGAGTTCATGAGGAGTAACGTCTGAAGTTGCATGAGACACTCTATTTAGAATAAAAGTGGCCGTCAATGCAGCTTCTCCCCAGTAGCACTTAGGAAGGCCAGCAGTCAACAACATTGAGTTAATCATTTCTGTTAACGTTCTGTTCTTCCTCTCTGCTACTCCGTTTGATTGAGGAGAGTACGGAGCCGTAATTTCATTGACAATTCCATGTTTTTTGCAGAACGATACGAATTCATGAGACCTGTACTCCCCACCTCGATCACTTCTTATCCTTTTGAGTTGTTGTCCAGTCTGCCGTTCAGCTTCGGCTCTGAACTCCTTGAACTTCTCGAATGCTTCGTCTTTAGCCTTCAGCAAGTTGACGAACGCATACTTTGAGAAGTCATCGATGAAGGTTATGAAATACTTCATCTCGGCCTTGTTAGAGAACTGTTTGAAGTCACAGATATCAGAGTGTACCAACTCTAGAAGATCTGTACTTCGATTAACCCGAGGAAAGGGTTTCCTTGTGATCTTTGTTTGAGCACAAACTTCACATTTCTCTACCTTACCCCACACTTGGAGATAAGTCCTAGACTAGATATTCTGTTTATTCGTTTATAATGAACATGTCCTAGCCTATTATGCCACAACCCAGAGTATAAGCAGAAGGAGTAATTTCATTAATCACATTAATTACATTGGACTGATTTACAAGCTGAATTTTGAACATTTCTTCGGTATAAAAAGCTTTCCCGAAATATGTTCCCTTGATAGACATCACCATCTGGCCAGCATTGATGTCCATCCTGAGGCCTGCTTTGTAGAGTAGGCCACATGAGATTAGGTTCTTGGCGATAGCAGGTACGTGCTTCACGCCTTGAAGCGTCAGAGACTTCTCCGAAGTCAGCTTCAACACCACCGTCCCGTTCCCGAGCACTTCAGCTTGTGCCAGGTTTACCATCATAACCATTTCAGAAGTAGGTGTATAGGTGGTGAACCACTCCTTACTGGAGCAGACATGGCAGGGGGCTCCAGTGTCTATCCACCAGTCAGAGTCAGTCCTTACCACATCAACCTGCACAATCATAGCAACAACGTCAGTGATCATAGATACCTTACTAGGCTCTCCTTGCTCTGATTGCTTGGTCTTTGCTTTGCATTCATTCTTGAAGTGGCCCTTCTTGCCACACTTGAAACAAGGCATCTGAGACTTTACCTTCTTTGGCTTGAGAGAAGTCCCCTTCACGTTCAGATTGTTAGGGTCCTTCTTCTTGTTGTGGGAAGCCGTCTGCTTTTCCCTTGGTTCCTTGGTATGAACCAGATTGGCGTTAGCCAATTGCTTGGACAGTGCGTCCACCTTCAGTTGAGCCCGCATCTGGTCCTCAATATAGATTTCCTGTAAGAGATCTTCAAGGCTGATCTCAAGCTTCTTTCTATGCATGTTTGCATAGAACTTACTCCACCCAGCGGGGAGCTTTGAGACAATCCCTCCAACAACAAACTTGTCGGGGAGGGGCATCGCCTCGTCTTCCAACTTCTGTCGCAGCTTCAGAAATTCTTTTACCTGCGGCAACATGGACTTCTCGTCCTCAAAGAGCCATTTGTGATATTTTTCAACCACAAATATCTTGCTCCTGTTTTTGTCTTCTTCGTACAGTTTCTCCAGAGACTCCCATATGTCTTTGGCAATTGGTTTTTACTGTAGGATTCTGCTAGGGAATCCTTCATAGCATTCAGGATAAGCAGTCTGCAAATGCTATTCTCCCTTCTCCACTTGGCCTGAAGTTTAGTAGCCGCTGTGATTGTGACAGCAGACCCAGTATCTGGAACGGTAGGTTCTTCTTCAAGAAGCACGTGATCAACGTCTCTAAGTTGAAGAGTGAGATAAACCTTCCTCTTCCAGACTTGATAATGCTCTCCATCAAACTTTTCTAACTTACAAAGTCAGTATTGAGGAGTAAAGCATTAACGTTTTCCATCGTAGCAATAAAGCTTTGAGATTGTTAGTGCCGGGGCACAATTTTTTGATGGAAAACTGAGAAAATAAAATAATTGTAAAGACAATATTTCAAATCAACACTTCAAGGAAGGTGATTCTGAATTACGAGAATCTAAAAAGATTTCGTAATCAACAGCAATCGATCGTAGTACTTCTAAAAAGAAGATACAATCAGAATTACTGGCAGCAACGAAGAAGGTGACTAGCGAAAGATGGAAGAACTCCTGCTGGGGTGAATAATCACCGTTGCTCAAAGCTTTATTCGCCCTACACGAACAGCTTCCAGGAACCAGCAAGTTCGTCGGAGAACTTGGAACACTCCTGCTCTTCTGACTCCTCGGATGGACACGAACTCCCGTGCAAAAGCAACGCTGGAGCGGCGCCTTTCCTCTCTCTCGAAAGCTACTGGAAGATCAGAACTGTGTTAAAGAACACTTCTGAATTCTCTGTTTACTTGTGCTAAAAAATACTTCGTAAACTTTCTGTGGTGACTTCTCTTTCTATTCTGTAATCAGCCTTGAGAGCGAGGAGATGCCTTATATAGGCCTTGCAGCAACTGTTCGGTTGCCACAAAGTTAGGAACGTGGTAAAAATCACCCCGAACATGCATACGCACGTTCTGCTGCAAGTTGCGTCAACTGCGCGCACCCTGCGCTCCTTGCACTCTGCGCGACAGACCGCGCACTGCGCACTATGCTAAGTGCAAAGTGCTCCAACAAAACGCCACATTACGCCTCATGAGTCCGAGCATGAGCCCGAGTCCGAGTCGCTAAGTCCCTACGGGGCTTAGCTCCCATGGAAATAAATTTCCCAAGAGCAAAAGCATGAATGCTTTCAATTGTTGATTTAGCCTTTTTTCCTTTAGAAAAATAATCCCACATGGCACACCCATGTGCACCTCCACACCACATGTGCATCTCTAAACTAGCAAAGCTAATATATAGAGATACAACTCCTTTGGTCTAGCCGATGTGGGACTAAAATTTACTTTGTAAAAAACCAAAATCCAACAGATCGTACAATACCTAGGTGTGGAGTCATCATTGAATATTGGCAGTAAATGCTTAGTCAAGTATAGTTGGCCCTATAGGAACTTCATGGAGGTAGAGTGTAATGCCGGCACAAAGGTTTCTTTCAATGACTGCCGGGTATGTATTTTAGTGTTAATGTTTATATAATATACAATTTTTTAGTTTAACTCATGTCATTCGATACAATTTGTCGACCATTTCGATGACTAAACAAATTTTGTCAATATCTAGTTTTATTTTTGTAGACTTATACTATGTTATTTATGATAGGTTTGGTCCTACAAGTTTTTTCTATTAGTACTCATTTTAGTTCTAACACGAGTGTTCACGGTAGCTTTACAGTATATGACAAATATAATAGATCCGGCACATTGTGTTGGGCTCAATTTATCAAAACCAATTTGAGATGCTACAACACATCGTTGTAAAGTTTTTAATTATTGGCTTAGTTAATTTTATTCTTAAATTTTTATGTTTATCATTTTGTTATTTTGTTGACATCAAATAGATTCAATAGTTACTCTACATGCATGATCAAAATGCTCATGAGATAAAAAATCTCCTATAGTTTTAGTCTTCATAGGTATTACGTGTTGGTGTTTTTGCCTTTGGACTAGAAAAGATAGTCCCACATCGGCTACACCAAATGGTGAGTATCTCAATATAATGCATTGCTTGTGTTGAGGTGTGCACATGAGGTGTAGTGGGCACAAGTTTGTGCCATGTGGAAGTATTTTCCTAGAAGGAAAAAGGATTAAATCCAACAAGGATGCAAGTTAATTTTTGTTGTGCGGACTCGGACTCGGACGCGGACTCCAAGATGTCTCGTGCATGCACGGGAGGGTTCGGGGGGTAGGCGTGGACTGGCACACTTCTATGCTGATTGTGGGATGATCTAAAATATCAAACTCTATTTTTGAGTATTGGTATTTTAGTCCCACATCGGATAGGAGAAGAGGTGAAGTCTCAACTCCACTCTATAAATAGAGCCCCTTGGCCTCCTTTGAAAGATGCACCAAGAAGAGAGTTGAGGGAGTCTGTTAAGTCCAGGAAGCCCGTTCAAGTCTCAAATATTGACTTACGAGCGTTCCAGAAGTTCTCCTGAACTTGCTGGTTCCTGGGAGCTTATCCGTACTGCGGGTATAGCTTTGAGCGCCGGTGTTCAACACCCCAGCGAGATCCGTCTTCTTCTTCCTTCCTCTTTCTGTTGCCTTCGAGAATCTGAGACTCAACTGTTGTTGATCATCTCTTGTTGCCTTCGAGAAACCGCTATTGCAAACGCGATTCGATTTTTTTAATCGTTTAGGCTACGCAATCAGCATTATTTGCATCTCTTTTTTAGGGATTGCAACTGCATTATTTGCATCTCTTTTTTAGGGATTGCAACTGCATTCTTTGCATCTCTTCTTAGGGATTGCAACTGAGTTTTTCCATCGATTGTTTGCAAATAGACTAACAATCTCAAAGCTATACGATTCGATGGAAAACACTCGTGCTTCGCTTGTCGATACCGGCTTTAACAAGTTGGAGAAATTCGACGGCGAACACTTCCAGATCTGGAAGCGAAAGGTGACTCTGAACCTTCAACTCGTGGATGTTGATCACGTGTTGGATGAGGAAGAACCAATCGTTCCAGCAACAGGATCTGCTGCTGTTCTGGCCGCTGCTACGAGCAAGCAGACGAAGTGGAAAAAGGATAACAGCATATGCAGGCTGCTGATCCTGAATTCCATGGAAGACTCTCTGGCCGAGTCCTACACAAAGAGGACTTCTGCCAAAGAGATCTGGGAGTCCGTGGGGAAGCTGTATGACGACGACGAGGCCCGGTCGAAGATGTTCATGGTTGAAAAATACCACAAATGGGTCTTTGAAGACGAGAAGACCATGCTGCCCCAAGTGAAAGAGTTCCTGAAGCTGCGCCAGAAACTGGAGGACGATAGCATGCCCCTCGTCGACAAGTTCGTCGTTGGAGGGATCGTGGCAAAACTTCCTCCAGGATGGAGCAACATCTATGCAAGGATGCATAGGAAGAAGATGGAGATTAGCCTGGATAATCTCCTCAGCGAGATTCATGTTGAGGACGAGATGCGCTCTCAACAGAAGTTGGACACCCTGTCCAAGCAACTAGCAACGGCGAATCTGGTTCAAGCCACCAGAGAGAACAAAGGGAAGCAGGCGGCTTCTCACCACAAGAAGAAGGACTTCTCGAATCTGAAAGTGAAGGGTCCAGGATTCAAGCAACAGAAGTCCAAGTCCCATGTGACTTGCTTCAACTGTGGCAAGAAGGGTCACTATAAAAGTGAATGCAAGTCCAAGCCCAAAGAGCAAGGTGAGCCTAACAAGGTTTCTTTGGTTACTAATCAGGTTGCCATGATAGCACAGGTTGCAACTGTGGGGGCAGACTTGGACTGGTGGATAGACACTGGCGCGACATGTCATGTCTGTTCAGACAAGGACTGGTTCGTCTCCTATGAGCCTACTTCCGAGAAAGTCATGATGGCGAACCAGGCACAAGCTGAAGTACTGGGGATCGGGACGGTGGAGCTGAAGCTTACATCGGGGAACATTCTGACGCTTCAAGGTGTGAAGCATGTTCCTGCAATCGCAAAGAACCTGATCTCTGGGAGCCTGCTCTGCAACGCAGGCTTGAGGATGGACATCAATGCTGGCCAAATGGTGATGTCCAAGAAGGGTACTTTCTTCGGGAAAGCTTTTCAGACTGAAGGAATGTACAAAATTCAGCTTGTTGTAACCCAGCATAATAATGTCAATGCTATCACTAGTTTGAATTACTCTCTTGAGTTGTGGCATAATAGACTAGGACATGTTCATTGTAAGCGAATAAACAAAATGTCTAGTCTAGGACTTATCTCCAAGTGTGGGGGTAAGGTAGAGAAATGTGAGATATGTGCTCAGACGAAGATCACTAGGAAACCCTTCCACAGGGTCCATCGAAGCACAGATCTTCTGGAGTTGGTTCACTCAGATATCTGTGACTTCAAACAATTCTCTACAAAGGCCGGGATGAAGTATTTCATTACTTTCATCGATGACTTCTCCAAGTATGCCTTCGTCTATTTACTCAAATCTAAAGACGAAGCATTCGAGAAGTTCAAGGAGTTCAGGGCCGAGGCTGAACGGCAAACTGGACAACAACTCAAGAGGCTGAGGAGTGATCGAGGTGGGGAATATAGGTCTCATGAATTCTCATCATTCTGCAAAGAACATGGAATCATCAACGAGACGACGGCTCCGTATTCTCCACAATCCAACGGAGTAGCAGAAAGGAAGAACAGAACGTTGACAGAGATGATGAATTCTATGCTGTTGACTGCGGGTCTCCCAAAGTGCTATTGGGGAGAAGCTGCATTAACGGCCACTTTCATTCTGAACAGAGTGCCGTATGCAACTTCCGACATAACTCCTCATGAACTCTGGTTCAAAGTCAGACCCAACCTGAATGTCATTCGAGTGGGGGGTGCCTGGCTTATGTGAAGCTCCCGGATCTAAAGATTCAGAAGCTGGGGACAAGGACTACTAAGGCGATCTTCCTGGGGTATGCCGAGAAGATGATGCGGAGATTCCTTGATATCGAGTCAAATCATATCATCGAATCTCGCGATGCTGAATATTTTGAAGAAAAGTTTGCAAGGCACAAGAACATTGTTCTCGCGGACATTCCGAGAATAATGAGGGTGCGGAGCAGACAGAGATCTTTATCGAACCAGTAGTCCAAGATGGAGTTGTTGTCGAGGAGACACCAGCTGAACCAGAACTCGCTGAGCCGTCAACTAAGCGAGCGAGGCCGAAAGACTTCGGAGATGACTTCGTCACCTATCATGTGGAAGCAGATCCGCTTACCTATGATGAGGCGATGAAGACCAGAGATGCTATATTCTGGAAGGAGGCGATTGACAACGAGATTGACTCAATCACCTCCAATAACACATGGGTATTGGTCGACCTACCAGAAGGAGCAAGACCCATCGGATGCAAATGGATCTTCAAGAAGAAGATGAAGCAGATGGAACCATTGACAAGTTCAAGGCCAGGCTAGTGGCCAAGGGGTTTGCTCAGAAGCAGGGGATCGACTACTTTGACACTTATGCTCCAGTAGCTCGGATGACAACTATCAGATTGTTAATTGCTTTAGCAGCAATAACAAGCTGGTGATACATCAGATGGATGTGAAAACGGCATTCCTTAATGGCGAGCTGACCGAAGAGATCTACATGCAACAACCAGAAGGTTTTGTCGTCAGAGGTCTGGAAGACAAAGTCTGCAAGTTGATGAAGTCTCTGTATGGTTTGAAGCAAGCTCCCAAAATGTGGCATGAGAAGTTTGACAAGGTGATAAGGTCAAATGGCTACAGGGTCAGTGAAACAGACAAGTGTGTCTATACGAAGTTTGCTGACGGAAGAGGAGTAATCGTTTGTCTATACGTGGACGACATGCTAATCCTAGGTACGGATTTAAGCTGCGTCACAGAGACAAGAAATTCCTCTCGACCAAGTTCAGTATGAAGGACTTGGGGGATGCCGACGTAATCTTGGGGCTCAAGATCATCCGGACAGGCACTGGAATAGCGCTGTCACAGTCTCATTACATTGAGAAGATGCTCTTCGCTACGGGTATCAAGATCTTCCTATTATTGATACACCGTACAGGAGTGATCTGAAACTGGAGCCAAATTCGAAGGAGAGCGTCAGGCAGTTGGAGTACGCTAGCGTCATCGGAAGTTTGATGTACGCTACTACTGCCACAAGGCCTGACATAGCCTTTGCAGTGGGAATATTGAGTCGATTTACGAGCAATCCAGGCGTAAAGCATTGGAAAGCTGTGAAGCGTGTTATGAGATATCTCAAGAAGACTCAGACATATGCACTATACTACAGGAGATCCGTCAGTAGTGGAAGGCTTCAGTGATGCTAGCTGTGTTCAGAGGTGGAGAGCGAATATTCCACAGGTGGATATGTTCGCCATGGTGGAGCTGCTATATCGTGGAAGTCGAAGAAGCAGACTATGTTATCTCGCTCCTCCATGGAATCTGAATTCTTTGCATTGGACGCTGCAGCAGATGAAGCAGAGTGGCTTCGGGAGCTCATGTATGACCTTCCAATGGTTGGGGCTCAGATACCGGCGATTCCGATATACTGTGACAACCAGGCGGCAGCAGCAGTGGCATCAAATGAACTCTTCAACGGAAGAAGAGGACTGTGCGGTTGAAGCACAGAGCAGTGAACGATCTCATAAAAAGGGGCGTCATTGCAGTGATCGATGTTCGGAGTCAGGAAAACCTGGCGGATCCGTTCACAAAGGGTCTCAAGCGTCAGCTGGTCGAGGACACAGCAAGGAAGATGGGCTTGAAGGCATTCTAATATTGTGTCATTATAATCCTATCAATAAATTTTATGTTATTGGTTCAAAGAGAAATCTACCAGTATCTAATTTTTTGATTCAAGGAGGATTGACTGGAAAAATATTAGTTAACAGTGGGCACTTGTTCTGCGGAACATGTAAGGGTTTCGGACCCAGAACCACTGTTGTCTACTATGAATTTTCTACGGAAAATTGATCCTGTGAGAAGGATGGCATAATGCCTTAATGAGTTCTCAGACTGAGTGAAGGTCTGTTATGCTTTACAGGAAGCATGGTGGCGCAACAACCACAAAGGAGTGTTACAACTCCATGCTACAGTGGGGTGACTCCACCATGAGGTTCCCAGGTAGGGTAATGCCTCGGCTTTGTTAGCCAAGTTACAGGCGGCGTAGCACCGCATATAGGCAGGTAGCCTAATGTTGCATAGTAATAAAGAGATGTAGGCAGCACTACAAAGAGGCCGGTGTCCTCATGTTACAGTGGCATGACACCACGATGAGGTACCCAGGTAGGGGTAAGCCTCGGCTTTGCAAGCCATGTCATAGTGGCGTAACACCACAAGGGAGCGCAAGGCTTCATGCTGGGTAGTTTGGCACTACAAAGAGGCTTGAGACCTCATGCTACAGTAGTATGACACTACGATGAGGTTCCCAGGTAGGGGTAATACCTTGGCTTTGTCAGCCATGTCATAGCGGCGTAGCACCGCAAAGAAGCGCAATGCTTCATGCCAATGACTCTTTATATAGAACTCACCTATAGTGTATGGACAGAGATATCAGGCCGTCTCTTGAGGGTAAACTTGTAGACGCCCAAAATTATACACTGAAACCAGGCTGGCACAAGGCCTTCAATGTGCAGCCAGAAGCACAGTTGATGTCACTATGTGAGTAGGAAGAATTGCAGTTATGGTGCAGAATTCAAGGCTTAGTCATTCTTGTATCATGCTGTTATTTAACCTATGCGGGAAGATTCAAGTCGTAGCGACATCTCTCCTAATGCATGATGGACATCACTGTGGGGAACGCTCAACCCATATATTGAGATAGTGGGGGATTGTTGGTGTTTTTGCCTTTGGACTAGAAAAGATAGTCCCACATCGGCTACACCAAATGGTGAGTATCTCAATATAATGCATTGCTTGTGTTGAGGTGTGCACATGAGGTGTAGTGGGGCACAAGTTTGTGCCATGTGGAAGTATTTTCCTAGAAGGAAAAAGGATTAAATCCAACAAGGATGCAAGTTAATTTTTGTTGTGCGGACTCGGACTCGGACGCGGACTCCAAGATGTCTCGTGCATGCACGGGAGGGTTCGGGGGGTAGGCGTGGACTGGCACACTTCTATGCTGATTGTGGGATGATCTAAAATATCAAACTCTATTTTTGAGTATTGGTATTTTAGTCCCACATCGGATAGGAGAAGAGGTGAAGTCTCAACTCCACTCTAAATAGAGCCCCTTGGCCTCCTTTGAAAGATGCACCAAGAAGAGAGTTGAGGGAGTCTGTTAAGTCCAGGAAGCCCGTTCAAGTCTCAAATATTGACTTACGAGCGTTCCAGAAGTTCTCCTGAACTTGCTGGTTCCTGGGAGCTTATCCGTACTGCGGGTATAGCTTTGAGCGCCGGTGTTCACACCCCAGCGAGATCCGCTCTTCTTCTTCCTTCCTCTTTCTGTTGCCTTCGAGAATCTGAGACTCAACTGTTGTTGATCATCTCTTGTTGCCTTCGAGAAACCGCTATTGCAAACGCGATTCGATTTTTTTTTTAATCGTTTAGGCTACGCAATCAGCATTATTTGCATCTCTTTTTTAGGGATTGCAACTGCATTATTTGCATCTCTTTTTTAGGGATTGCAACTGCATTCTTGCATCTCTTCTTAGGGATTGCAACTGAGTTTTTCCATCGATTGTTTGCAAATAGACTAACATTACGTTATATATCATGGCTATACCATGTTTCATCCCACTGATTGCGTTATCAGACAACTCGGGATGAAACATATAATTCCATCGAAGCCACCATGTTTGAGCCGTGGTAGAGGTGCGCAACGCATTTGCAAGAACATGCTCTATATTTCATCGGCGACTCTGCATTCCAGACTTAAGACGTGGCACACATGTCTCAACAGATGGATGCTCGTAAGTTATTAAATAATTATATTAAAATTTAATTAAATACAAATGTATGTTATATATGCTCATACTTTTTTTTAAATGATGTAACACTCGATGATATTGCTTTTCCGACGTTGGTGGAGAGATCCTCTTATAAGCAACAAAGCTCAATTCGAGGAGTACCGGTTCTAGAATCAAGCTATAAATGATTCTACCTTGTGTACATTTTATGAATATACTACTAGAATGATATGCACTATTATTTATTAATTAAATATGTTTCAGTATGAAAAATTTTTGTTTATTAAAATATTAAATATTGGTTCTTAGAGTGCAAGCACTCCAAAAACCAAGATAGTGATGTGGAAAATGGTTTTACAAGAATTTTTGGACAATATGCAAGCAGGGCAAGAACCATCGTTTTCTTGCAAGCAGTATTTGTAAGCGACAACCACGCCCCTAGGGTTAGGCAGAACATCACGAAAATGTCACGTCAGGCTGGTGATGGCACTTCTTGACAGGATGGCATGGACACTTCTTAACATGCTAGCTTTTGAAAAAGATTGTAGAAGACCATATGGCTTTCGAACGTAGTGCTTCTGAATGGAGAACTTTTGAATAGAGAACTTGTAAAACTTCTGAATGGAGAGTTTCTTAACATAGAGATATAGGATAGTCCGTGTAGAGAAATGTGTAAAAAAAGCTTTAATCCCCATCTTCAATTTAAAGCATCCAATATAGCGTTAAGCGAGCCGTGTTAGAGTTGAATGTTGGCCAATGGTCGACAAAAAATTGCAGAACAAATTGGCTTAATTTGTGCAAATTTGCTAGTCTGTCCAAAATGTTGCTAAACATTTTAGCAAAATTTAATTATTCCATATAAAATTTTCTAGTACAAAACTATCCTTTTTATGCCAACACCCGTCAAAATCCTAACTGAGAAAATTTTCTCAAAATTCATTTCCAACCAAGTCTCAAATTAAAAAAAAAAAAACTCTTAAATTTTTTGAGGGAAGGATGTTGGATGTCAAATGAGGACTCAAAATGAATATTCCTATATTATGCTATCTCAAAATTTTACATCTCAAATCCATCAATCCTCAAATAATAAACAACCATTATTTATTTCTACGTCAATTTATTCTTTACAACTATTTAAATAATCATATACATTAATGTTATATTATTAATATTATTTACCGAGATAATATTATATTTATATATTTTATAATATTTATACAACTCCAATAGTGTTTTAGATTGTTTTAATTTGATATAATATTATTTTATAATATTTACCACTATTTAATTTGATATAATATATATATATATCTATATATATATATATATATATATATATATATATATATATATATATAGATATATATATATATATATTATTTTATAATATTTAATATTATATTATATCTTTGTAACTATTTAATATAATATTATTTACCACCGTCCTAAAAGTGTCTTACTGTTTGAATTTCAATGTTGTTGTATTGCTTAAGCATTTTAATTTCAATATTGTTGTAACATTTAGAATTTTAATTTCAATATTGTTATTGGTTGCGTTATTTTAAATTTCGATGTACTTGTTTATGTTTGTATTTAATTTAGAAAGTTTGATGTTACTCTATTAATTTCTGCTAAGCTATATATTATTTTATTGATCAAATGAATCTAAAATACTAAGAACAAATATATTCAATATTAGATTCTATTTGAAGATCTCAACAAGAATATTTAATAGTATAAGTTTTATATTATTCATAATTATAAATTAGAAAATATGGTAAGTTAATTAAGTTTAGTGTTTGACATAATAGGATATATTAGTATTTAGCTACAACTTCGAGGGCAAAATGGTCCTAATAGTGGATCCTCAAAGTTGAGGATTCTCTCTCTCTTACCTCAAATTTGAGGATCCACCCTCCTTCCCTCAACAATTTGAGAAAATTTTCATAATTTGAGACTTGATTGGAGATGGATTTTGAGGGGATTCCCTCAATTTGGGGTTTGGGGACTTACCGGAGATGGTTTAATAGAAGAGAGAAAATACTCAAATTTGAGGATCTCCTATTCATTACTATTTTACCCTCCAAGTTGTAACTAATTAGTAATATATCTTATATGTTAAACACTAAACTTAGTTAAGTTACCATATTTTTTAATTTATAATTATAATAATATAATAATTATACCATTAAAATATTCTGGTTGAGATCTTCCAATAGAATCTAACATTGAATATATGTTATTATTATTTTTGTTTATTAGATTCATTAAATTAATAACTAATACAAATAATTTGACAAAAGTTAATAGAATAACATCAAACTTTCTAAAACTAAAATACATTATCATAAAGAACACAAAAAAGTACTTCAAAATTTAAAATAGCACCACCAACAACACTGAAATTAAAAGGCTAAAGCTTGAAAGTTAGTGGGTTGAAGTTGAATAAACATTACCAAATAATTTTAGTAATAATAAATAAATAACTAATATCAAATAATATAATATTATTTTGGTAAATAGTATAATAATATAATATCACATAACGTATATGATTATATTAAATAATTGTGAAGAAATGAATTTGTGTAGCATAAATAATAATTATATCATTTGAGGATTGATGATTGGAGATTTTCAGGATAGCATAATATAAGAATTGTTTTTTTTTTTTTGGTTCTCAAATTGAGGAAATTTTTAAGGATGCATTGGAGACGGCCGTAGAACATAACTTACTTCCATGCATAGTCATATGCGTAGGGGTGAACATTATTCAATTTTGGACCAAAAATCGAACCGAACCGAATAAGAGGTTCGGTTCGATTTAAAAAAAATTCGGTTCGATTTCGGTTTTGAAAATACTAAATTTTTTTTATTTGGTTTCGGTTTCGGCTTTGGGTTTCAGTCCAAAACCGAAAAAGAAAACTTAATTACTACATGTATGTGTGTGTATACTATATACATAAGTATTAATATATATGGGTATATACTAAATATATAGAATATACTATAGGTATATACTAAATATGTATAGGTATATTTAGTTATTATATATCAACAAAAAAACAAAAAATTAAAAATTGAATAAACCAAATAAACCGAAAACCGAACCAATTTAATTCGTTTCGGTTTGATTCGGTTTTAGGCCAATTCGTTTCGGTTTCGGTTTTGCTTATTCAGTTTCGGTCCAATTCGATTTTAGGTTATTCGATTCGGTTTAAACCGAATTAACCGAATGCTCACCCTTACATATGCGTAGTCAGCTAATTTGTTTTAGTATAGGATTGTCAAAGAAATTCACATGCACTCATCCATCGACTCAAATGGGAATGTTTAATTTATAGTTTCAAACTTGAAGGTTCCAAACTTTATTAATGGACTTTGAAACGAAATATTCTCTTACTGGGTTATTTACTAGGGATATTTAGTAATAGGGACTCACATATTATATATAAAAATTAGGATTTAGTCTCGAAAATACTTAATATAAAAATTTAGATATCGAAATTATTGTTCATTAGTCTATTTTAATAGTGATTTTAAGTAGAAGGGTAATGAGATGTATTGTCCCCCGTATAAAATGATAATAATAATATTCTGTTCCCAAGAGAAACGATATTGTGTTATATCCTAACCAGGGTCACCCCTCGGATTGAAATGCAATGTTAAATAAAATGTAAAAAATAATTACGAATACGGGACCAGAGTGAATATCTATGAAGGAATCACCATTTAAACCTAGTACCATGTCTTAGTGCTTAAACTTGCTTCTGGAACCGAGAGGACCTCAAACCGTGGTGAAGTAGAGAGTCCAGTAGCTGAGGGTGCTGGAATAAGTATTTGATGCTTTTAATCTCGGCACATGATATTGTCATATTTAAAAAAATTTACGCGCAGAAATTATAAGAAATTGTACCAAGAGAACAAAGTTTGAAAAAATTATGAAAAAGTATCAAAACGCTAAAATATAAAATCAAAATATCAAAAACCAAGACAAAATAAAATGATCAAAATTTGATAGCGCTCATATTCTATGGGTGTATAGGAGTCTGTCATGCCAATAGTTAGCATTCAGAATAAGATTTGTTTTATAATCACAGCACCAACCATTTCAATTCATAAAATTATACAAAATTTCATTAAAAAAAAACCATGCAAATATTACGGATTTAAACACCACTATGTAATCAACAAGAACAACCAGGGGAAAAAACAAAGAAAATTAAAAGTTAGAACAATGCCCAAGGAACCGGAATTTGGAAGAGTTGGAATGACAGCGTTTATGAAAGTGAAGGCTAGCATTTATAGATTAGAATTGCAAACCCTAAGAAGATGGGTGGATTTGAATTACAAATCTACCCCTTTGCAACTTGGGCTGGGTTGTATTTTTAGTACATTCTTTTAAAAAAGAGAGGTTAATGTGTACTAACACGTAATGGCTTATCGGAAAACTATGAGAGTAATTAGTATTTACAACTGTTTTTTTTTTTCATTACAACCCACACACGTCCTTACGGTTGAGGGATTCGAACCCTGTCGGCCCCACCTAGTGTTTGCTGCTTTCCACATGAGGTACAAGCATGGACAATATACTGTTGTTTCATGTTTAACAATTTAAGAAGGCAATTTATGATAGAGGAAATTTGCATCTATGTGGTACACCGCAAGGGAAATATATTGCGAGACGATTTTCTAAAATATGAGTTTCAACCATCGAATTTCGAGCCGATTCAAGTGACAATTGTCCTGATTTTTGGAACACGGTCTCATGGCATATATGTGGATGTGTGGGGCCAGTTTCATGGAGTTTGAACGGTCGGATCTTCTGTATCAAAAGTTTCCCAATTCGGTCAAAAATATGAATAATGTCCCGATATATGGGAAGCATGTATAATTTCTATTCAATTTTTGAATTGTTTATTGTATTATTATGATACGACCTTCTTAATGAAGGATTGTATGGATTGGATCTGGTGGAACTCGTGGCCCGTGCACATACGTTTCCCTCAATAAGCGACTCCCGATTATCTATCCTATCACGTGTCGGGGCACATTCATATTTGTTTTCGTATATTCACGAATGTTTTCGAATACGTAAGTATCCTTTGTGTGAAGACGTTGTTGCATGGAGTTTCCTTATTATGACAACGTACTGTCATGACTGGCCAACTTATGGCAGGGCATTGATATCACGATTGATTATTTTCAGCATGAATAGTATTATTTTGTACTGTGCTCTATTAATATCGTATTGATCCTTTCAGTAGCTCGTCACAACGCACTCCTAGTTATTGTGATTCTAGTGATGTGGGATGCTAGCAAGTTTTATTCTATTGATTGCAATTGATAAATACTTTAGAGTCTTACACTTCTTCGAGGGAAAAACCTTATGTAGGGTGGATTCCTCGGCTGCCTATGGTCGAGAACATTCAAATAAAAGTATCAGAAATTAATAACTAGAATTGATCACCTAGAGCATCGGGATATGAGAATTCTAGGTTTCATACTATCCTGCTGGAGGGCTCCCTTATGGCTATGGAGTTATCTACAATGAGGGACACATTTTCAGCTCGCCATCGAGTGATGTACTATGTACTCTTACTATTATCACATCACAGTCGATCGTGCTTATTAGTACTAATATCTATATATAACAACAAAAAGACCTATTAATGACGCTCGACAAGGAGTTTTAATGACGGCTGATACATAAGCGTTATCAAAGTTGAGAAATACCTTTTTTCTATGACGGTTTGGGCTAATTCTGGACTTTTTATAACGTTTATGAAACAAAACGTCATTAATATTTTAGAGCGTGGCAAACTGGTAATTCCTTCACTGTATAAAAGCTCAGTGGGAGAGAGAAAATTTATTTCTCATCCATTTTCTAACCGAGAAGCATCTCTCATCCTCAAACCTTTTCTCCCCCAATTTTCAACCCTAACCTTTATTACTCCGGCGATGGGCTCGACTACGTAGCAACCCTTCGGCGACTGAGCTATCGGTGTAGAGCCACCACTTCGGTAGCGTGTTCCAGCGACGTGCGCCTCATCTCGACGATCGATCTTATCTCGACGAGCTATCGGTGCAGAGCCTCCTAGACGCGCAGGTCGACGCGGTGTTCACCATGGCGGGGCAGCTCGGGTTCGGCGACGTCAGGGTGGTGGTCTCGGGAGCGGGTGGCCGTCGCGGGGCGACGACGACCGGGAGGTCGGGACGGGGCTGGAGAACGCGGAGGCCTACAACGGCAACCTCATACGCAGGGTCCTGTCGGGGAATGCCGGCACCCCGATGAAGCCGTCTCCTCACCACTCCTAGCGATGAAGTCAGGGTGATTCCAACCCTTCGCGGCCTCCATCACCATGAGAGGTTCGACAAATGACAAGAGCGTTGGTCGTGTCGGGGTACACGGACGTGAGACACAGAAATCTTCGCATCAGGGTTCCAGGTTTGTCTTCTCTTCTCATCAAAAACCTAATTTTAGGATTTAGACTTAGTTTGATTATTGTTTAGAATTTGATTATCTTGTTGTAGTTGGCCCTATATTTTGATTTGTAAGGGTTAGGAATAGGCACCGATAGAGGAGATATTCTGGAGGAGAAGGAGAAGGAGGAGGAAGCAGAACCCCCAATTTCTATATCAAACAAGGAAGAAGACTAAAAAAAGAATAAAGAAGGAAATGCTACTGACACTAGCAGCAAGAAGAGAAACAAGAAGAGGCAGAAGGCGGAGCTTTCGCAAGAGGAGCAGCTGAAGAAGAAGCAGAGTAGGAGGACGACCGACGACGGGCTGACGATCTACTCCACTGAGGAGCTAGGTTTCGGTAAACCAGACGCCGGCGGGACCGCGCTGTGTCCCTTTGACTGCGATTGTTGCTTCTGATCCCAAAATCTTAACAAGGTTTTCTCTCCTCCTATTATTTTTATCAGATTTCTAGGTCACAGATTATTTATTTACAAACATATTCTGGTCTTCATCAGCATATTTGTAATGTGTTCATATTCTCCCCAAAATTTTATTTTTCCATGCTCTTCTTCTAGAGCTAGTGAAGAGCCATTTTCCCCCATTTCTTCACAGCTCGAGGACCTCTCTCTGAAGGTAAATATCCTTCTTCCTCTTCATAATATAATTCTTCTTGTTCTCACAGACATTAGCAGGTTTCCGTCATGACTTGCCGACGACATCAATATTTGGTCACCGACATCAGCAATCTCGTACGGTGGCCCCCGACACCAACATCAGGGTTACTCCCCTACATCAGCAGGTTTCCGTCACTAAGAATTAATTCTTCTTCTTCTTCTTCTTTGATGATTTCTTATTTGATGAATTAATTCTTGTTCACTTCTCTAATAATGCATGTTTAATTGGAAAGATGTGTTACATATTTAATTGGAAAGACATCAGCAGGTTTATGCAAACTCTTTTGAGAGTAAATTATTTTGTCATATTATGATAGAGACTGTCCTAGTAAGCTTTTTTTTGGCTAATTCTGTTTGGTATGGCACTTGGTCAATCGCATTGTAGTTGAGATCGTTAGTGATATTTTGGTTGATTGTAGTTGTAATTGGAATTAATTTTGTTTAGTTTTTTCCTATTGATAATGAACATGTATTTATGCATGGAAATTATGCTTCACAAACCATACGTGCAAGCACCTTTCTTTGCACAGAAATACAACTGAAGAATCGATTCATCGTCCAACATTTTTTTTCCATATTCTCATATATTTTCAAGGCATTAGGAAAGATTCATCTTCTATCTTTTCTTCTTATATTTTCATATTTATTCAAGGTAGAGGAAGTCCAGGGAGGCGCTGGTGGTGGCGAGTGGCGACGTTGGAGAAGTATGTGGGGATCATGGATGGAGGAGCACTACATCCTATTTCCAGGGCCTCAAGGTTTTTCTTTCTTTCTTTTCAATCTGTCATTCTTATGTTTGATGTGTCATAGAGTCATAGAGATTGAGTTCATAGAGATTATGTTTTATACGAATAAATGTTATAACTTATTATTAGTTTTGAGTTAGTGTTAGCAATTCACAAAAATTGTGTCATAGAAATTGAGTTCATTTGTTCAATTAAGTTGCACATCACGTCATAATACAATGTATCATTATCTAATAATGATAGAAAGCAAATGAAGAATTGCTGCAAAAAAAAAGAAGGATTGGTATTGAAAAGCCCAAATGGCTCCAACTTCAGATATATAGGACCTATGAGTGAATGTGGATTCCACAACCACTCCACACCTCAAAAATAGAGAGAAGAAAGAAGACCAAAGAAAGAAGGTTCTACTTACTTGTAACACCCAATTTTCCAGATGAGAGTATTTTTGAAATTTTGTAATTATAATTATTATTATTGATATTTATTTCACATTATGATTTTTGGTGATTTTTAATAATTTTTAAACTATTTAAAATCTGGTTTAAGTCATGACTTGTAATTTTGATGTGCTGCCAGTGAAACCCTAGAGACTGCACGACCTAGAGCCTATCCATGTCATTAGGATATTTTAATTATCATTTTTAGCCTAGGGTATTTTGGTCATTTTGACTTATTTGAATTATTTGGTGATTTGTTGAATTGGTGAGTCTAGGTTGACTTGACTTGTTGAGACCTAGTGAACTAGTCTAGAAGCTAACCCTAGCCATGGTGACCCTAGTCTAACTTAGGTTAACCTACTTTTAGTCATTAGAAACTAATTTTAGAATGAGGGGATTTGGTTTAGTGAATTTAAGTCATGGTTTATGATTTCATGAAATGACTTATGGCTTAATGATTTATTTGATCATGACTTGGCCATGGCCCATCATAACTAGAAGCCCTAACCCTAACCAAA
Organism: Iris pallida; assembly: GCA_029216955.1. Lineage (NCBI taxonomy): Eukaryota > Viridiplantae > Streptophyta > Magnoliopsida > Asparagales > Iridaceae > Iris > Iris pallida. Next base: position 35,909 of record JANAVB010022101.1, read on the forward strand.
CCCTAAATGACTAGACATAGGGATCCCCACCCTATATAAATACTTATTCTCTAGGGTTTGCCTCCTTCTTTATTCATTTCAACATTGGAAAAAGAAAGGTATTTATTCCTCTTCCAAAAATCTCCATAAATCCATTTAATTCCTTTTTAATCCTAGTTTCTTGCATTAGAACCTAATTTTCTTCTATTTTCTGAATGTGGAATTTAATCCCAGCTTTGGGACAATTTTGGAGCTTTTGCCATCAAGAGGAAGAACCCCCCATTTGAAGCTTTCCCAAGCTTTTTGCACACATAGGTAAAATCCTTTAAATTGATTTAAATTTTGGTTTTCTTTATATGTAGGACTAGATCTAGGAGTTCCCTAGGTGTCTCTAAAATTTGGGTGGAATTCCTGTCCGTTTGGTGTTCGTATCGGACACGTGTCATAGTGTCTCCTAGGTGTTTGATGAAATGCTTGAATGAAATGAATATTGTTAATTTTTAAAACAAATTACATGGTCGTGTAGCCCTATATGGGGATTAATTTTATATATGACAGAGTCAATTTTTGGGAAATTTTTGTGTCCAAAAGGGATACGGACACGCAGCACGAGACCCCCGTACTGTGCCCTGCTACCACCTATTTTCTCACTACACACACCACTTGGACACGTGCAAATTGGCACGGGGGGGGGCAGACACTGTCAGGACCCTCCTAAAGTTTCACAGCATTTCGTGTCGTGTCGGACACGGAAATGAGGCCGCACGAGTTTTGTACTGGTCTACCTCCGTGTGAAAACGCATATTATGCACGTTTAAACACGACACGGGGACACGTTGACACTGTGCAGGGTGACACATGTGTAGCCCTATGTGGGGCGAACACGTGGGCACGAGCACGAGTCGTGTTGTGCCCTGTGTCGCGTGCACGAGGCCGTGTCCTCGCTGCACGAGGCTGTCTGTGCAGATTTTCGAAACACTGTATGTTTCGCATTTTGGACACGTTCGTGTCAAGTGTTTGGACACGATACAACTTGTGACACACCCACACATGTGCATGATTTCTTACCAACCCTTTATTGGTCACATTAGCATGATTTGATAGTTCGAAATTCATTTTCCCCATAGTTCTGATACATACTGTGCAGTTTTGAATTTCCGAACTTAAATCCTATTTTTTAACTGATTTTTCTGATGTTTAATCACTAGATTAATTCCTATACATGTGTATTAAACTATTGCAAGGCTGATTGTTGGTTAGTGTGGGGCCTATAGGTTTCGAATCAAATTTTGATTGATGGACTGCTCTTTGAAACAGTCTACTGATACTATCAAAATCCTGAAATGAAAGTTCATTACTTTGATACCTGAGATTAGATTAGATTTGATTTGATTAATATATTGTATGTATACATTGAATTCATCTGTTAGCTAAGAGTAAAACTATCATTTTCCTGAGTTTATGAATGAAACACTGAGACTTAAACCTGAGTAATTGGGGAAAACTGTTTGTGCATTCTCTAAACACTGAAACCTGAAGGATTCTCCTATAAGTCAACTAAAATGATAAATGAATACATGAACTGTTAATTAATGACCTGAGATTGACTCACTCACTATCCTCTTCCACATTGAACTATTGTACACATGTACATACACAACTACACTAAAATTTGAGATTTTATTCCTACACATTTCTGAGAATGATATGTTAACTATGGGTTTATTTTCTGAGATGTTAAACTGAAATGGGGATGGTTATGTTAACTGAAATATGAGCCCTGCTAGGACTGATACATGTTCATGGATTCTGATTTCTGAATAAAATTGCCATGTTAATTCAAGTACACTGGTTCCTGTTATCCATTACACTAATTTATGCATATGCACAGTTTTGTATTTCGATTTCATTAAATGCATGATTATATGAAGAATGTTAACCTGTAAATCCAATATCAAAATCTGAGTTGACACCTATATTTCACATACTGAAATCTGAACCCCCAAACTCCCTTGTATCCCTCTATCAACAAACACTTTTGCACACTAAAATCTGAGAATTGGGAATGGTATGGACACTCACATGCTCACACAAACACAAAATTTGATTCCAGTCACTTAAACACACACAACCTGTCCAATTCTTTATTGTTAGTCTTCCAAATGCTCATATAGTGACCAATTACTTGAACATCAAAATCAGCTTACATCTCATTAGAGTTCAGTCCCTGTATCACATTACAGTTCATATATTCATGTACCACATTCCATAACATACACTAACCTATTTCACATCTCACACATGTTCCCCTCTCACATTTTTCCCTTCTTGCATACCTATATACATGTATAATATTACCTCATACTATGCATTTGATTCTATAGGTTGTATAGTGGTATGGATATAGAAATGTATGTTTGGTGACTTGTATGACTTGAGAATGTATGTACACAAAATAGGCATGAATAATGTGGATATAAATATATAAATAAGTTTGATGCTTGTGTATGAAATATGTGTAAATAGTAGGTTGACAGCTTGTATAGCATTGTGATGCTATATGAATGCTAGCCTAGGCTTGGTTAGGCCTAGTGAGACTTGTTAGATTTGTTGGGGCTAGGACTTGACTTAGAGTTGACTAAAATGTTGACTTGGGTTGACCCAGAGTGACCAAGTTTGAATTGGACCTAGTTTGACCTAGATAGTTGATCAGGGTTGACTTAGAGTTGACTTTGACCTAGAATTGACTTAGAATCATGTAGATTGTATCATAAACTTCATTTACCTTGTTTTAAACACATTATAACCCATATTTCTCTATTTAGGACATTGTGACTCCGGTGCAGACATCTGATATTTTATTACTCTTTTCAGAGTATCAGGCGAGTACATTCTCTGATAGTTCTCTCATTTATTTTTCAATTACTGTACTTCAGTTCTAGTTAGCTGTATGTGATTCTCTGTTACAAACACGTATTTTTATTTCTGAATCCATGTATACGACACATACTTACTCGTCTTACCTCTATTCTTCGAATCACCATACGAATCACTATTCGAACCACCTATTCGTATCTTCATTTATTGGTTGGACTTGTATTCGTCTTATGTGTCGGATTTTGGATTCATTTGTATTAGATGGACGGGGAAATACTTGATTAGACATATGAACATTCCCATTATTCGAACTACCCCTGTGAATATTCAAACGATAGCCATTCCACACCCGGCCAGGTGTGTGATGTGCCGGATTTACCCTTAGCCGTTTACATGTCTAACTAAGTATTTTAAAACTCACTTGGAGAATTTATTCGAATCATTATTAGAACATCATGTGAATCACTGTTCGTATCACCTATTCGATTCACCTTATTAGAATAATGATTAGAATTACATTCGACTCTCTTATATTAGACTCACATTGGAATTACACTCGACTATATTTGACCATCTGAACTCATTATGTTACTCTAGTTCAGCTAGATCTTATTTTACAGTCTTCGTTGCTACGATTCTTCTCTTGTTTAGTTATTTTCTTTCCTTGCACTTTATTTGTCTTTCTTACCATCACCTGATATAAACTGCCATATTCATCAATACAACTATCTATAACTGCTTTATAGTTCTCTGTCATTTACTTGGAATTTCTTGATGAGTTGTACTCATTTCTGTCCTGACTGGACCTGTTGAAAATATTACAGATGCTTGCCCTGAGGACATTTGCCCCACTTGCCTTGGAGCAGGAGACGGCTTAGCTACCTTTGACCCCGACACTCAGGAGTGATCGGGAGACTAGCTAGTAGACTTGGTTTTATGTTTTAGAACTTGAATTGTATATAACTCGAGATACGAGTTTGTATTTGAGTTTGTTTGAGATATTATTATTAGTAGTTATAAATGTTGTTATTTAGTTTTTAGTTATAAACTTCTGTGTTATCTTATCGTGCTTAGACTGTGATTGAGATTTCATTATATCTATACTTGTCCTTCGTTCGGAGTTGAGATATTGACATGTACATTATATAATTGCATGAGTTGTTGATTAGATAGTAACCTAGGACAGCTTTCTACCGCCGACACTGCGGCGTAGGCTGGACGTACCTACTTCTCGTGCCCTTACTCTAGGGTGCGGGTCGTGACGTTTTTAGTGGTGGCCCATATAGGTCGAGAGTCGTATTAGTACGATATCGTGGTAGTACGACGATTTAGTTGTACTGCTGCGAGCCTGCGATAGGATTGAGAGATAGGCTTTACCGGAGAGGCAGTCAATCACAGTTAGGACTACTTGAGAAGATTCCTGGGATGATCCTTGAGAATCTCATTAAACTATCTCGAAATTTGATTCTGACAGTATCTGTCTATCTTCCTTGTTCATCGTTGAATTTGATTCTTGGTATTCATTATTGACTTGATTTTCTACCAAGATAACATTATGGGCTAGGTCGCCTCAGTCATGGAATCTTGAGTCTTCTACAGCCATATCAGCTGGTTGGGCGATGAGATAGAGTCTGATTTTGGATATATTCTCGGGTGTAGAAATTTAAGGTTTTCACAGCCAAGCTAGCGGCAATACGAAATTTTAAATACCATGATTCTAGAGGTATGTACATTAGTTGTGGACTCTA
>JANAVB010022102.1:0-64596 GCA_029216955.1 Iris pallida
AGCTGATACCATCAATATGCTCAGAAATGTAAAGCTGTCAAATTCATGCAGACTTTATCCATCAACCATCGAGTTCTTACACCCAACAGCGGCATCATGGCCCTTTGAAGCTTGGGGCATGGACGTCATCGGTCCTATCAATCCACCATCATCAAAAGGACATCGTTTATTCTAGCAATAATTGATTACTTTTCTAAATGGGATGAAGCAATCCCGTTATCTGAAGTCAAGACTTCTAATGTATTAACTTGTCAAACATCATGTCATCTATCGATTTGGTGTTCCTCGGCGTATTATCCATGATAATGGACCACAGTTCGTCAGCCAGAAATTTACTCGATTCTGTGATGATCATCGGATTAATAATCTGGCTTCTACAGCATATAATCCAGCAGCCAATGGACTAGCAGAAGCTTTCAACAAAACAATCATCAAACTCTTGAAAAAGTTCGTTTCTTCCAATAAACGTAACTGGAGTGAGAAGCTTGGTGAATGTTATGGGCTTATCGCACCACAGTTCGCAATGCGACCGGATGTACACCTTTCTCTTTGGTATATGGGTGTGAAGCTGTCCTTCCCCTCGAGATACAAATTCCTTCTTTGAGAGTTGCAATCTCCAATGAATTTACAACAGAGAATAATGATCGACTTCGACTTCAAGAGCTGGAAGCTCTAGATGAAAAGCGATTGTATGCGCAACAAAATATCGAGCTATATCAAGCCCGAATCTCAAAAGCTTTTAATCGGAAGGTCAAAGTCAGAACATATTAGAAGGGAGAATTGGTCCTTACTGTCAGACGTCCGATGACCATGACACTATGAGCAAAGGCAAATTTGACGCGAAATGGGAAGGCCCATTCGTAGTAAACAAAGTCTTCTCTAATTGAGCATATCAGCTTGCCTCTATGGACGGGAAAGTCACGATGATGCCTATCAATGGCAAATTCTTAAAGAAATATTATGTATAAATTTCATCAATATATAATATTTTCATTACTCCCCAGCAAGTGTAAAATCAAAATTTATTCTTCTCTACAAAAGCTATTTCGATGTCGTTATCCCCAGCGGAAACTGATATTCTACCATGTATCATTTCCCAGAGAATTTGATATTTTGTCTTATTAGATTCCCAGTGGATTTAATAAAGATCTTGTATAGAAAATCATGTCCATATCACCTCTGAATTTTCTATCTCAGTATGTACCATATTCTATGAAAATGATATCTCGTCCTTTTGATTTCTGAGTCTAAAGATCAGTGAATAAAGGCAAAATTATAAAGCAGGAAGGATACATCATAAACAAAGTTTCCTTAAACAGAGTTTATTTGAGACAAATTCTTCAAGAAATACATCATCATGGAAGATCACTGGTATCCCTTTCGTACTTGGGACGAGGACCACATACATAATTAGCAAAAGAATTGAATACATCCTTTCCTGACCGCACCAAGAACTGACAGGCAGCCAGCCTCATTGCTTCTTCTTTCTTCGGTTTCTCCTTGTTCGACCAGGAAATCCAAGATATCTTTCGGCAGCTTGGGAGCAGACGAGCTTTCGCCCGTCTCCTTCTTTTGTGGAGTCGAGTGCTCTTTAGCATTTTCATCAACTTTGGAGACGACTTCGGCTTTCTTCGTGTTCTCTTCGGAAGACATTTTGAATAAAAGAATAATGTGTGATCCTTCTACTCAAGAGATGCTCTATTTATAGGCATATATTTGCCAGAATTAAAGGAACGTGTCTTTTCCCGATATTCATTCATTAATACTTGACGGTTCATCCGTGCATTTATTATATTCATCCGATGGTTCGTCTGTTCATAATCTTCTATCGATTGGAATTCGTTATCTTTCACATTTTCATAACCTTTGACCTCTGTATAAATACAAATCTGACTTTCTTTTTTTGAGTCTTTACATCCTATCACGTCCATATTACCTCTGATGGTATTGTACACTCTAAAAACAGAAATCAAGATTTCTATTTATCATGTTCTTTTTACATCCAGAGAGATACAAATCACTTCAGATAAAGAAGATTTATCATTTCAATTATCATATTTTCATAAAAAGTCTATTACATTTCTTAGACTTTCCTACAAATCATAATGGAAATCTATTACAAATCTTGGATTTTCATTCTATGTACAACTGAGATCTATTTCTTCTTGGATTTTCTCTGGCAATCTCGTTGTTTGTGGCAATTCCTGGGTGTCCAGCAGGAATCAAACTCTGGTCTTATCTCTCAGACGAGAGGAGAACCACAGAGTAGGGCAACACGAAAACGTGTTGCTGCCAATACAACTGGTGGATTAGGAGCGACCTTTCAGAGGAGACAGGAATGTATCCAACCTTGGGATACAATTCCTAGTTCTCCCGTAAAAGGAACTCTACTACCCGATTTCTCGGTAGTAGAGTCAACTCCACCATCCAACTCTCGTGTATAAAGGCTCTTCCTACCATCTAAGGAAGACCCTTCTATCTCACGAAGAGTTCTGAGTTGTCTAATTTACGCGTCAAAGGCGTATGAGCTCCCTGATGTGGGTGTCAGAAGAACATTGTCCACAGCATCCACATCACCAATGCCAGTTCTGAAGAAGGCTTTCAGCCAAAATTTTGCAAGAAACAGTAAGGAAAAATCAGCCAACAGAAATTGGCCAAGCAAAGACAGATGCATTCTGTTCATTTCAGGAAGATGAATTTGTCTTTAGCAAACAAAAAAAAATTCGATGCGTGTATATTGAACTTACCGCTGAGTTTGCTGCTAAGGATTGACAGACCCATGTCTGGTAGCGTGCACAGAGATTTGACATCAGACAACATGGCTTTCCTATTTTCTTCTCACAGAAAATTCATTCTCAAAGAGAGGAAGAAGAATGGGAAGATGAGTTTACGTGGAGTTCATCCATCTATTTAAAGGGTCAAGTGCAGGTCTATTCTTGGAAAAGATCCGCATAAATAGCGCTCGTAAATTGTGGAATGAGTGTCACGTGTGCTTCGGGAGACAGTGCAACATTGGAAACAGTCAAAGTGTGCTAATTAATATTCTTCATTAAAAGGCACGCAGATCAAACACAAAAGTTGTACTTCATTCTTTAAACAGGCACTGATGGCCTTACAAAAAAAAAGAGAAAGTGCAACAAAAGCGTAGAAAGTTACGCTCTATTTTCCAGAGCGGCTAAGTTTGATGCCTAACTCCTCTACGCTCTTAACTCCCAGGCGATGCAACAGAGTCTCGAGCATTTCACGCTTCTCTGCGAGGCTCTGCCCATCAGAAGAAGAGGAGCCGTCCAGACCAAAGTAGCCCAAGAAATTCTTGGCTAAATGCGTAGGGTCGTCCTTGAGCTCGATGACGACAGGTTCGGGTTCTTGGCCCCCAAAAGTGGGGTCACCATGGGAACAGAATCCCAATTTACGTGCTTCTTCTTCAGCGGCTTCCTTTGGAGTCATGGTTTCAAAAGATGAAAGTCAAAAATTGAATTCTCTCGGTTTATATAATAGAGCTTGCTGGCTGTTCATATTCTTCCATCAGATTCAATCAATCTCGAAAAATGAAGAGTCATCATGACATTTAATGAACTTAATGCCAGCGTGTCAGGACTCATTCCCACTTTCTGTTCAAAGTAATTTCGAACTTTTGAAACTCATAAAGTTCAAAAACTTTGAAGGGGGTCTTGTAGGATGTAGAAAATTATGACACGCTGTCATTTTCATCCATACGCTTAAAGACAGATGTCAGTTGAAGCCATACGCTCAAACAGAAGTCATACGCTCAAGGCTATACGCTCAGTTAAGAGCCATACGTTCAGTTCAGAGTTGTACGCTCATTCAAAAGCCATACGCTCAGTAAATATTTTATTATTTACTGAAGTGACAGCACAGCATATGTTTAAATGAGGAATGAATCTGACACTTCATCTTTCGTACAAAGACAGCTGTCACGAGAAAAGTAACCGTCGTATAGGTTTTCGAAGAGTCGGTTTTGTCTTTTACGAGGACAACTCAGCAGCCTTCATAAATACAAAAGCTATTATTACTGTCAGTTTTGACAGTCTGTCAGCCGTCAAATCCGCAGTCACGACGCTCGAGAAGATTTTGTCAGTTATGGGAAGATATGGTGTACCAAAGAAGATTGATGATAGCCACGTGGCCACTTCTCCAGTGAGCGTATCGACCTCACATGACTCCTTCTTCACCCAGCCAAGTGAGCGTATGGACCTCACATGATTCCTTGCTAACCAAGCGAGCGTATGATCTCCATACGACTCCTTGCCCATAAAGTGAGCGTATGGATTTCCTATGGCACTACGCTGTCCAAATCAGCGTATGACTCCTCTTCAAAAGCTAGCGTATGACTCTACAGCAGTTGTATCCAGGATGATTTTCAACGTACAGTCAACACACGTTCTCACGTGTCCTGTACTCAGTTACCCATTTATTCAGAAGTTATGCAATGTAGCCTTCATACCATCAATCTCTCCTGAATGTGCTCCACTACTCTCAACCGCACGCCAACGTGTCTTCGTCAGAATTTGCTACGCGTTCCTGCAGTTTTGCACACGTCAAGTAACTACCTGAGCGTATGGTTCAGGACAGTTATCCAGAACTCTATAAAAGAGAGTTTCTTCACCTTCATGAGGAGAGGTCATTTTTCAGAGAGAACAAAGAGATTGCCCAGTTGCTGTCCAAGTTCTTCGAAGTTCGAGTTTTCTTCATCGCATCGTCCAAGGGATAAAGTAATCGTCTTCTAGATTAGATTCCTACAGTTGTAATTTTCTCAGATACAAATAAATAAAGTGAATTTATTTATGGAAAATAAGGCATTGTTCTTTTTCTCCAACTTTTCTGAGAAGAAGAACCTGGGAAGTTGGGGGTTCCCAGACTTCCCAACCTTCAATCCAAGCCCAAATCTGGACTTCCATAGGTCAAAATAGGGTAGAATGAAGTTCTCTACAACATGGAATCGTCAAAACTTGAAAATAATAAAGTTTGATAGATCAAAATCCAAGAAATCCGAAAATGCAACAAGCTTAGATCTACATGAAATGAACCATGGAAATTAAAATGCTGAGTACTAAAGTGTCTTAGAATCTCGTGAGAAGTTAATGGAGGAAGAAGAAGAAGAAATAAATGAAGAGTAATGAAGAGAGAGAAAAGTAGGTGGGGTTTATAAATAGGGATGGTGGTAGGTAGGGGGTTAACATGTTGAACCATCCCAACCAAGCCAAACCAAAACCAAGTCATGCCAAAATAAACCAAGTCAAAGCATGATGAACCTAAACAAGATTAAATCAAAATCAGCTAGCATGACAAGACAAGAAAAATACTGGACAGGATCCCGTACACGTATACTGGAAATAAGTATACGAAAAATGGAGGTGACAACTCTACCCACCTTAAAAGAATTCTGTCCTCGAAACTTAATCAAGAGGCTAGAGATATCGAGCAAGCTATACTAGTCACAGGCAAGTTATAACTAAGCAATCATTCATGCAAGCAAGGAAGTTGAAGATATAAGGCATAAGAAGACATTATACCTTACGAGTCAAACAGGTCGGGATATCGCGATCGGATATCATCCTCACGCTCCTACGTTGACTCACCCAAAGAGTGATGATCCCAAGCAACACGGACTAAACTAATAGTCTTGTTCTTGAGTATTTTCTCTCTTCGGTCCAATATGGATACGGGTCTCTCCTCATACGAAAGGTTGGTACCACAAGAAATTCCGAATAATCAAGAACATGACCCGGATCCGGGATGTATCGTCGTAATTGGGACACATGGAAGACATCATGCACCTCACATAGCGACGGCGGAAGAGCGAGATGATAGGACACATCACCTACTCGCTCCAGGATATCAAACGGCCCTATATACCTAGGACTAAGCTTTTCCCGTACGCCAAAACGAATGACGCCACGGGTAGGCGAGATCTTAAGGAATACATGGTCGCCGACTGAAAACTTAAGGGACACCGCTGAGAATCGGTCCAATGACGCTGGCGATCTTGTGCAACTCAAAGATGATCTCTGACTTGTTCGACCACCTCAATAGTCCACGAAATCATTTCGGGACCAAGCATCTGCCTCTCGCCTACATCATCCTAGGCTAAAGGAGATCTGCACTTCCTGCCATACAATGCCTCGAAAGGTGCCATCTGGATACTGGCCTGGAAACTATTGTTATAGAAGAACTCCACGAGATGCAAGTAATCTTCCCACGAACCATCAAAGTCGAGTGTACATGACCGCAACATATCTTCAAGAGTCTGGATCGTGCGTTCTGACTGACCATCTGTCTACGGATGGTAGGCTGAACTGAACTTGAGACGAGTCCCTAAATTCTCTTGAAGACTCCGCCAAAAGTACAAGGTGAATCTCGAATCCCTGTCGGACATAATACTGACTGGTACTCCATGCAATCTGACTATCTGCCTGAGGTACATCTCTGCAAGCTGATCCGTCGATTGACCGATTCTGAAAGGGATAAAATAAGCTACCTTCGTGAGTCTGTCGACTATAACCTAGATAGCATCTCTCCCAGCTGGGGATCTAGGTAACCCAGTTACAAAATCTATGGTAAGTGCTCCTATTTCTATTCTGGGATTGGTAAAGGTTGATGAAGTCCAGCTGGTCTCTGATGTTCGGCCTTAACTTGCTGACAAACCAAACAACGAGAGAAACCGGGCTATCTCCCTCTTTATGCCATTCCACCAAAAATGCTGACGGATATCTCGGTACATCTTCGTACCACCGGGGTGAATCGAATACTGAGAACTGTGAGCTTCTGCTATGATCTCCAGTCTGATATCTCTATTGGGTACACAAAGATGCCTTCCATGTTGGAGTATCTCATCTTCATGAATAAATAGCTCTGGTCTTCGCCCTGCTACACTTTCTGCCCTAAGCCGCTGAAGCTTAGAATCTGTTGACTGAGCTAACTTGATCCTCTCAACTATACTGGACTAAACTTGCATACTGGCCATCTACATGCCCTGGCTTTCCACAATAAGTGTAGCCCATTATGGAAGACTGCCTCTACTTCTGCTGCTGAGGGTACGTCGGGGTCGAGTGCTGAACCGACGTAACTGATGCTGCCCTCTTCGGAGCTCCGATGGTCAAGGCCCTAGCTGCCGGGGCTGGGGCTGAAGACTGGTTCATCTGACCATGGGATCGCTTCTGTCCTCCAGTTCTGTCTACAATCCTCTGTGAAGTATACTCATGCCTCTTCGCTGCTCGCAAGACGGCATCAAAAGTTCGATTCTTAAACTGCTCCACTGCTAGAATAATCTCTAGGTGGAGTCCCTATTAGAACCTCTACGCTTGAACGAACTCGGTTGCCACCAAGGTGGGAGCAAACCGACTCAGTCTCGAAAACTTGGCCGCATATCCATCAACTATCCTACTCATCTGCCTGAGATTGGTGAACCTCGTCTGTAGGTCGTACCGAGCTACAGCATCGAAGTACTTGATCTGAAACTTGTCACTAAATATCGCCCATGGAACAGGCATCGCCAACCCAACTGCTTTCATCGTCCACCAGGTGCGGGCTAGGTCCAATAACTGCAGGTGTACCACCGCCGCCTTCTCTCCTTCTGTAGTCTTGGTTGTATCCAAGATAATCTCGATGTCCTGGCGCCACACATCAACTATAATAGCGTCCTCACTACCGTAGAAGAAAGGAGGGTTCATGCGCTTGAAACTGCCAGCCGCACTGTTCCCTTGATAACCAACACGGCCCATGGCATCTTATACTGCCTGGTGCAGGGCGTCGCCCCGATGATCTTGAGATGCTAGCAATGTCCTGATAAGACCTACCAAGGTGCCATCATCAGGCTGTGCAGGCTGGACTGGCTGAACTGGTAGTTCTTGACCCCTAGTAGGCATGACTCTGGAGGCTACTCCTGAATACTGGGCTTGATCTCCAGGTTGCTGCTGGTCCACGGGAGGTGCTCCGCCTTGTCGATCGATATGACCAGTAACAATGCTGCTGAAAAAACGATATAGGGAATAATAAGGAAGGACCATGATAGATCAAGGATATAAGCATGTGATCAGATCAAGATTTCAGGAAGATTAGGAGACACGAGTAGAGATCAAGGGCGAGTGTTGATTGAGACATCTATCCGGTAAAACCGTCACACATCTTGATTTTCAAGACCTGCATGGGCCACCACTTAAACCGTGTCATGCCCCAGATCTAGAATACTAGAGAGCGGGGGCGGACACAGCCAGCTACGTATATTGAAGTGCAACCCACCTCGCTATACAATCATGGCTGTCTAGATACATGAGGGTTTAACTACAATCCATCAGTCTCTTATGGTCATAAACGAGCCTATTATCTCAATCTCAAGCAAGTAATAGCAGTTATAAGATGTCAGAGCACCAAATATACAATAGTAAGACGTCCCATACATTACATATTTGGATGATCATGAAGCTAGTCATACAAAATATGAAGACTAGCAAGAGTTTCAGTCATACATGATCAACCCTAGGATTTGTTAATCATGCTACAGCCCGTGGACAGACAGTAAGTAAAGTACAATCGAGCTAACACATGTTCGTCGGCTAAACGCCTCAAAGGAATATATTTTTACAATAGAGTGGGAGAGCCAAAGATAAAACCCACTCGTTGCCAGGGTTACGCCTGGTGGTCACCATCTGGCTGGAAGGTAGGGAGATCCTCTGGAGCTACTCCGGAATCTGGCCATACAAAACCAGTTGGGTCAGATCCCAGAAAGAGCAAGTGCCACAAAGGATGCTTCACTTAAGAACTAAAACCAGCATATCAGATCATAAAATTAGAAGATAAATAAGACATAAAATCTAAATAGGGTAATAAATATCAAGAGATGAGAAATTATTCCGATCAGTTATTGATAAGATAAGCATAAGCAATCATGTTACCGAAGTAACCAGGTACTGGGACAAGACAAGGCTTAGACGGGTTAGACTCCATCTAATATTCACGGCCAAGCAATAAGTACGGCTTGATACTTTAACTAACTAGGGTTATCACAGGCCTAGTTACTACCAAGATGCAATGAGATGTTCCAATAGCCATAAGCCCTGCAGACCATCCAGGTTATCCGGACGCAATTAGGGGTTGAGTTCATGTGGGTACATCGTCCAAGAAACACATGTACCCTTAAGTAGCTTAAAGGGTGTAACACATAACAGTGTGCTGGAAATGTGCCCTACTCGACGGCAGACTACAAATCCCATAATGGAGCACCCAGATAACGGGATTGCCTATAGCTGGGAAATCACTTCATGACTACTGGATTATTCTAGTTATTAGCCTTAGTCAGTTTCAGTAGGTACCCCTGACCGTGGTACTCAGGGGTCCCTGCCCTAAACATGATGCAGGATAATACTGGTTTATTAGTACAAACACAACCGTCCACGGTGTCCAGGCCATTCATTCTTGTCATGTCGTGCTAGCTGTCGTAACAGCATATCGAGGTATATCATGCTAGGTTTACTTATCAAGAGTGCGCCACGACGGACCACTCTCATGTCATGTTACTTGTTACTTATTAAAAATGCGCCTTAACAGGCCACTATCGTGTTTATGGAACATGATCAGAATTAACATGGTATAAGCATTTCCATCAAGGACCCAAGTTACACAGAGGGTCATGAGACATAAGCATAAATGTAACAACCAAGAATAATAAAGGGGCTGCAAAGGCTGTGGGAAGAGCCATACGGCCAAGGATCGCCATACGGCAAGGGCCAAACGGCCATGCAGCATGTGGCTAGGGGGGACAGGGGCCATACGGCAAGGGGGAACAGGGGCCATGCAGCAAGGCTGCCAAGAGCCATGCGGCAAGAGGGAACAGGGGCCATACGGCAAGACTGCCAAGAGCCATGTGGCAATAGGGAACAGGGGCCATACGGCAAGACTGCCAAGAGCCATGCGGCAAGAGGAAACTGGGGCCAAGCGGCAAGACTGCCAAGAGCCATACGACAAGAGGGAACAGGGGCCATGCAGCAAGACTGCCAAGAGCCATACGGCAAGAGGGAACAGGGGCCATGCGGCAAGACTGCCAAGAGCCATACGGCAAGAGGGAACAGGGGCCATGCGACAAGACTGCCAAGAGCCGTACGAAAAGAGGGAACAGGTGCCATGCAGCAAGACTGCCAAGAGCCATGTGGCAAGAGGCCTATGCGGTATGCTACCATGCGGTACGCAACCAAAGGGATAATACGACAAGGAGGGGGCCGTATGAAGACTGGAGTGCTTATGCGGCCAAAGAGGAGCCGCAGGGGACCTTGCCGCATGAAAAGGCCATGCGGGAGGCATTGTTCTTTTTCTACAACTTTTTCGAGAAGAAGAACTTGGGAAGTTGGGGGTTCCCAGACTTCCCAACCTTCAATCCAAGCCTAAATCTGGACTTCCATAGGTCAAAATAGGATAAAATGAAGTTCTCTACAACATGGAACCGTCAAAACTCGAAAATAATAAAGTTTGATAGATCAAAACCCAAGAAATCCGAAAATACAACAAGCTTAGATCTACATGAAAGGAACCATAGAAATTAAAAATGCTGAGTACTAAAGTGTTTTACAATCTCATGAGGAAGATAATAGAACAACAAAAACTGAGTTCCTCTATGAAGCAAGTTTCACTTGTCTAAGCCTCTCTGGGTAGGTGGAGAAGTTAATGAAGGAAGAAGAAGAAATAAATGAAGAGTAATGAAGAGAGAGAAAAGTAGGTAGAGTTTATAAATGGGGATGGTGGTAGGTAAGGGGTTAACATGTTGAACCATCCCAACCAAGCCAAACCAAAACCAAGCCATGCCAAAATAAACCAAGTTAAAGCATAATGAACCTAAACAAGATTAAATCAAAATCAGCTAGCAAGACAAGACAAGAAAAATACTGGAAAGGATCCCGTACACGTATACTGGAAATACATATACGAAAAATGGAGGTGGCAACTCTACCCACCTTAAAAGAATTCTGTCCTCAGAATTTAATCAAGAGGCTAGAGATATCGAGCAAGCTAAACTTGTCACGGGCAAGTTATAACTAAGCAATCAATCAAGCAATCATTCATGCAAGCAAGAAAGTTGAAGACATAAGGCATAAGAAGACATTATACCTTACGAGTCAAACAGGTCGGGATATCGCGATCGGATATCATCCTCACGCTCCCACGTTGACTCACCCAAAGAGTGATGATCCCAAGAAACACGGACTAAACTAATAGTCTTATTCTTGAGTATTTTCTCTTTTCGGTCCAATATGGATACGGGTCTCTCCTCATACGAAAGGTTGGTACCAACAACCAATTTCGAATGATCAAGGACATGACTCAGATCCGGGATGTAGCGTCGTAATTGGGACACATGGAAGACATCATGCACCTCACGTAGCGACGACAGAAGAGCGAGACGATAGGACACATCACCTACTGGCTCAAGGATATCAAACGGCCCTATATACCTAGGAATAAGCTTTTCCCGTACGTCGAAACGAATGACGCCACAGGTAGGCGAGATCCTAAAGAATACAAGGTCGCCGACAGAAAACTCAAGGGGACGCCGCTGAGAATCTGTCCAATGACGCTGGCGATCTTGTGCAACTCGAAGATGATCTCTGACTTGTCTAACCACCTCAATAGTCTACAAAATCATTTCGGGACCAAGCATCTGCCTCTCGCCTACATCATCCCAGGCTAAAGGAGATCTGCACTTTCTGTCATATAATACCTCGAAAGGTGTCATCTGGATACTGGCCTGGAAACTATTATTATAGGAGAACTCCACGAGATGTAAGTGATCTTCCCACGAACCACCGAAGTCGAGTGTACATGACCGTAATATATCTTCAAGAGTATGGATCGTACGTTCTGACTGACCATCTGTCTGCGGATGGTAGGCTGAACTGAACTTGAGACGAGTCCCCAAACTCTCTTGAAGACTCTGCCAAAAGTACGAGGTGAATCTCGAATCCCTGTCGGACACAATACTGACTGGTACTCCATACAATCTGACTATCTGCCTGAGGTACATCTCTGCAAGCTGATCCATCGACTGGCCGATTCTAAAAGGGATAAAATGAGCTACCTTCGTGAGTCTGTCGACTATAACCCAGATAGCATCTCTCCCAGCTAGGGATCTAGGTAACCCAATTACAAAATCTATGGTAATGTGCACCCATTTCCATTCTGGGATCGGTAAAGGTTGAAGAAGTCCAGCTGGTCTCTGACGTTCGGCCTTAACTTGCTGACAAACCAAACAAGGACAGACAAACCGGGCTGTCTCCCTCTTCATGTCATTCCACCAAAAATGCTGACGGATATCTCGGTACATCTTCGTACCACCGGAGTGAATCGAATACTGAGAACTATGAGCTTCTGCCATAATCTTCTGTCTGATATCTCCATTGGGTACATAAAGATGCCTCCCATGTAGGACGGTATCATCTTCATGAATACATAGCTCTGGTCTTTGCCCTGCTACACATTCTGTCCTAAGCCGCTGAAGCTTAGAATCTGTTGACTGAGCTAACTTGATCCTCTCAACTATATTGGACTGAACTTGCATATTAGCCGTCTATATGCCCTGGCTTCCCACAATGAGTGCAGCCCATTGTGGAAGACTGCCTCCGCTTCTGCTGCTGAAGGTACGTTTGGGTCGAGTGCTGAACCGACGTAACTGACACCGTCCTCCTCGGAGCTCCGATGGTCAAGGCCCTAGCTGCCGGGGTTGGGGCTGAAGACTGGTTCATCTGACCATAGGATTGCTTCCGTCCTCCAGTTCTGTCCACAATCCTCTGCGAAGTATACTCATGCCTCTTCGATGCTCGCAAGACGGTTCAAAAGTCCGATGCTCAAACTGCTCCACTGCTAGAATGATCTCTAAGTGGAGTCCGTGTTGGAACTGTTGCGCTCGAACAAACTCGGTTGCCACCAAGGTGGGAGCAAACCGACTCAGTCTCGAAAACTCGATCGTATATCCATCAACTGTCCTACTCATCTGCCTGAGATTGGTGAACCTCGTCTGTAGGTCGTGCCAAGCTACAGCATCAAAGTACTTAATCTAAAACTTGTCACTGAATACCGCCCATAGAACAGGCATCGCCAACCCAACTGCTATCATCGTCCACCATGTGCAGGCTAGGTCCAATAACTGCAGGTGCACCACCGCTACCTTCTCTCCTTCTAGAGTCTTGGCTGCATCCAAGATAATCTCGATGTCCTAGAGCTACGCTTCAGCTGTAATAGCGTCCTCACTACTGTAGAAGAAAGGAGGGTTCAGGCGCTTGAAACTGTTAGCCGCACTGTTCCCTTGATAACCAACACGGTCCATGGTATTTTGTACTGCCTGGTACAGGGTATCGTCCTAACGATCTTGAGATGCTAGCAATGTCCTGATAAGACCCACCAAGGTGCCATCATCAGGCTCTGCAGGCTGGACTGGCTGAACTGGTGGCTCTTGACCTCCAGTAGACATGACTCTGGAGGCTACTCCTGAATGCTGGACTTGATCTCCAGGTTTCTGCTGGTCCACGGGAGGTGCTCCGCCTTGTCGATCGGTAGGACCAGGACCAATGCAGCAGAAGAAACGACATAGGAAACAATAAGGAAGGACCATGATAGATCAAGGATATAAGCATGTGATCAGATCAAGATTTCATGAAGATTAGGAGACACGAGTAAAGATCAAGGACGAGTGCTGATTGAGACATCTATCCGATAAAACCCTCATACTTCTTGTTTTTTAAGACCTGCATGGGCCACCACTTAAACCGTGTCACCCCCCAGATCCAGAATACTGGGGAGCAGGGGCGGACACAGATATTGAAGTACAACCCACCTTGCTATACGGTTACGACTGTCTAGATACACGAGGGTTTAACTATAAGCCATCAGTCTCTTATGGTCATGAACGAGCCTATTGTCTCAATCTCAAGCAAGTAATTACAGTTACAAGATGTCAGAGCACCAAATATACAATAGTAAGGCGTCCCATACATTACATATTTGGATGATCATGAAGCTAGTCATACAAAATATGAAGACTAGCAAGAGTTTCAGTCATACATGATCAACCCTAGGATTTGTTAATCATGCTACAGCCCGTGGGCAGACAGTAAGTAAAGTGCAATCGAGCTAACACATGCTCGTCGGCTAAACGCCTCAAAAGAATATATTTTTTACAATAGAGTGGGAGAGCCAAAGATAACACATTCCGATCAGTTATTGATAAGATAAGCATAAACAATCATGTTACCGAAGTAACCAGGTACTGGGACAAGACAAGGCTTAGACTAGTTAGACTCCATCCAATATTCACGGCCAAGCAATAAGTATGACTTGATACTTTAACTAACTAGGATTATCACAGGCCTAGTTACTAGCAAGATGTAATGAGATGTTCCAACAGCCACAAGCCCTGCAGACCATCCAGGTTATCCGGACGCAATTAGGGATTGAGTTCGTGTGGGTACATCGTCCAAGAAATGCATGTACCCTTAAGTAGCTTGAAGGGTGCAACACATGACAGTGTGCTGGAAATGTGTCCTACTCGACGGCATGCTACAAATCCCATAATGGGGCGCCCAGATAACCGGATTGCATGTAGCTGGGAAATCTCTTCATGACTACTGGATTATTCTAGTTATTAGCCTTAGTCAGTTTCAGTAGGTACCACTGACCGTGGTACTCAGGGGTCCCTGCCCTAAACATGATGCAGGACAATACTGGTTCATTTGCATAAACACAATCGTCCACGGTGTCCATGCCATTCATTCTTGTCATGTCGTGCTAGTTGTCGCAATAGCATATCGAGGTATATCATGCTAGTTTTACTTATCAAGAGTGCGCCACGACGGGCCACTATCATGTCATGTTACTTGTTACTTATTAAGAGTGCGCCTTAACAGGCCACTATCGTGTTTATGGAACATGATCAAAATTAACATGGTATAAGCATTTCTATCAAGGACCTAAGTTACACAGAGGGTCATGAGACATAAGCATAAATGTAACAACCAAGAATAATAAAAGGGGTACAAAAGCTGTGGGAAGAACCATGCGGCCAAGGATCGCCATGCGGCAAGGGCCAAACGGCCATACAGCATGCGGCTAGGGGGACAGGGGCCATACGGTAAGGGAGAATAGGGGCCATGCAGCAAGGCTGCCAAGAGCCATGCGGCAAGAGGGAACAGGGGCCATGTAGCAAGACTGCTAAGAGCCATGCGGCATGAGGGAACAGGGGCCATGCGGCAAGGCTGCCAAGAGCCATGCGGCAAGAGGCCTATACGGCATGCTACCGTGCGGCACACGACCAAAGGGATAATACGGCAAGGAGGGGGCCGCAAGAAGACTGGAGTGCCTATGCGGCTAAGGAGGAGCCGCAGGGGACCTTGCCACATGAAAAGGCCATGCGGGAGGCATTGTTCTTTTTCTCTAACTTTTTCGAGAAGAAGAACCTAGGAAGTTGGGGGTTCCCAAACTTCCCAACCTTCAATCCAAGCCCAAATCTGGACTTCCACAGGTCAAAATATGGTAGAATGAAGTTCTCTACCACATGGAACCTTCAAACTTGAAAATAATAAAGTTTGATAGATCAAAACCCAAAAAATCCGAAAATGTAACAAGCTTAGATCTACATGAAATGAACCATGGAAATTAAAAATGCTGAGTACTAAAGTATCTTAGAATCTTGTGAGGAAGACAATAGAACAACAAAAACTGAGTTCCTCCATGAAGTAAGTTGCACTTGCCTAAGCCTCTCTGGATTGGTGGAGAAGTTAATGGAGAAAGAAGAAGAAATAAATGAAGAGTAATAAAGAGAGAGAAAAGTAGGTGGGATTTATAAATGGGGATGGTTGTAGGTAGGGGGTTAACATGTTGAACCATCCCAACCAAGCCAAACCAAAACCAAGCCATGCCAAAATAAACCAAGTCAAAGCATGATGAACCTAAACAAGATTAAATCAAAATCAGCTAGCAAGACAAGACAAGAAAAATACTGGACAGGATCCCGTACACGTATACTAGAAATACATATACGAAAAACGGAGGTGACACTAACGACGTCAATCCTGAACAGTCAGTTGATGAAACATCACATTCCAATTCTATGAACTAGTTTCTGAAAAGTTGACTTTGGCAACGATTTGGTGAACAAGTCTGCAAGATTATCACTTGAGCGAACTTGTTGGACGTCAATATCAAAGTTTTTTTGAAGCTCATGAGTATTAAAAAACTTCAGTGAGATGTGCTTTCTCATGTCTCCTTTAATGAATTTGCCTTGAATTAGTGCAATACATGCTGTATTATCCTCATGAATAACACTTGGAGTATATGTGATAGGAGAAAGGTGATAGGAGCTATGAATGTGTTGAATCAACGATCTCAGGAAAATATATTCTCTACTTGCTTCATGGAGAGCCAATATGTCTGAGTGATTTGAGGAGGTAGCAACCATTGTCTATTTTGTTGAACGCCAAGAAATAACTGTATTGCTATTAAGAAACACATATCCAGTTTGTGAACGACCTTTATGGGGATCAAATAAATAACCTGAATCTACAAAGCCAACTAGATTCATGATGTCAGATAAACCACAAGTATAAAATAATCCTATATCGGTAGTTCCACGAAGATATCTCATCACATATTTAATGCCATTCTAATGTCTGCGAGTTGGCACCGAACTATATCTAGCCAATAGATTAATAGAGAATGATATGTCTGGCCTTATATATTGTGATAGATACATTAATGCCCCAATGGCACTAAGGTACGATACTTCGGGTCCTAGCACCATTTCATTGTCGTCCTTAGGACGATATAGATCTTTATTGACATCTAAAGATTGAACAACCATTGGAGTGCTAAGGGGATTAGCTTTATCCATATTGAACTGTTTTAATATATTTTTGTGTATTTGGATTGATGCACTAAAATTCGATTAGTGCGATGCTCAATTTGTAATCCGAGACAATATTCCGTGTCTCTAAGATCTTTCATCTCGAACTCATTTTTCAGATAGTTTGTAGTCTCATTAATTTCATGTCTTGTCCCAATCAAGTTTATGTCATCGACATATATTGCAACTATAGCAAAATCCTTCTTAGATTTTTTTATGAAGACACATGGACATATAGGATTATTCTCATATCCCTCCATTTTTATATATTCACTAAGACAATTGTACCATATCCTTTCGGATTGTTTTAAATCGTACAATGAACTTCTTAGCTTTATGGAATGCATGTTCTTAGCTTTTTAGCTAGGTAGGTTAAATCCACCTAGAATTTTCATATAGATATCGCTATCTAAAGCACCATATAGATAGGCTGTTACAACGTCCATGAGTCTTATCTCTAGTTTTTTTCTCAACTGTCAGACTTATTAAATAACGGAACATTGTTGCATCCATTAGGGAAGATATGTCTATTTGTAATCAATCCCGGATCTTTGAAAAAACCCTTGTGCCAATAATCGTGCCTTAAATCAAGCGATTTCATTCTTTTTATTTTGTTTTCTTATAAACACCTACTTGTAATCCACTGGTCTAACATCTTTTGGTGTTTGTACTATAGGTCCGAACACTCTACGTTTATTAAGAGAATCCAATTTTGCTTGAATATCATCCTTCCATTTTGGCCAATATTTTCTTTGTCGACATTCATCGATGATACATAGTTCAGTGTCATCAATGCCCTTAGATATTTCAGTAGCTACTGAGAACGAGAATATATCATCTATTGTTATATCTTTGCGATCCCATAAATATCTCTCTTGTATATATATATAAAATATAGAGATCTCTTTACTTTCAGGTATATGAGCCTTCTTTTGGGCTTGTATCTTTTCTAAGACAATAACCTCTTCTAGATTTTCAGAGAGTATGGATCTGTCATTCATAACCTCTTCTTGAGTGTTGGTGTAACCTTCTTAAGAGCGTTACTTAGGTATTTTCTCTTTCTAAGGACTAAGTCCTTCGAACCTATAGGTCTACCATGCTTTTGGCATGTAGTAGATTCATTAGCCACTCTGCTTTTTTATCCTAAGGGGATATCAATTCCAGCTGGCGCATTTGCAGTTGGCAAATGTGATTTAATCACTTTAGCTGCATCAGTAAATTCATCTGGCATTTGATTTTCAATCTTTGTAGATGCAATATCCTTCGTAACTCAGTTTTACATTGAGTAGTATGAGGATCTAGATGAGACAGTGTCACGACCTGCTTCCAAATAATCGGACACGAGTCGGACACGCCCAGCCTTCGTCGATGGACACGACGAAGTAAGCTGTACAATACTAAGAAAAACTCTAAGTCACAATGTAATGTAAACATCCACAACTTTTATATATAACGTTCCCAGAAAGATCACCAATATCCATCAAGTCAATATACAATATTATCCGGAGACAAATCCGGTCAAATAAAATATACAATAATGAAATCATAAAAATATAATGTACAATATCCAGAAAATAAATAAATAAATCCTACAATATCTAATGCAATCACATGCTCCATGTGGCCTCAATCTCACCTGCAACGTATCCTGTCAGGAATAGAGCAAAGTACAATCCCGACAAGAATAATATACAATGTAATCTGTAATACATAATACAAGGTGAAACCAGAATACCAAAACTGAAAATGAAACTATGGTACCAGAAATAAAATGTGAAACTGCAGACAATGGACGCGATAATCAATATGCAAGACAATGAATACGACTATCAATGATCAATACAATGAATACGACAATCAATACATGTGTAACATTTTTGAAATATTAAACTAATGTGTGACCGGCTAAGGACCACAATCAATCAATGCACAATCAATTCTACAAGATCCAGCTTAATCGTACGTGAAGTATACGATTAGGCTATCCATAATACCTATGTTGGGTGTGGTCACACAAAAGCTAATATTTCCCCCAATCCTCGCAATAACAATGACTCACAATAAAATGAACAAGGTACAAGGCAATCGTATGTATCTCGTGTCCGGTATGAGAACACGGCACATGAATGTAAGACAGAAAGATAAAGTAAAATTCAAGTCGGTGTACTTGCCTCACCTTGGAAGCACGGGAGTAATACTGCATGGATGTAAAGGATCACCTGGTAGTTGGTACAATTGATTAGGGTTTGAAATAAGACAATTATCTAATTATTTCTAACTGGTTATCTACTCATCTAGCTAGTCATAATATTTTGAAAATACTAATATTTAGATAATCTCTCTAAATAGAAACTTGCCACAAAATAATTTGGAAACCTATCCATAGTTAACCAATATTTTTTAGAAAATATAATACAGCTTAATAATTACTAGAGGAAAATACCATTAACCATAACTAGTAAGAAAATTATTTATGTTTAGAAAAATACTTGCTAGCTAAACTATTATAAACTAACCATTAGAATATCCCTAGCATACATATATATTCACTGGCCACAAGAGATTAATTAGAAAACTAGCTAAGTGAAATATTAGTTTAGCAAAGTAATTTATTCAAAAATGCATTTATTAATAAAATATGCAAACAATATATATGCTAACAATATATATATATATATATATATATATATATATATATATATATATATATATATATATATATATATATATATATATATATATATATATATATATATATATATATATATATATATATATATAACCAAGATATCTAGATATACACTAGATAAGAAAAGAAACAATATATACATATTTGGCAAAAACTAAAATTTGTTAATAATAACAAGGATCAATAATGATAATAACAATATTTACTACTCAAAATCTAGCCCAAGCATTCAGTCAACCTACTAGACAAATCTACCAGGCCCAGACCACAGACCTAGATTATGCTACTCTAAAAATTAACATCATAATTTCCAGCCCAGTCTATAAACCCAAATCGGCCTATATGTCAAGCCCAGACCCAATTCAAATACTGTTGTTGCTAATTAACTAAATAAACCTTCAAAATTGGTCCATTGCTCTACTCCAGACCCGGCCCACTATTAAACCCAACCATATAACTCATTCTTCTTCTCTCTCCTCAGCTGATTTTTCTAGAACCAGCCCACACTTCGTCTTCTTCTTCCCCATATTCTTAGCCAAGAAACCCTAACCCTAATTTCATTCTCCAACCGAGTGAGACCCCAACTCTGGGTTCTTCTCTCCAGCGGATACTCTAAGTCCCGAGCTCTTCTCCTTTATAGACTTCTTCTTCAACCTCTTCTTCTCCTACTTCTTCTTCGACCGAGTGAAACCCTAGATCTGAGCCCTCTTCTTCCTCAGATACTCACAATCGAAACCCTAACCCTAATCTCTCGTCGTCTTCCCTAAACTTCTAAGAACACCCCAACCCTAGGTGCTACAACTCTTTGACCGGCCTCAAAGCCTCAACTCCTGATTTCACACTACAAAAGCCCTCAACACAACCCTGATTCTAGAGAGAAAAATCAAGAAGGGGGTTGAGAGATCGATGAGAAAGCTCACCAGCCCGGCGGGGATGTCGATCCACGGCGACGCAACGGCGAATGGTGTCGATTTGGAGGCGAAGCTCACGGATCTAGTCGGTCAAGGGCTGGATCTGGCTACTAGCGGCCGAGGATGGTGGGGTATGGTGACTCGACGGTGGCTCGAGCTGCAAAGACTTCGGCGCTCGAGTTGAGGTGCTGGTGGCTCCTCGGGGCTTGAAACGTCGACACAAGAATCGAAGGGTCGGTACGGCTACGTCGGCAAGCGGCTCCTTGGTGAGGCGGTGGCTCGAACTACGAGTAGTCAGATCGATGGCGGCGCTTCTTGATGGCTCGAGTTGTGAAGCATCGATGTGAGCTCCTCGGTCCTCGAAGGGGCAGGCACGACACACGAGGATAGCGGTTCGGTGCACGAGGCGTCAGCACGGTCTACGAAGCAGTGGCTCGGCAGTCGAGGTGAGCTCGACAGTCTAGATGATGACACAACTTCGAGGAGACGCTCGGTGCTGATGGCGGTGCTCTGACTCCGGTGGTGGCACGGCGAACTCACGGTGACGCACAGCAGTGCTCGGCCGAGAGGCCAGAGAGGAGAGAGAAAGAGAAATTGTAGAGAGAGAGCAGAGAGAGAGACTGAGTGTCAGTAATGATGTGATGTGTCAGAACATTGAAATGCGTGTAATATTTATAATAAAATAATCTAGTGTGTGTGTACAGAGGAGTGGCAGAGATGTAATTAGGAGTAGATCTGGGGTTAAAATTAAGTAACTTGTAACAGATTTTCAAAACCAAATAGTTTTCAAAACAGATTTTCAAAATCAAATAGTTTTAACAGATTTCATTAATTAAATAATTACAAAATTAGTTGATAACAGATCAATAACTAATTAAACAGAAATAATTAGGTAATTTCAGAAATAAGGTCTACCAATTCCTCCTCTAGACTGGTGGTCCAAGCCTATCAAAATTAGTATTCAAAAGTAACAATATTTGTTACTAAAAGTAATTACATTAACAGGATCTAAACAAATAAAAAATCATTAATTAACAATTATAAAATTAGGTTTTATACAAAAGTATAATATTATACCATAAAAAGATTTTTAGAAAGAATCAATAATTAATAATTATCATTAAGTTAAAATAATAATTAATATGTAGAATCTAATTATAATTAATACTTGATAAAGATAATAAATAATTACTATTAACTAATCAAATTAAATATGTAGTAACTAAATTGAAATCAATTTAACTAACAAAAATTCAATATAACTAATATATTACTTAAAGCCAAAAATTATTCTTTTTAGAAAATTTTCAAAAAATTCGATAATATACGAAAATAGGTTTAGGGAGTTACAGACAGAGTGGGATTATCCCACGATAATCCATATTGTTTATTTGTGGCGACTGGTTCTGTAAGAACATTCTTTTCTTTCTTATCTTCCCCTAACGACGAAAATTTAGTTTCGTCAAAATAGCAGTCTGCGAATCTAGCAGTAAAAATATCACCAGGTAAAGGTTCCAAATATATAATGATTGAGGGCGAATCAAAACCAATATAAATTCCTAAACGGAGCTGAGGTCCCATTTTAGAGCACCGAAGAAGGGGAATAGGAACATAAACAGCATAACCAAATTTACGCAAATGAGTGATGTTAGGTTGATGGCCTGTTATAAGTTGTGATGGTGAAAATTCATGATATGCGGTAGGCCTAACAATGATCAACTTAGTAGCATGTAATGGCATGTCCCCAAGCTGAAACGGGTAAGTTTGATTGCATGAGTAAAGGCCTTGCTATGTACTGAAAGTACTTAATCAAGGACTCTGCTAAACCATTTTGGGTATGAACATGAGGGACAGAATATTCAACTTCTATTCCTAAGAAAGCACAATAATCATCAAAAGTACGGGAAGTAAACTCAGCTGCATTTTCAAGTTGAATCATTCTAACATGTTGGTCAGGAAAATGAGTCTTAAGCTTAATCAACTGAGAAAGTAGCTTAGAGAAGGCAAAATTTCTAGATGAGAGTAAAGAAACATTTAACCATCGATTAGAAGCATCTATTAGAACCATAAAATACCTAAAAGGTCCGCTAGTAGGATCAATTGGTCCGCAAATATCACCTTGTATTCTCTGAAGGAATGGTGGTGATTCAGAAGCTATTTTGAGAAGTGAAGGTCTTGTAATGAGTTTACCTGTGAACAAGCTACATACAAATGTTCGATAGGAAAGGAAAGACTTTGGTTTGATAAATCATCCCCATTGGTATTGTTGATAATCTTTCTCAACATAGTCGATCCTGGATGGCCCAATCTGTCATGCCAAAGGATTAGATGCCTTGGATCCTTTAGCCTTTTGCTAGTGATGGGGTGAGATTCTACTACATTCAAAGTAGTTTTAAATGGCCCTGAGGAGATTAACTTGCACTTTTCTAATGTGAGCTTATTACTTACAACATTAGAGGTGATGCAAAGATACTCTTTGCTATCATCGTCCATGGTTTCAACATGAAACCCGTTCATTCAAATATTCTAAAGCTGAGTAGATTTCTATTAGATCTACTAGAGAATAATGCATTTCGAATGACTAAGTGTGTTCCATTTGGCAACACAACATCGGCCTTACCATAGCCTTATATAATTTGCACAGGTCCAGCAATGGTGGTCACCTTGGCAGTGTTTGAGGCATATGTTGTGAAAAACTTCCTAGTTTTTAATATAGTGTGAGTTGTTGAACTATCTATCAAGCATATGCCATCATCATTGTCCATACCTTTCAAAGATAAACAAAAAATATATATATATATTAATATGCTACTAAATATTTAAACTTGGCATATTGCCAATTATTACAACTTGATCTAAATCTAAATAAAACTGATTCAAAGAAAGTAAACTACCTAGACTATTGATCATATAATGACCAATGTATTAAAAGTGGAAAGTAAATAAAATTAGATAAGCATAAAGTAACTATTCATTGACTTCGCCTATCATGGCATTGAACTGGTCTTCCAAAATTGCGTTTTTACCTTATCTTGGAAGAAATCATTAAAATCCATGTGTGTTGTATTCTCCATGAGGTTAGTCTTCATACCCTTTGAGACTTCATACTCGTCCACTTTCTTTTGTGAGGTGCGACAGTTTTGCATCCAATGACCAGCTTTTCTACAACATTTGCAAGTATCAGTTGGAGCAGCTGGATTGAAATTTTGGGCATTATTTCTTCGAGGATTAAATCTCTTATTTTTGAACTGTGTATTGTTTCTTGGACCCGGATTGTAGCCATTTCTTTGGCTTCCACGGTGTCCATGCCCTCTGTGATTTCCTTGACCCCTAGTATTTTGTCGAGCACTAGTCGCATTCACTTCAGCTGGAATTGATGCAGACCCAGTTGGTCTACTAGTGTGGTTTTTGATCAATAACTCATTGTTTTTCTCGACCACGAGTAAAACAGCAATGAGCTCGGAATACTTCTTAAAATTTTGCTCCCTATACTTCTTAAAATTTCGCTCCCTATACGTCTGTTGTAGGGTCATATAAGATCAATAATAACAAGTTAACATAAGAACTTGGTAAATCACCAAATAATTCGTGTTCACGGTGTAAGCTTCAAAAATGATGTTTCAGAAATACCAAACAAATCTTGTTCATGGTATGCTTCGAACAATGATGTTCCAGAAGTCGCAGGTAAATACCAAATACTAGATATTCATGGTATGCTTCGAACAATAATTATGTTCAAGAAGTCTTTCAAAATGCCACATATGGTATGCTTCAAACAATAATGTTTCAGAAGTCTTATATATATAGACCAAATAATTCATGGTCATGGTCATCAGATCTTTGATGGTTTTAATATGAATATATTAACATATATACAAAAGAAATAAATAAAGAATAACTCCAGTGTTCTCTCCGAGAGATCTATATGCGATCAACGTCAGAGTGTTATCAGAGTTAACTAAAAGAAGTACGATATATAGATAAAAATTACTTTTTTAAATTTTTTTTGCCCTAGCAGTATGCCAAGAGATGTATAAACATCAGCATCAAGTTACGCCTAGGGTATGCATATACAGAATAAATAAACATAAATAACCATACCTATTACCGAAGTGGAGAATCCACAAATGACGGCTTCACTGAGATGGTCTCGTTTTCCTCCTGTTAGAGCTTGGTGCTAATAACATGTTTTAATAAACGTAGAAGAAAAAAGAAGAAAATAGGAGAGAAGATTGCTTATTGGTGTAATCTCATAGTGGCAGGTAAAGACCTTATTTATACAACCCAATGGAGGTGTAATACTAATCTCTAACCAATGTGGGACTAATATACAAAATGGAAATCCAACCCTTTAGTAACCTACGTTATAACAATATAATAATAATGATAATAGTAATAGTAATAATAATAAAACTAATAAAGCCTACAACTATGTCCTCTTTATATCTCTCTCGAAGGGAGAGGTTTGTTTGACAAAAATCAAAAGAAAGGAGAGAGAGAGAGAGAGAGAGAGAGAGAGAGAGAGAAACTAAGGGAGAGGAAGAGAGAAGAGGAATGGGGATGAGTGAGGGAAAGGGAGAGGGAACTGATGTGAGCGGAGGGGGAGACTCACCGGGAGATAATTCACCACTAGATAATTTACCATTTAATTTAAATCAAATTAAAAATAACTCAATAAAATCAAATCTAAATTTAAAACAAGATAAATCTTTATCTTTAATCTCAACTATTTAAAATCATAATCCATAAAATCAAATCCCAATTTAAATCACTATAAATAATTAACATTAAATCAAACAAATTTCAAAATAACTTTTTATATAAATAAATAATAAATAATTTTAAAAAATCAAAATATATACATGAATTAAATTTCATGTACCTCGCATACGAATATACTATTTACAAAATATAATTTCCTAAATTATCACCTATACTTTTACAACAAATAAGATAGTCTTTTTATAATAAATAAAATAAAATAAACTTTGGCAAATCTTGACGCGACACATTTTATAACTTTAAGCAAATAAAAATATTTACCTTGTATTATTCGAAAAATATACTTATTTTCTATATGAAGAAAATATATAATAAAATCTTTGTATATAAAAAAACTATACTTCGCATATACGTATTCACACCCGACGTATAAATATCAAAAATAAAATAAATACCAAAAATAAATTAAAAAACACTAGTAAAATTTTATGGGGTTTACAGCAGTACCATAAATTCTGATACTATCACACCTAAATACAAACTTCTACACACACACACACACACACACACTGATTGTACACACTCTTTATGCACTTGTCACGACCCGCACCCACCGTGAGGGTACAAGTACATAACAGTGCCCAGCCTACGCCGCAGTGTCGGCGGTAGAACGCTGTTCTAGGTCATGAACTATAACTAACACAATATAGAATAATCTCCAACTGGAGGCTAATCACAGAAGGTACAACTCAATCACAACTAGAGATAGAATATGGCACAATAAAATAGATAAGAGAATCCTCAACTGAGGTACAACAAATATGAAATAACATAAGTCTCAACATCTACCAGTCTCAACATCTCTAAAATATACAACTTGAAAATAAGGACAACAACTAAACATGAAAGGGGAAACAATCTAGACTATCTAAACTAAGCAATATATCGTCCTCAGCAGCTGCCTGAACCTCCCCAGGGGTCCAGGTCGCGGGTGTCATCTAGGCAAGCTCCAAGGTAAGGGGTGCAGGGTTCCTCATCATCCTCTGTAAAAATTTTAACAGGTCCAGTCAGGATGGGAGCGAGCACAATACATCTCACGCAGATCATAACAGGTTAGAGAATATAAACATGCAAGAGAGTACGATACATAAAACTGAAAGAAAGTACATGATATAAACAGAGAGAGAACTGTAATGGAAATATCTACTATAAGTAGAGAGCTACCAGTGACTAGTGCTTTAGAGTACAAAGTCGACATGTGAACGGCTTGATTTGCACATGGCTATACTAAAGAGGCGTACATGGCTATACTACTTTGGAATTGTTCACATGACTATTTATACTCCCCACACCCCAATCAATAGACAAGGATCCAGACAAGTTATGTTACGTACATGGTTTTCACATGAAGCCCATAAATGGGTGCACATGAAGTATACATGAGAGCTCATAAATGAGTACACATGAAGTTAAATGGATGCACATGAAATTCACATGAAGGCTCATAAATGAGTGCACATGAAGTATAGGTTATACATGAGATACATGGGAAACATGACTGAACATGAGAGCACATGAGAGTACACGAGCATGCATGAACGAGCATGAAGCACATGAGAACATGAATAACATAAGAGCAAGGAATACATGATGTACATGAAATACATGACATGATGTATCCGATGCTCCCGAGGGGGATAACATCTCAATATAGGGATCCATATAGTACCAATCCGTGATAATATCGTGACAGCATCAAATAAGGTAAACTAGAGCAGAAATATAATTCTAAGCAAGTTATGAAATGATCAGAGAATGTACTCGTCTGGTATCTGAATGTCTGAAGTAAATGTACTGTCCGAGATGAGATACCTGACTCCTAGTTAGAGCAACACAAGTCAAGATGTATACAGGGGATGATAATTGTAATCTACAATGCATCTGCATGCTGTCTAGGTCAAACTAGACTAAAGTCAACTCTTGGTCAACTCTAGTCAACTACACTAGTCAACTAGGTCAAGTCCTAGCCTAAACAATTCTAACAAGTCTCACTAGGCCTAACCAAGCCTAGGCTAGTAAACACACATCATCACAAGGCCAACAAGCCATCAATCACATAATTTATAATATATATATAATTCATATATTGCATACACTAGATATACATATAGGTAATCAACTATATATATACATTAGGCATTCATAGGAACATTTTAATGAGCTAGTGTAAACACACATGCATATATTATCATACAATACGTAGTCCTATATATAACATGGCATATATATATATATATATATATATATATATATATATATATATATATATATATATATATATATATATATATATATATGTACACTATATTACATTGCATTTTCAGACTAGGTTATATATTATAGATATGCATATATATAGACATAGAGAGGGATGGGGGAAACATTGCATATGTGTGTGTGTGAAGTGTGCACAAGCATGCATTTGGGATTCAGAGGAACATGTATATAGGGTGTGATGTGTCAATGAGAAATATGTGTGTGATATATGTAAGGATGAATGTGTGTGTATATATGTAAGGATGAGTGTGTGTGTGTAAATGGATAGGAAGACAGTGCAATGTGTCTCAGTTTTCCAGTTTGTGTGTGATTCATTCTCAGCTTGACAGGGAAACAGTGTGTCAGGATTCCTGTGTATGTGTGTGAGTGTATTTGTGTACATGAGTGTCATCAGGAACTTGGTTTTAGTGGACAGGAAACAGTGTGAGAGAGGAGTGACATGGCTGTGTGTGAGAGGAATAAGGTAGTGTGGGTATATGTCATAATTTCTCAGGTTACAGTTGCTCAGTATAAACTCAGATTTTTGTGTGAGTGAGTGAACATTAGTTCTCAAGTAGACAGTGTATATGTGACATCCCCAGGTCCCAGGCCAACAGGGAAGCAATGTGCAATTCTCAGAATTGAACAACAATCTCAGTTTTATGGCAATGTGACAGGGTTCAATTAGGAAAATAGTGTTTTCAGGTTTTATGAATGTGTGGTTGTGTGTGTACATATGTTCAGATTTCCATCACAGGTTATAAAGTGTGTATGAACATGTGTGTGTGTAGCAGGGATATTAGGGATAGTTTCAGATTTCAGTTTTCAATAGAGAAGAGAAATCTCAGTTCTCCTAATCAACCAAATTCAAGTATCCACTAAATGAAACCAATTTCTCAGTTCACAAACAGGGTGAGATTAGAGTACAGTGAATAATTTCAGGAAATTCGACAGGTACTCAGGTTTACATTCAAAATAACACCCAAATGTGTGTGAATATGTCACAGGTTTCAGTTTTAGGCAATGGTAGTGTCAAATGATAGCTAACATTATAGAATAAATAGGAAAACAGTGATTAGGAACCTGTGTACAAAATCTCAGGAATTCAGTGTTCAGAAAAATGAAATCTAATGACAGTTTCATGG
Organism: Iris pallida; assembly: GCA_029216955.1. Taxonomy (NCBI): domain Eukaryota; kingdom Viridiplantae; phylum Streptophyta; class Magnoliopsida; order Asparagales; family Iridaceae; genus Iris; species Iris pallida. The sequence goes on from JANAVB010022102.1 coordinate 28,681, forward strand.
GGTTCTCAGGAAGAAGAATGACAGTTTGATAGGTTAGTTATCACAAAGCCTCAATTCTCTCATGACAGTTCAAATCATCCACTTGAAACCTATTCCCAGGTTTTAAAGAACTCATGTGACTGTTAACATATAGAACCCAATTTTGACAGTGTAGATGGAACAGTGGTGTAATGAACATTTGTTCTAAGATTTTTGGTGTGAGTGTGTGTATAGGAGAGGGTGTACATTAGAGTATCAATCTCAGATTTCTCAGTGTTATGTGAAATGTGTGTGTGCTTATCATTCACAGATTTGCAAAACAAGTAACAGTTAAGGAAAAATCCCAACCCAATACAATTGAAACTAGAGAAACTTGAAAACTAATCCCTACCATATGAACCCTGGCATTCCAGCAATTTCCCAGATTGATATAGGTATACAAACAACGAATTTGAAAACATAAAATAGGCTAAGCATAATTCGACTTTCAGGAAATCCCCAAACTGACAGCTTGTATCAGAGAATAGGAGAATTAGCAAATCGATATTCAGAACATGTTAATATTATACTTAAATGGTTGGTGATGTTAGTTAAACATGTGTAAGTGTTATCCATGTTGTATCGTGTCCGAAAATAGGATACGAACGTGTCCAATCAATAAAACACCCAAATATACAGAACCAGGCACAGCCGTGTCGTGCGGCGAGGACAGAGCCTCGTGCTCACGACACAGAGCGACACGCATCTCGTACTCGTGTCTGTGGGTTCGCCTAGGATAGGGCTACACCCCAGACACAGCACGACGTGTCCTAGTTGTGTCATACGCGGACACGAACCCCGTATCAGAGGGGATTCTCCGTGCGTGTGCACACAGTGTGTGTCCAGTACGCGTGCGATTTCTCCTCGTGTGGTGAACCATATGCTCCCAAATTTTGGGAGCATAGTGTCAGTGATTGCCCCATCATCCCCATAAATTTTCGTGTCCTCTCGTGTCCTGAGCATCGAGATCTCAGTGTCGGGTGGCAGGACAGTGTTGTGCGGCCTGTGCGACATGTTCGTATCCCTGTGTGGACACGACACAATCCCAAAATCACAAAACAAAGACACAAATCTAAGGACGAACCCTAGATCTAGGAATTCAATCAAAAACATTAGCAAAAACAGCAAACATAAATAGTTGGGCATTTCATCGAACATACTAACCTAGCAATGGATACGTGTCCGATACGGACACGAAATGGATACGTGTCCGACACGACTCAACACGAAACCAATACCTACAGCTAGGGGACACCTAGGGCTTCCTATCCATGCAAAGAAAACAAAATTTGGTGAAGGGAATAGGGATTTACCTATATGTGCAATTTGCATGAAAAAGTTTCAAAAGGGGGTGGTTCTTCTTGATGGCCAAGTGCTCCAAATTGGTCCCAAACTGAAATGGCTCTCCATCAACAGTCCATAAACACCAATTAGAACCCAATGCAAAAGACTAGGATGAAAAAGGAGGTTAAATGAATAAAATAGAAATTTTGAAGAAGGGAACAAACCTTGGTTTTTGCCAAATGGAGAATAATATAAAAGAGGCAAGAACATTCAAGGAGGAGATTATTTATAGGGAGGGGAAGCCCTATGGCTGGTCCTAATGAGTGAAAATTAGGGTTAGGGTTACAAGTCATGGGCCAAGTCACATGAGAAATGGGCTCTCTACCTTAGCCTTAAGTCCAACATTAAAATCCTTCCTAATTTCTCAAGAGCTAAATCACTCAAGTCAAAACCAAGTCGGCTTAAGTTGGATTAGGGTCCCACCATGCTAGCCAATTTACTATGGTCAAAGTCAACGGATAGGTTGGTCTCCAAAGTCACACCTATAAAAGTCAAAATTAATAATCACCAATGCATTGAATAACAAAATAATTTAAAGGGGCCAAAATGACCAAAATGCCCTCAGGCTAAAAATGACAATTAAAATATCCTATTAATATGGTTAGGCTCTAGGTCAGACAGTCTCTACGGTTTCACTAGCTGCACATCAAAATCTCAAGTCATGATTTTAAATAGTTTTAAATTGATTAAAAATCACCAAAAATCATATTATTATTTAAATATCAAAATTAAATAATTAAAATCATAAAATTTCAAAATTACCCTCATTTAGAAAACTGGGTGTTACAAGTCTACCCACCTTAGAAAAATTTTGTCCTCAAAATTTAAGATGGTAGTACTCCTTCTGGGTCAAATATAGTTAAGGGTCAACCACTAGTCAATTTCTCAACATCCAAGTACTTGGTCATCAACTGGTCAACTTCTTAGGGTTTTACCTATGCTAGCTATCTAGGTGTTGGCAACTAGAGATTAGCAAAAAGAAAAACTCTATAATAGACCAACTCTTGACTCCCCAATCTTATCAAGTCACCCATAACTAAATACCCATAATTTAGGCACACAAATGCCAAACACCATATATACATAAGCTCAAGAACAACAACCCATTACATATATCCTAAGTATATCGTCTATATATCCATACATATATAACTGATCATCAAGGGTTAAAGTAGACTAAACTTATAAGGAACTGAACAAATGCTCAGAAATTAGGCTAAGGATGAATGGTCTGAAACATCGATGTAGGCAAAAAGAAATGATGCTAAGGAGATTGAATTTATAAACAAAAGGACAGGACATCTAGTGAAGGATCTGCACACTGCCTATAAAGGTTGATCTATTATACCTGAACTCATCTCAAGGAGAACTTAACTAAAATAGAAAACTGAACCAGATATAGGCTAAGCAACATGTCTATAATTCTATACAACAATGGCCTATAGATACTAACCAACCCATATCCCATATGCCAATACCATCTACAATCTATATATATATATATATATATAGACCTCTTAGTCTTAGGTGAACTACAACTATACTCAAGAACAGGCTCTGGTCATGGGTGCCTTACTGGAAAGTACAAGGGAAAATAATAATAAATTATCAAGGCTACAGAGCAGACTAACACCCTCTATGAAAACTGGTAGGTATTATAAATAACAGGAAAATCATCTACAATGGGTTACTATTCTAATACCAAAGCTAACTATCATCTCTAGGGTACAAATACTCTACAAGTCATCATATCATTACACTATGAAAGAACTACATATGAATAAGCTCTATAAAGCTAAAATATCCCTACTCCTAAATTATTTGATGATGGAATACAACTTATAACAACAGAAGAGTACGATAGAGATGATATGTTTAAAAACCTTCTCAAGATATAGTCTGATAATCATATGCGTCTGTCCAAAATCATGTTACTCAGAGTCCTCGCCATGCCAGTAAGCAAAGCTGCGATAAACGATAGATTCCATGACTGGGGTATGCACCTCTATAATCATGTCGTCTGGAATTCTCGTTATGCCGACTAGTATAGCTGCGAAAAATTCTAAATCTCATAACCAACATACGTACATCCGAAGTCAGGTCTCTATGTTTCCGCCACGCCAGCTAATATGGCTGCGATAAACTACAGGTTCCATATTCAAGTAGACGTTTACCATCCCTGTTATTCCCGTCAACATATGTTATCAGAAAATATCGTAACTCAGGCCATAAAATTCATCTCGATAGAAAAATCAAAATCAACAACGATCCATCAAAATCAAATTCAATAATCAAGGAGTGAGAGCGAACAAAACGAGGGAAAGGATTTCAAATTGAAGTTTAAATAAGATTCTCAAGGGTCGTCCCAGGAATCTCTCAAGGAATCCTAACTGTGATTGAGTACCTTCAAAAATATATCATAATCCTACTGCAGGCTGTAGTGATACTCTAGTTCGAATACCACTACATAAACTCGACCTGCATGGGCTACCACTAAAAACGTGTCACGACCCACACCTACCGTGAGGATACAAGTACGTAACAGCGCCCAGCCTACACCGCAGTGTCGATGGTAGAACGTTGTTCTAGGTCATGAACTATAACTAACACAATATAGAATAATCTCCAACTGGAGGCTAATCACAGAAGGTACAACTCAATCACAACTAGAGATAGAATATGGCACGATAAAATAGATAAGAGAATCCTCAACTGAGGTACAACAAATATGAAATAACATAAGTCTCAACATCTACCAGTCTCAACATCTCTAAAATATACAACTTGAAAATAAGGACAACAACTAAACATGAAAGGGGAAACAATCTAGACTATCTAAACTAAGCAAGGTATCGTCCTCAGCAGCTGCCTGAACCTCCCCAGGGGTCCAGGTCGCGGGTGTCATCTAGGCAAGCTCTAAGGTAAGGGGTACAGGGTTCCTCTTCATCCTCTGTAAAATTTTCAATAGGTCCAGTCAGGACGGGAGCGAGCATAATACATCTCACGCAGATCATAACAGGTTAGAGAATATAAACATGCAAGAGAGTACGATACATGAAACTAAAAGAAAGTACATGATGTAAACATAGAGAGAACTGTAATGGAAATATCTACTATAAGTAAAGAGCTACCAGTGACTAGTGATTTAGAGTATAAAGTCGACATGTGAACGGCTTGATTTGCACATGGCTATACTAAAGAGGCGTACATGGCTATACTACTTTGGAATTGTTCACATGACTATTGATACTCCCCCACACCCCAATCAATACACAAGGATCCAGACAAGTTATGTTACATACATGGTTTTCACATGAAGCCCATAAATGGGTGCACATGAAGTATACATGAGAGCTCATAAATGAGTGCACATGAAGTTCACATGGGGGCCCATAAATGGGTGCACATGAAATTCACATGAAGGCTCATAAATGAGTGCACATGAAGTATAGGTTATACATGAGATACATGGGAAACATGATCGAACATGAGAGCACATGAGAGTACACGAGCATGCATAAACGAGCATGAAGCACATGAGAACATGAATAACATGAGAGCGAGAAATACATGATGTACATAAAACACATGACATGATGTATCCGATGCTCCCAAGGGGGATAATATCTCAATGTAGGGATCCATATAGTACCAATCCGTGATAATATCGTGACAGCATCAAATAAGGTAAACTAGAGCAGGAATATAATTCTAAGCAAGTTATGAAATGATCAGAGAATGTACTCGCCTGGTATCTGAATGTCTGAAGTAAATGTACTGTCCGAGATGAGGTACCTGACTCCTAGTTAGAGCAACACAAGTCAAGATGTATACAGGGGATGATAATTGTAATATACAATACATCTGCATGTTGTCTAGGTCAAACTAGACTAAAGTCAACTCTTGGTCAACTCTAGTCAACTACACTAGTCAACTAGGTCAAGTCCTAGCCTAAACAATTCTAACAAGTCTCACTAGGCCTAACCAAGCCTAGGCTAGTAAACACACATCATCACAAGGCCAACAAGCCATCAATCACATAATTTATAATATATATATATATAATTCATATATTGCATACACTAGATATACATATAGGTAATCAACTATATATATATACATTAGGCATTCATAGGAACATTTCAATGAGCTAGTGTAAACACACATGCATATATTATCATACAATACTTAGGCCTATATATAACATGGCATATATATATATATATATATATATATATATATATATATATATATATATATATATATATATATATATATATATAAATATATATATATATATATATATATATATATATATATATATATTTGGGTGTCCGGACATCCTCGCACAAGCCCGTGGCAACGCCACCCAGCCGGCTTGTGCGGGAGGGGGGCTCGATCCCGGGTCTCCCCGCCGAGAGCCCCCCCCCCCCCTCCTGCCACTTACGCTAGGAGCGCCGGACATATATATATATATATATATAAATATATATATATATATATATATATATATATATTTATATATATATATATATATATATATATATATATATATATATATATATATATATATATAGGTACACTATATTACATTGTATTTTCAGACTAGGTTATATATTATATATATGCATATATATAGACATAGAGAGAGGGATGGAGGAAACATTGCATTTGTGTGTGTGTGAAGTGTGCACAAGCATGCATTTGGGATTCAAAGGAACATGTATATAGGGTGTGATGTGTCAATGAGAAGTGTCTGTGTGATATATGTAAGGATGAATGTGTGTGTATATATGTAAGGATGAGTGTGTGTGTGTGTGTGTGTGTGTAAATGGATAGGAAGACAATGCAATGTGTCTCAGTTTTCCAGTTTGTGTGTGATTCATTCTTAGCTTGACATGGAAACAGTGTGTCAAGATTCCTGTGTATGTGTGTGAGTGTATTTGTGTACATGAGTGTCATCAGGAACTTGGTTTCAGTGGACAGGAAACAGTGTGAGAGAGGAGTGACATGGCTGTGTGTGAGAGGAATAAGGTAGTGTGGGTATATGTCATAATTTCTCAGGTTACAGTTGCTCAGTATAAACTTAAATTTTTGTGTGAGTGAGTGAACATTAGTTCTCAAGTAGACAGTGTATATGTGACATCCCCAGGTCCCAGGCCAACAGGAAAGCAATGTGCAATTCTCAGAATTGAACAACAATCTCAGTTTTATGGCAATGTGACAGGGTTCAATTAGGAAAATAGTGTTTTCAGGTTTTATGAATGTGTGGTTGTGTGTGTACATAAGTTCAGATTTCCATCACAGGTTATAAAGTGTGTATGAACATGTGTGTGTGTGTGTAGCAGGGATATTAGGGATAGTTTCAGATTTCAGTTTTCAATAGAGAAGAGAAATCTCAGTTCTCCTAATCAACCAAATTCAAGTATCCACTAAATGAAACCAATTTCTCAGTTCACAAACAGGGTGAGATTAGAGTACAGTGAATAATCTCAGGAAATTCGACAGGGTACTCAGGTTTACATTCAAAATAACACCCAAATGTGTGTGAATATGTCACAGGTTTCAGTTTTAGGCAATGGTAGTGTCAAATGATAGCTAACATTATAGAATAAATAGAAAAACAGTGATTATGAACCTGTGTACAAAATCTCAGGAATTCAGTGTTCAGGAAAATGAAATCTAATGACAGTTTCATGGGGTTCTCAGGAAGAAGGATGACAGTTTGATAGGTTAGTTATCACAAAGCCTTAATTCTCTCATGACAGTTCAAATCAGCCACTTGAAACCTATTCCCAGGTTTTTAAGAACTCATGTGACTGTTAACATATAGAACCCAATTTTGACAGTGTAGATGGAACAGTGGTGTAATGAACATTTGTTCTAAGATTTTTGGTGTGAGTGTGTATATAGGAGAGGGTGTACATTAGAGTATCAATCTCAGATTTCTCAGTGTTATGTGAAATGTGTGTGTGTGCTTATCATTCACAGATTTGCAAAACAAGTAACAGTTAAGGAAAAATCCCAACCCAATGCAATTGAAACTAGAGAAACTTGAAAACTAATCCCTACCATGTGAACCCTGGCATTCCAGCAATTTTCCAGATTGATATAGGTATACAAACAACGAATTTGAAAACATAAAATAGGCTAAGCATAATTCGACTTTCAGGAAATCCCCAAACTGACAGCTTGTATCAGAGAATAGGAGAATTAGCAAATCGATATTCAAAACATGTTAATATTATACTTAAATGGTTGGTGATGTTAGTTAAACATGTGTAAGTGTTATCCATGCTGTATCGTGTCCGAAAATAGGACACGAACGTGTCCAATCAATAAAACACCCAAATATACAGAACCAGGCACAGCCGTGTCGTGCGGCGAGGACAGAGCCTCGTGCTCACGACACAAAGCGACACGCATCTCATGCTCGTGTCTGTAGGTTCGCCTAGGATAGGGATACACCCCAGACACAGCACGACGTGTCCTAGTTGTGTCGTACGCGGACACGAACCCCGTATCAAAGGGGATTCTCCGCGCGTGTGCACACAGTACGTGTCCAGTACGCGGGCGATTTCTCCTCGTGTGGTGAACCATATGCTCCCAAATTTTGGGAGCATATTGTCAGTGATTGCCCCATCATCCCCACAAATTTTCGTGTCCTCTCGTGTCATGAGCATCGAGATCTCAGTGTCGGGTAGCAGGACAGTATTGTACGGTGTGTTCGTGTCCCTGTATGGACACGACACGATCCCAAAATCACAAAACAAAGACACAAATCTAAGGACGAACCCTAGATCTAGGAATTCAATCAAAAATATTAGCAAAAATAGCAAACATAAATGGTTGGGGCATTTCATCGAACACCCTAACCTAGTAATAAATACGTGTCTGATACGGACACGAAATGGACACGACTCAACACGAAACCAATACCTACAACTAGGGGACACCTAGGGCTTCCTATCCATACAAAGAAAACGAAATTTGGTGGAGGGAATAGGGATTTACCTATATGTGCAATTTGCATAAAAAAGCTTCAAAAGGGGGTAGTTCTTCTTGATGGCCAAGTGCTCCAAATTGGTCCCAAACTAAAATGGCTCTCCATCAACAGTCCATAAACACCAATTAGAACCCAATGCAAAAGACTAGAATGAAAAAGGAGGTTAAATGAATAAAATAGAAATTTTGAAGAAGGGAACAAACCTTGGTTTTTGCCAAATGGAGAATAATATAAAAGAGGCAAGAACATTCAAGGAGGAGATTATTTATAGGAAGGGGAAGCCCTATGGCTAGTCCTAATGAGTGAAAATTAGGGTTAGGGTTACAAGTCATGGGCCAAGTCACATGAGAAATGGGCTCTCTACCTTAGCCTTAAGTCCAACATTAAAATCCTTCCTAATTTCTCAAGAGCTAAATCACTCAAGTCAAAACCAAGTCGACTTAAGTTGGATTAGGGTCCCACCATGCTAGCCAATTTACTATGGTCAAAGTCAACAAATAGGTTGGTCTCCAAAGTCACACTTATGAAAGTCAAAATTAATAATCACCAATGCATTGAATAACAAAATAATTTATAGGGGCCAAAATAACCAAAATGCCCTCAGGCTAAAAATGACAATTAAAATATCCTATTAACATGGTTAGGCTCTAGGTCAGACAGTCTCTACGGTTTCACTAGCTGCACATCAAAATCTCAAGTCATGATTTTAAATAGTTTTAAATTGATTAAAAATCACCAAAAATTATATTATTATTTAAATATCAAAATTAAATAATTAAAATCATAAAATTTCAAAATTACCCTCATTTAGAAAACTGGGTGTTACAGCACTGACCTATTATTGCGCAGATCTGCTCTCCCTTTTGATACTAGATCGGATACACAACCACTCGCTCACATCTCTGCCCACACACTGGAATGTATCCCTCGCAGGGCATAGTACAGTTGCTCCCCTGCAGTGCAAACACCCTGCCTACACTCTCCTCACCAATGCATACAAAGGCTGCCCACCTATACACTGCATACTAGGCTACCACTGAGACACTCTAAACTCATACACATGCATATTCACATACATATATGGCTACACATATGCAAGCCTCCAAGATATCAAGTTGGGTATCCTAGGATACTTAGGCATCACCCCTCACACTACCCAGTACATATAATTACATATAGCTATTTCCCTATATACATACATATATACACAAATACTACCTACATATGTACATACACATATATACATAAATATCATATACATTATATATCATATACCCCCAATATAATATCCATGCATAAATTCAATGATACACATATCATATATCTCCAAAACTAAGATGAAATCCAAAAATAGACTACTAGACACATGTAATGTACCCAATGACACATGTCGATGGACACATATCGCCCAAATACCCTTTTATTCTCGAATTAACCGTGCGTATTACAAATTGTCATAATACAATGCCATGTATCCTACTTCAGATACATAGAAGTCAATTCACACTAAATTTGGACTCAAATACTATGCTTAGCCATGGATTGAACACTTGGTGGACACAAATTACGTTTTCAAGCTAAACCTCAAATTCTAACCACTAGATCTAGTAAAATTAGGTCTTCTACTCACCGAATCCAAACCTGATGGAGTAGATCTAGGAATTTGGGATTCCTACGGGATTTTCTATAATTATGTATGAAAATTAAAGGAGAAGAGTCGTTACCAATTGGGAAGAGGTTCCCAATCAAGGTCTACGGAGTTAGACACGAAGACGCTGCTCTGACATGATCCTTCTCCAGGCTATCTCCTCCTATACTCCACTTGAGTTCCCAATACCATAAATCTCCATGAAGAGGTTGAGAATGAAGTAGAAATTGAAGAGGAAGAGAGAATTTGGGGGTTGGAGCTCCAAAGAAAAATTTGGAAAAGAAATTGGAAGAGTAAAGAAACTTGTAGAAATGAGAAGAATGAAGGGAGTTCCTCCATATATTGGCCAGCCATACATAGCTGAATTAAGCCTCTAATTAATGTCTAGTAAGCCCCTAACTAATCCTTTTTTCTATTAATTAACTAAGGGCTCAAAGGAAATTTGTGGATTTGGGTTTGGTTAATCAATTTGGGCTCTAAACCAAGTTTTTGGACCTAGTCATGACATGACTAATGGGTCTAGTCATAACACTTAATTTCTAATCAATAAAATTAAAATAAATGGCACACTAATGGAAAAAAAAATTATTTGGTCAAACATGGCTCTACATGAAAATGTAGTGGTGACACTAACTTTATGATCATATATGACATAGTGTTTGTGACATTGTGCTCTGTTAGTGTAGCATTTTGTATTTACTAGCTGCACGATTATATATAACATAATGTTTTTGACCCCTTGCTATTTTTCATGTTTGATATACTCTTGTGTATGATATTTGATGGATTGAGATATTAGAATTTGTTTGTCGTAGGACTGATGTCATTGCATGCTAGAGCCTTTTCGTTTGTTTTTGGTAAAGCCGTGATGACCGTATGACGTTCATGAGTAACTTTTATGATGTAGCTGGCATTGTCTATCTTCGTATTCCTAGTATTTTGGGAGTGAGACATAACAAAACCCTAGGGACATAATGTAACCAGAAAGAATCAGAGAGAGAAAGAGATAATTTTTTTAGGTGTCCTTTCTCCAAGCCAAGTCGTGGTCCAAGGCCACCCAGCCGCCCGGGGGAGGATTCGAACCTGAGACCTACGCTCGAACAGCCTCCCGCACTACCACTAGGCTAGTACCTTAGGGACTAGCCTAGTGAAATTGTGTGACTTCTCTTCATCCTCTCTCTCTCTCTCTTTGATGCTATTCTTGCTTTTGTAGCTCCTGCTAATTAGTTGGGGATGTGGTCACCGACCAATTCTTTCTAATTTAAAAAATTATTGCTTTTCTTTTTCTTTAAATTATTGCTTTTCTTTTTCTTTCTTTCTTAATGACTAAATAGGAGTAGTGTTCATGGTTTCCACTTTTTCATCTCCTTCTGTTTGACATTCAAACAACAATAGTATAAATTTGTCACTTTCAAATTCCACTTTTTAAAAATACTTAAACAAAGAAGTGGAAATATATGCTTAGAAAAAAAAAGTAGATACGCAAAATTTCATATGAACATTTTTGCATTTTTGTTTAGTTCAGTCATCCAAACTAGGGGTGAGCGTTCGTTTATTCGGTTTCAACCGAATCGAAATAGTCAAAACCGAATAAACTAAAATTCTAAAAATGCAAAACCGTACAGATATTAGCCAAAATCGATCGAACAGAACCGAATAATCAATTCGATTTATTTGATTGGAATATTTCTATTGTTTAATGGGTCGAATCCAAGTTGAAATTGTGATTAAATTTTATTAAAAATTATAATTTTTATACACGTATTTGTTGTATTTCAAAGTTGCGTCAAAGTATAAATTATCAAAACTAGAATTCAAAACATATATAGATTATTATTTTCAAAATATACACAATTTTAATCACAAATATGCATGAAATTGCGGGTATTTACATAATTGCGTAAGTCTTATTTTTTTTTTGATTTTGGACCGAAATCGAAATCGAAATCGAAATCCAAACCAAAATTAAATAATTTTTAAATATTTTTTAAAATTAGAATCGAACCGAATTTATTTTAAACTGAACCAAAATCGATTAAAGATTTGATTTATGTTCGATTTTCGATCCAAAATCTCCCAACGTGCCACAAGTCCGTGACAAACAACATTTATTTGTAGGAACGGTGTCTCACGTAGGGCTGCAAATGAGCCAAGCCGTTCGCGAGCTGCTCGAAGCTCGGCTCGATAAAAGCTCGTTTGAGCTCGGTTCGTTTACTAAACAAGCTGAGCTCAAGCTTCATTTTCGAGCTCGTTTAATAAACGAGCCAAGCTCAAGCTTAGAAGTACTCGGCTCGTTTGAGCTCGCAAGCTGGCTCATCTATGAGCTTACGAGCTGGCTCGTTTAGAAGCTCGTTTAAGAGCTTATTTAGGAGCTTGTTAGAAGCTTGTTTGTTCTTTATTGAATTCTAATTTTATATATATTTGTGCATTATATATTTATATGTCCTTAATAATTGATATTAAGAAAAAAATTTAATTAAATTTTTATAAATAAATTATTAATATTACAGGTACTGAAACTCAAACCCAACTAAATTGAAATTGAGCTCATTAAGCTTGAAATCAAGCTTAAGTGAGCTTAAAATAAAGTTGAGCGAGCTTGAAATCAAGCTTAACCAGCTTGATTTTGAGCTTATCGAGCTTGTTTATCAAGCTTGAATCAAGCTTGTTTATCAAGCCAAGCTCGAGCTCAAACCAAGCCAAGCTCAAGCTTAATATAAACAAGCTCGAGCCAAGCTCAAGCTCTAAAATAAAAAATTTATCAAGCTCGATTAATTCTAATCAAGCCAAGATCAAGCTTACAAAAGCTTGGCTCGGCTTGGCTCGTTTGCAGCCCTAGTCTCACGACTTTGGACAAGACAATTCCCGTCCAAAAGAAACACAATAATAATTAATAAAATAAATAAATTTTTTAAGACACTTTATTACTCTAAATCAACACATAAAAAACTATATTAATTAATTAATTACATCTTTACTAACACCCCGAATAAAAAGGAAAAAGAAAAGAAAAGAAAAAGAGAAGTAAAAAAAACGACTACTTGCTCTTTACTAGTCTTCTTCTCCTCCCTGATCGCCACTGGGCGATTCCTCCCGACCGAGCTAGGTTTTCTTCGAAACCGCCGATCGAGAATCTAGGGTTTCTATTCCTTGTAGATGTAGAGAGAGAAGAAGTAGAGAGAGAGAGAGAGAGAGAGAGAGAGAGAGAGAGAGAGAGAGAGAGTAGGTAGAAGAAGAAGAAGAAGAAGAAGAAGGAATGGTGATGGAGGGGACAAAATTCACCAGCATCATCAACGGCGTCGGAGGCGGAGGAGCTGTCGGTGGCGGAGGAGGAGGCGACTACTACGATATCGGCTTCTACCAGAAGCTTGGCGAGGGCTCCAACATGTCCATCGACAGCAACGGAACCTCCGCAATCGGCGCCAAAACCAACGGCTCGGTGTCGATGATGACGTCCGCCGAGAACAGCAGCGTCGGCTCCAACAGCAACTCCCTCACCGGCTTCATCCACCACCCCGGCCTCCGCGGCCCCGTCCACCCCTCCGACTTCCTCAACCCCTCCTCCGCTGCCGCCGTCGGCCACAGCGTCTTCCGCGCCAACAAGAAGCGCGACCGAGGAGGAGCGACCACCGACGACGCCCTCGCCATGTCCCTGATGGACCGCAGCCACCCCACCGAGTCGCTGCGGGACTACGACGAGTGGACCCTTGACCTCCGCCGCCTCTCCATGGGGGTCCCCTTCGCACAGGGCGCCTTCGGAAAGCTCTACCGTGGCACGTATAACGGTGAGGACGTCGCCATCAAGCTGCTAGAGCGCCCCGAGAACGACCCCGAGCGTGCGCAGCTCATGGAGCAGCAGTTCACGCAGGAGGTCATGATGCTCGCCACCCTGAGGCACCCCAACATCGTGCGCTTCATCGGGGCCTGCAGGAAACTGATGGTCTGGTGCATCCTGACGGAGTACGCCAAGGGGGGTTCAGTGAGGCAGTTCCTGATGAGGAGGCAGAACCGTGTGGTGCCGCTCACTGTTGCGGTCAAGCAGGCGTTGGACGTGGCTAGGGGGATGGCATATGTGCACGGGCTCGGGTTCATCCACCGCGATCTTAAGTCGGACAATTTGCTTATATTTGGGGATAAGTCGATCAAGATTGCGGATTTCGGTGTGGCGAGGATCGAGGTGCAGACCGAGGGGATGACGCCCGAGACCGGAACCTACCGCTGGATGGCACCGTAAGCTAGCTCTCCTCTTTCTTTGTCATCTTTGCTTACTGATGAGAGTACTTGTGCTTGTATCTAGAAAATGAACTATTGGTTGCATCTTATTGTTTTGGAATTGGTGAAAATCCCATTAGGTCACTCCACAAACTGGTGTCCATGTCCACGTTGTGTCGGAGACGTATTGGACATGGCACGGACAGACCAAAATACTAGAACACCCTAAAATTTGCGTCGTATTTGTTTCTTGGTGTCCATATCGTGTAGTGTCAATGTGTCATGATCATGTCTGCGTGTTGTACATTATGGTCTTTGGCTTCTTTCTTGTAGCAAGTCAATCCACTTGCGTGAATAAAAAACCTCTAGGTTTGGTATTGGAGATCGTGAGTCTTGTTCCTGAAATTTGAACTTTGATTTCCACAAAAGAAGCAAAATAAATAATTTCGCAAATGAAGGAATTCCCAATTGAAAGATATACTAAATATGATTGAGCAAAAGGTGAGCTATGGTGACAATGTTGGGCCTTGCAAACTGAAGTTTTGATCTTCGTTAGGTGAATGGGAGAAGTATGACTTACAAGGGAAAACTTAATGAGATGAAGATGCTCAGAAGACAACATTAGATGCATTCTTTCTGAATGGATCCTATGCTCCAATAAATTTTCTACTTCTTATTGGCTACGAATAAAGGATGGAGAAAGAATGGCTCATACTAAATTAATTCATTTATTGGTTAATCTGCAACTCTCTCCCAGAATAGGATATTTTGGCTTCTGAACCTAGAAAAAGATCTCCATTGTGATCTATATACTTAGCAATAAATGTCTGGAAACATAGTTTCCATTTGAATTAAGGCCTACAGAGATTCATTAACATAATAAATATGTGGACATCAAGAAGGTTCTGTGGAACAGAAAATTATATACATAAGTACATAAGTTAACTTGTGATTTCTAGTGGCTATTTAATAGAGTTCATCCTATCTAGCAATAAATGTTTACAAAACTGGTTTCCTCAGGAAATAATGGCTACAGGATTCTTCCCTCCTGAACATGATCAAAATAGCTAACATCAGAAAGATTATTTAGGATAACAACATAACATTAAGGTCTTAGGCTTTTTTTTCTTGAACCAGGTCATCCAACTTGCTTAAATCAGAAACCTTTAGGTTTGTCCTGAGTTTGAACTTGGATTTCCAGAAAACCAAGTAATAGGAGATGTCTCAGGATTTTATTCAGGGCATAACAGTATTCATGAAGAAACAAATAAGTTAATAACTAACTTTGCTAATGAAAGAAATCATATCAAAATATGTACTGGATGTGTTGAGCAAAAGTGCTATGGTGACAAACCTCTATTTGGAGCTTGCAGACTGAAGTTTAGTGTTCCTTATGTGAATGTATTCTTTCTGAGTCAATCCTATGTTCCACTTAATTCCCACTCCTTATTGGCTAGAAAAGTAGGCTGGCAGGTAAGTAGAAGTGGAAAGAGGGACAAATGCTAAAAATAGAATGAAATTTATGGGTTGATTTGCATAGAAGAACTCTCTCCCAGTATAGGATATTTTGGCTGCTCAATCAAAATAATACAACATAGGATCTCCATAGTAATGTATATTGGATGTTAAATAGTACTCTTCCGATGTATAAATAATTGTCTAGGAGCATAATTTCCATTGGAATTAATGTCTCGGAGATTCTTCCCATCTTCATATAATAAATAGATGTAAACCAGAAAGGTTTTATAGGAGAACATAATATTATATATAAGGAAAGTAATAGATTGTGATTTCTAGGGACCATTAAATAGAAGTTTTCCTATCTAGTAATAAGTGCCTAGAAATATATTTCCTCAGGACATAATGGCTAAAAGATTCTTGCCACTTGAACATGACAAATAGATAGACATCAGAAATAATATGTAGGATAACAACACAACATTATATATAAATACTATAGTTCCTTCTTATCTAAGATAACTTCAATCTCAGTCATCAAGACCCCTTTTGATCACATACCTTAATCTAAAAGAAAATGGTTTTCCTGTCTTACCAAATGAAACTACGTTCAGTTAGAGTTGGAATTTAAATACGAAAATATCATTTCAAGTATATAGACAAACAGTAGATAGAAAGAAGGTAAAGTCTAGCTAATCATTAGCTTGGGCTTTCTATCAAAATAACCTCTCACGAAGCTACGCTATGACATGACTCATCTTTGGGACCCATTATTCTCTGGTGGATTTCGATCACTGTAGTACACTGAATGTATTCACTGAAATCACACTTTTCTGCAGGACGTTTCATTCCTTTACTTATTCTTCATTCATTTGCGTCTGTATTGTGTGAATTATCATACATTAATGAGTGACAGTTCCCTTCCTTATATAGACCTCTGGGGACATTGAATGCACATTTGTTCATGGGCTAGTAGATTCATTGTTTCTAGTCATACCCATTCATCCATACGCTGTACCAATTTGGTTTGGAGGAATGTGTTCCATTTATCAATACTAGGAAGCATGAACCCTCCAAAAGTGTTGCATCGTGTAGGATAAGTATCAAATACTAACACTCTAAATTACACTAGGAGACACCAAATAAGGTGCCAAATATGTGTCACGTGTCCGAATCTTGTTGTGTTGTATTTGTGTCCGTGCAACATAGCATCTCTCTCTCTCTCTCTCTCTTTAGATTATCAGAGGCAATGGGTGAATCTTTCCATGCCTTCATATAGACCCATTGGAATGTCAAAAGTGTGGTTACAATTACACATTGTTCTGTAAATGATGGATTCATTGATTCCAGCCATAACCATTCATCTGTACATTGAACCAATTTGGCTTGGAGGAATATGCTCTCTTCACAGAATTCTTTAATTTCTTACTGAATACTTGTAGGGAACCTCTAGGTATGTCTTCTCATATGCCATTCATACAGGGTTATACTTCTGGTCTATTCAGTTTGACTTCAGTTATCTAGTAATAGATTGGTGGTCATGTTTATTTGAACCAACAAGTTATAGGTTAGTACAGATATAACTATGCAGGCCACGAGGTAATGAAGAGTCTAATTGCCAATAGTATACTCAACCCCCTCTTCTCCATCCACCCACCCTCTCATACATTTTTCATGTCAGAATTTTCCAGAACTACATTCAAAATTAGCAAAAAAACATAGTTGCTTTTGGACATTCAAATGACGCTGCTTTAATCAAATTTTTTTCCCTCTACTTCCGAGACTTCTTTATCAAATGCTGATGGCAAACTGCTGGTTGTATCGATTTGCTAATTCTTTAGTTCTAATGCCATCTAATTTTCAAACCTCTTGTGTGATACTATTAGGTTGATTATAGATCTTCTGCAAATGCGTTTCTTTTAAGTCCTTATTGTCACAGTTAGTAGAAAAGTTATCATCTTTGTATGCGATCTATATAGAATATACAACATCATCAACAACAAAGCCTTCATTCCAACTTTTTATGGGCGAATGTTTGAATCCTCTCCTTCCATTCGTCTCTGTTAAGGACCATATCCTCTATAGTGCTAACAAAATTCATATTATTCATACACTTCAAACTCTATTCTAAAAGGCGGCCGCTTAGGCCGCCTAGATGCTAGGCGTCGGGTGCCCGCTAGATGTCCGCTTAGGTGCCCATCTAGTCCCCCTGATGTTCGATTATGCATGTTTTGGGGTTTTATGGATTTTTTCTGCAATTTTTAGTATTTTTTTTGGATTCTTTTTTTTTTTTGAACCGCCTAGATCTAGGCGGCCGCCTAAGTACCCGCCTAGGCGGGCTAGGCGCTAGGTGGAAGGTGCCCGCCCAACTAGCGCCTAGCGTTTTTCACAACCTTGACTTCAAATGATGTTCGTCCAATGTTTGAGATATTGGATATAGCGTTCATATCGTTTTAAAATATCAAATATCGGAGAGAGATTGAAATATCCGATGTCAATTAATATATAATATATTATTGTTACTAAATGTCCTATCGAATTAAAATCTCTAGATGTACTAAATGTTCTTAATATCTAAAAGGCTAAAATAAGTAATTAACTAACAAAACATCTAACATAACATCATAACACTAACAATTATAAAATTATAAGTACAAATAAAACAAATAGTAATATTAAAATATTCTATTAATGTAAAAACCTACTCGAGAGAGAGGGGGAGCCTTGCGGTCGCGATTGCAGCTCTAGAGAGAGAGAGAGAGAGAGAGAGAGAGAGAGAGAGAGAGGGGGGGGGGGGGGCTTCCTCGCAGCTCAACAACTTAGAGAGAAAGGTTTAGAGCTTATTAGGTTTAAGTTTGGCTAATAGGTAGGATATGACCTAATCCAAAAATACTTATTTCCCGCTAATATCCGATATTTTAACCATAGTTTACAATATCGGCTGATACCGATCCGATACGGCCGATACCGATACGGTTTGGCATGTTCCGATCTGATACCCACTGATACCCGATACTGACCTTGGGGATCTCTTTTCCAGTCAATTCGGCAAAAAAAATTGAACAAAAAAGACAAATCGGCAAGGGCTTAAAGTATAATAAGGTTGTAAAAACATGTAAAAGAAAAAAAATTATCTATTGCATGTAAATCAATTGGTAAGGGTGACTACTATTTCATTTAATTTCAAAACTACTAAAAAATAACACTGGAAATACTTAAATTATGCCTAAATTATAAAATATATTTTTTAAATGTTAATAATTATTTGTTTTTCGATGCCAAAAAATTTTGTACTCCGATCCGAAACTGTCGATACTGCCGATATCGTCGATACTGATACTCATAGGAATGGTCCGATACCGATTCCGATACCGATATTGCGAACCTTGATTTTAACATATTAGGAGATATCAACCCATATATCAGATTCTGACTGAAATAACGATTGATTTTTCTCAAAACAATATATCAGTGTTCTACATGGCGGTCGAGACGGCCGCCTAGGCGCGATTAATTGCTCTCCGTACTACTTTTGCTGTAGACGGTAGAGTAGGTCGTCGATGACAGTTTGACGGCATAGGCGTAGGTGAGATGACGTAGGAATGATGTCATACACATGTAGTTTTAGTTTTAGCCTACTCGAAAAAAGCTGCATATTTTATATATAAAAAAGAAAAAGTGAAAGAAGAGAGAACGTCACATTTTCTGGACTTTAGACACTCTTTATTCTAATTTATGACTAATTTCAGTTGGAAGAATCCAGCTCCATATTTTGCACCAAGGACACTGTCGGTCTGATTAAACTTGAAATCCTCAAAATTAGAAAGAACTAACTTGAGCTTCTTGAAAATTTTATTTAGTATTTTCATACATAGACATGACGTCATACACACAGAGGCAAGATATAGTAGGTGCCTAGGCTGTGCGTAGGCGGTAGGCGGACCCTCTCCGCCGTGCACCCTCCTACCGCCGTTTAGAACCTTGCAATATATACGATATATATGGCCGATATATATGTCGGTGTAGGCCGCAAACTGATATATTGGCCAATATATAATCCGATATGACCGATATCTATAATAATGTGTTCGTCTAAGCCTTCTTCTAGTCTAGTAGCTCCATTAATTAATATCTTATTGCTCCTCTTTACATGGGAATCTATTGGTTTGCGTTGCACAATGTCCAAACCACCTAGGTTGATTCTCTGATTCTTGATGAAAATTTATATGATCTTTTTTGTCTTATGTTCTCAAATTAAGAGGCAAGATAATGGTTATGTTGTGATAAATCATATAATCAAGTTGAACCTGGGATGCTGAGCTGAATGGAACAGTGTTTGCCGTATTGCATCTTTTGTAAATCTTGATTTGCAGAGGCAAGTACTCCTTTTCATATTTTATGTTATTTGGTTGTATTTCCATGTACTACTACTTCAGAAATGAACTAACACAAGCTACAATGTCTGCTTCCATCACTATTCCTTACCTTACGTGTGGTACCAACACAAAGGCTTCATCGTGTTCCTTTCTGAATGGAATATGATTTTTCATAATACTACTTCATGACCCTGGCCTCAAACATGGTTCTGGTACAGTAGCTTCCCTCATCATGTTCTTTCCTAATATATAATTGGCTATAAGATAATGATAGTTTGTCACTTTTTGCTGCTTGTGGTGTTATCTGTGGATTCATCTACTTTCTTTACGAATGTGGTCATGAATTTGCTAAGAAACCCTCTTATGTTGGGTGAATTGTTATTATTTCAAAATCTGCTAAAAACATGTAACTGGCAAGTAGAGCTACGTAAGAGTTGTTTGATGGCTTGAAATTATGCCAATTTCTTATCCTTGGGTATTATTTTTTTTCTTGATTATAAGTTTCTAATGCTAATGCTATATGCTCATGAAATAAGGTTGTATTCTATTTTTATGAAGGAAACTTGACTTGTACTTGATTAATTCATTTGGAACCAAATATGGTTTGGTCGGTCTCATTTGTACAATTCCTTTAGGCAATTCGTAGCTGATCTGCTTTGATCCAGGAGAAAGCCAAGTCAGCCACCTTTTCGGTGCAGGTCACGTGACCTACAAGTCGGCCTTTGCTTTTTGAGACTTCCTCTACCTATATCCTTGTGTGCCCGCAATACTTCCATGTGGAGAAAGATGGGCGTACCATGTTCCATCATTAACACCTAATCTATGCCGATTTTGGCGGACCGTGCTCCACCCTAGTGAACTGGTGTGGTTCCGGGTATATCCCTTATTGCTCGTGTAAACTGCTTGCCAGTGAGTTAGGTTGCCATCCTGTCAGTCAACTAGACTGCAAGATGTTATGCCAAGCTCCTATGTTGCTGATAGTTTCCTTGGCTAGTAAGATTTTGCACGAACATAGAGGGTTAATGGTCGGCTCCTAGATGATAGTGAAATTAGTGAAATATGGCTGATGATTGAACATTTTATGAAGTATTTTTGTTGAAATTTAGATTAACTCAACTTAATACATTTATTAGATGGGGAGTGAGTGCATATTTATGGGAGAGGATAAGACCCCAATTTGGTGGCTATTCAATGTTCTTCATCAGGACAGGAGTAGAGCAGAAGAGTAGAAGAGAAGAGGCACTCTGCACTCGGTGGAAGACGGGAGGCAAGCAGGGGGCACCATTGAAGATTCTGCCCTCTTGTTCGTCTCCTTCAATATGGTTTTCGTGCATTCTGTCTTTTTTTTTTTTTTTTGTGGAGGATGACAGTGATTGGTTTAAGGATGAAATGAGGGCTCCTTCTGTGCAAATATAGGGTTAGGATTTTGTGCCTGAGATCTTTGGTTTTGAGATCTGGATTGCAGAGTAGGTTTTAGAATTTCGATTGGTATTAAGATGTTGTGTAAGATATAGGGTTAGGGTTTCTACTGGGTATCTATTGTAGTAGTGGCGATTGGTAGGATAAGGGAAATCATGGTTAGGGTTAGGCTTCCAAGGGGGAAAGGAGGCTATATGGATAGAGGTTAGGGATAACATTGATAAGTGGTGGCTAGGGCTTACAGGGATGAGGTGGGCTAGGATATTGGATAGGGCTGGGCTAGGGTTTTGATGGTAGAGTGCATAGTGCTCTAATACCATGTTAAGATTTGGAATAGCAGCTTAGGGTCCGTTTGGTACACGGATAGTAATATTACTGAAAATACCATATTCATGAGAATATTATTTCCAAGCATCAAATTCCTATGAATTATGAATTTTGTATTACTGTGTTTGGTATAATACCGTTGTACTCCTGGGAATGTAGAATTCATGTGTTTGGTACATAAATAAATTACTAGGAATACAAAATTCCATAGTATAACTTTCCTAAATTACCCATGTCTTACAAAATTATAATAAGCTACTGTTTTAAAAATAAACCTAAATAATTTAGTAAGTCATTTACATGATATTTGATAATGATCAATGTCAAAATAATGTTTTTACCTAACATATAATAAACTAATCAACAATATAAGGTTGAAGAAAAAAATGAAATAAGATAAAATTGCTACATAAATTTACTCTTCATAACTTGTTCTTATTTAATAATAGAGTCAGATCAAGTGAGATCCATTTCGGGTTTTGGTTGGGGCAGGTTTTGATATAGTTGAGTTGGGTCGAGTTTGGGTTCAATCATGTTCATGTTCATGTCGGTTTTTGATCAGGTTCGGGTTCAATGAGATGACATATATCGTGACAATGACAAGATGACGAACGCGACGAGAGAGAGAGAGCGATGAGAGTTGGATACGGTCGAGAATTTTTTACCTAGCTTTGATACAATGTGGAAATTCAGAATTCTAATTAGTGTGTTTGTCTCCAGGCCAATATATATTTTTTTATAATTAACTTAGCGTACAATGGAGATAAATATTCCCAAGAATAGGAAACAGTAACTATAGAGTATGCATTGAATCTGGGTGCCTTTATTGAAGACAAGTTGAATTGAATAAGATGTTCTTGCTAACGTTGAATCAGTTGGATTAGGGAAGGTGGGAGCGAAAAGAAATTATAGAATATCCTCCTAAAGAATTATATCTTGAGCTTATTTGCACTTAAATACCCTAAACTATCTCGACTTTTGCACTAAAATACATTGTACTATTTTATAAGCACTCAATACCCTGATGTATTACACTTTTCAAGTTTCTACCCTCCATTAGTCTCTTGTTCAATTGACTATATTGGAAATTTTGTCCCGAACTAAAAAATAATTACTAACCCTAGCTGCTCCCCTCCACTGCTCCCACACCCACACCCATACACGCACTGCCACATCGATTTTATTACCAAAATTCAATAGTTTAGAGCATGAGAACAATCAAGATTTCCGCATTCTGAACAAAATTATGTACATGCAGTGAAAAACCATCAATTTTATTTCTATTACTAAGAACAATCAGGAACTCGTATGAACAAAATTGTAAACTGTACTGAGACTATAGCCAACAACCACAAATAATCACATATTAACAGAGCTATATGCATCCATTTTGATCAAATTAAATATACACGTTACCATTCTTCAAATAAAACATGACCACATCAAATTCAAAGTGATTTTATAAATTAACCCTACCCCCCCCCCCCCCCCCCCCCCCCCCCCAACAAACACACACATACCCTGCCACCACCACCAACACACACAAAAGGAAAAAGAAGAAAAAACAATATTGTATCCATTGTCACGTCTCGGAAAGTCTAGCCCTAAGACGTGACAAACATTGTACAAATCTAAGTTCGTCTGTACAAGGTCTAGATTTCACAATTTCCAATATCCAAGAAACAAAAACAACAAAATTTAAGCAAGGAGATTGTAGTTCAACTTGAATAGGGCAATTGAATAATAATATCGTAGCGAAATAGAAATTGAGGTTGACCCACAAAATCCTCTCAACAATTATTACCTCCCAGAAAATTTTGATAAAGTTTTCATACATGTTGTCCAGATATTAAAATAAACATAACACCTTCAAAATTAAATGCTTCGAAACTGGAAATGAAATACGGCTAAGAGCCTGTTTAGTTCGATGAAACTGAGCTGAAAGTGAGCAAAAAAATGAAACTCGGACGAACTCTCTCCAGTTCGGGTGTTTGGCCGCAGAGGTGAAACTCCTCTGAATTTTTTTGATTTGATGGGTTACAGTTCCTGTCTCCCCTCTTTTTCTTCAGTTTAACATCTAAGCAATTTTTTTGAAACTTGATGGTAGTCCGGAGGAAGAGAGAGAAAGTGACATATCGACACGCTTCGGAGCACTCGACATGCGGCGGAGCACTCGACACACGTCGGAGCTCTCGACACGCATGAAGGCGTATGAGGCTGGAGCTCTCGATACACGCGAAGGCGTATGAGGCCTTGTCGAAGGCCGGGGAGGGAAAGGGAGACGACGGAGGAGAGGGGAGAGGTTTGTAGTGTGTAAATCCGTCGGTCGCGTCCTCGAGAACGCCACCGGTCACTGTAAAAATTTCTCAGGGAGAAAAAAATGAAGAAGAAGATCTAGATGATTCGAGTGAGAGAGAATTTTTGAGAAGAATAATCCAGAGGAATGGAGAGAGAGAGAGAGAGAGAGAGAGAGAGAGGGGTTCTGTCAGGGGGTTGTTGGTAGCTGTTAAATTAGTGGAGAAAAAATTATTATATAATAACAATAACAATAATAACACTAATTCGATGTTAAAATTGTGGAGAATTTTTTATATATAATAACACTAATTCGATGTTAAAACAATAGAGAAAAATAATTGTTTTATTATAATAATAATAATAATAATAATAATAATAATAATAATAATAATAACAATCACAATTATAAGCTTAAAAATTAGTGTAATATTTATACAAAGTTGTTAAATTTTTAATTATACAGAAAGAAAAATGAATAATACTAATTGGGGGTAAGCCTATCTAGGGTTACCATATCTCCAACAAATATCCATTTTCAACTATCATCTAAACAACCGAACTCATTTGTTTTCCACTTCAACAATCATCGAAACAATCGAACTTCGTTTCTCCACTTTCCAGTGTTCTAAAAATCGGTCTAGGCGGCCGCCGGCCGCACCGAAAAGGTCTTAGGCGGCCGGCCTAGGCGCTGGGCGGGCCTAGACGGGCCTAGGCGGGCCTAGTCGGCCCTAGTCGGGCCTAGGGTTAGGGTTAGGATTAATTTTTTTGAAATTTTCAAGAAAAAAAATCAAAAAAAAATATATTTGACAAAATTAAATACTTACCTGCCGCCGCCGTCGTCGCCGCCGTCCCCGACTGCTGTTGTTGCGGCTGTTGTTGTTGTTGCTGTCGTCGTCGTCGTCGTCGTCGTAGGGGAGGAGGAGGGAAGAGGGGAGCGGAGGGGAGGAGGAGAGGGGGGAGCGGAGAGGGGAGGAGGAGGGGAGAGGGGAGCGGAGCTGAGGGGAGGAGAGAGGGGAGCGGAGGGGAGGAGGAGGGGAGAGGAGAGGGGAGGAGGAGGGAAGAGGGGAGTGGAGGGGAGGAGAGAAGTCTGCTGACTCTCTCTCCTCTCCTCCCCCTTATATGTGTTTTTTTTTTTTTTAAGTAGAAAAAAAAAATTTTGAAGCAAAACACAAACATGGGATTCGAACCCATGATAACTCATGTACCAAGTCTTAAGCATTGCTACACTAGCCATATATGCTCAATAGCTTTTGTGTCCATAAGTGTAACATACATGTTATTTATATATAAACTCATGAGCCAAAAAAAAAATTAAATCAAATCGGCGCCTAGGCGCCCTAGGCGCTAGTCGGGCCCTCAACGCACCGACTCCGCCTAGCGAAATCTATAACATTGCCACTTTCATATTTTTCAATTCACCAACCAAACAACTTTTGGAAAGTCAAACTTTATGCATACGCAAACTCTGTTTTTTCACTTTCACACTTCCGTACACTTTCGTGCAACCAAACATGCCCTAAGTCCTCGTTGCTCCAGTCACGTATCCCGCACCTGCAAAAATGGTGGGTCAGTATACGAAATGTATTGGTAAGTAGTACAACCAAACTCACCTAACATTAATCATGTGAGACATCAACAATTTTATTAAGTGATCTTTCTTAGTTCTTTTTAAGGCCAATGTATCTTTATCTCATATGTTTTCCAAATATTTTCTCTCTTGCGAGTTCAACACAAAGTATCCAATAGCTACAATTCACCATATATGCAAAACAAAGATTAATAACATATTTATAGGTTCTTGCAAAACAATTCCAAATCGTGCTACTTTAGCAAAGCCTATATTTGTGTTCAAAAGTGGAATTTCACTTATAAACTATTGGAATGTGAATCGTGCTACTTTTCCAGGATGTGAGGGAAGTGAGAGAAGGGTTGCTGCTTTCCAGGGGCTGAGGGAGAGGAGATACGCAGTAAGCTGTCTTAGAGGGTCTAAGACTCGACCTACAGGAGAGGAAGCGAAGACCGATAGGGAGAGGGGTACGGAAGGGAGCGAATGATCTGTCAGCTAGCTAGAGAGGGTTACCCTCAAGGGGATCCGAACGATCTTTTCCACAAATTTTTATTAATAATTCTCCCTTTTTCACTCCTTATCTTACAGCTCAACAAGGAGGAAGGAGCGAGAGCTGACTCGTCTATAGTCCGAGGAAGAGGGAAGCTTCAGTCTTTCCTGCTGCTAACTACTGTAGCTACACCTATTAGCTGTACTTGTTAGCGGCAACAGAAGGAGATGAAATCCATGTTTCCTCGCCAGCTTTCCCATGCTAGTGGGTTGAGTCGTATCATTTCATATATATGGAATTAATATCAACTTGCTATCTCGGGGATTGCTAGCAGCATGGCTAGTACAATCAACAAGAGTGTAATGCATCTCTATGATGGTCAATGTCTCCAACATAATTAGACAATGTCCCTTTTGATGCAGGTAGCTAGCCCTACTGGAGGTCATGAATGTCCGTGTAATCTTTTTTCACTAAAGAATTCACCATAAATATATTCCCTCTAGACCGACGCAAATCTGATGCCCCAGACATCGCTCGAGGAACCTACCTTGTGCGTAAGTTGTCCTTGACCAATGCCTTATGCAAGTTCTATCTTGTAAGCACGAACAAAATAACGAATAAGAATGCGATAAAAATATGATAAGTTCTCTTTCTTTGTTCCAACAACACTAATATCTTTATGCAGTTCCATATCACATTTTCAAAGCCTCAACTCATATCCCATACCTTAATGTTCGTCTCAATTCAAAACATATTCCAAGTTCCACGATATTTTCCACATGTAGTACCACGAATTATCTATCATCTTTCTAAGGCTCAACAATAAATCAAACACCTTGGGGATATGATTACAGAGTTCTTCTATGTTCGTATGAGTTTGTATCAGTAAAACACGACGAATACCACTTCTTATCTTATTAGCAATCTATAATCCTTTTTACACGATAGTCAATTTATTATGGTTCATCATTGAGTTGGGGCCTTTCAATGTTATTTTAGAATATCATTCCTTGTATCATTACTAGCCAAGTTCCTGTAATAGTTATACCAGTTCATAAGAATATGCCAAGTTGTACAATTCAGTATTCCATACATTCCAAGAATTAAGCAAGAAAGAATGAAAACATACAAGCAACATAATATTCTACAAGCAACATAATATTCTCTTTTATCTTGGTTCTTTTTATTATGGTATCAATCATAAGCAACGAGACGGGAGAGATTTTTTCTTAAGGGTTGTATCCACTCATTGTTTGACGAAATATCTAAGCTTTACATGGAAGAGATTCCTCGCATATCATCCTTCTCATATTCATCTGTTCGTGTAGAATTTTCCTCGTGTCAACACTCTACCCGTGCTTCTGCAAAACATTATTCTCTCTCTCTCTCTCTCTCAAAAGTGATATTAAATGGTATAAAGAGAAATAAGGACATGGACTCTATTTATAGGCTCCCAAGGCTGTCCTCTTAATGAATCTTAACCGTAGGATGAATTCAATTAATCTTAATCGTAGATTTCTAGATGCATTGAACCTAGCCACAATTCAAACATTTTGCAATTTATAAGATATAATCAAATCTTACCAGAAATTGTTAAAGTAAATATTCAAATTTCAAAAGATGCCAAAGGATATTCTTGATTTGAATTTGAAATGAAAATGTCTTCTTAATTGGGTATTCTTCCTCAAAGTGGGTCTCCTAAAACTAAAAGTATCCAATAGAGGACGAGTACCAAGACCATTAAGCCAATCCTCCAAAATTAATTAAGCAAGATATCACCATCCAAAACTAATAAGCCAACATAATCCAAACCCACAAGGGACAATTGGGTCTAAACCTAAACCGAGCACGAAGAGTCTAACCAACCAAGACTAAATCCAAACCTAATGAACAAAATATAACCAAACCCAAACCACCTTATCTTTAGAAGCCAATAGTACCTTGGCCAAGAGCCAACACCAACATCAACATGGCATAGAACTCAATGTAGGAACGAGGTATATCCCACCTGAAATGAGCCGAGGAAAAAAATGTTTCTTTTTTCCTTTTTCTTGTCGCTCTTCAACTGTGAGAGAGAGAGAGAGAGAGAGAGAGAGAGAGAGAGAGAGGCTTTTAAAGTGCTATGAAATAGTTGGGTTTTAACTTCAGATTTAATGTTTGGTGACCGCTGGATGCAAGCTTGCTATAGGCTTCTCATGTGGCAGGGGGGGTGGGTTGCGGCTGTGGCGGATCCGGCCTGCAAGGGGTGGGTCGTGTTGGGTAGGATTAGGGCTAGGGATGTTGGAGAAAGATGATGGAGGGCAAACTATACTTTCATGCTGGCAGTTTACCCGGCCCGGTTAGGGTACTAACTTGCAAAAGAGGGAAAGTACAATATATTAATGTGAAATAACAAAGTTCTGGCTATTTAAGTGCCTACAAAACAGTTGAGGGCGTGTTTAAAATGCATTATTGGCGATATTTGAAGCTATTTAAGTGTCAACAAAGACAGTAGAGGGTGTGTTTAAAATGCATAATTGGTGATATTTGAAGGTATCTAAGTGCGAAGTACAATATTTTCTAACTTTATCCTGTGAAAATTTATCTGTGGTAGGCTGTAGATTATAAGGAAACAACTTTTGTCACTCTCTTAATTAGTCCTGGAATCCTCTAAATGTGATTTGCCAATTACATTTTCAGTAGGGACCAGCTTTCGTGGATTCCAGAACACTGAGTAAACGTATAAGCTACTTAAAAGTAAAAGTTCTTTTATTCGTTGACATTATTTAGTTAAATCAAGCCATAATGACAGCCGGAGTAGCGTTAAGCATGTCTTCAGCAATTATCAATGCTTGTTCAGTATCATGACTCTTCCTAATTCATTCATGATGTTGCTACCTCAAATATCACCTGATAGGTGATAAGAACTGTTGAAGTGGACTTCATAAGCATAGCTTAATTGTAGGGCAGAAGCAGGTTTATCTGATCATCAATGATAGGGATGGGCCTCCTCCGATCATCAAGGCTTCCTATTGATGTGAAGATCTAATATTTCCACTTGTTGCTCCCACTTCCCTCAGCTTATCATCATTTGTGATTATTTTTTAAACCTGCCTTCCTGTTACAAGTGGTTCTTATATTTAACATGTGTTTCTCTTATGGGCAGTTTGAAGTTGAATTTCCTTTCTGTACTTCAGTTAAGTTAATATGTTCCATAAATAGGGGTTCAAGCACTGGTGATGCTGATTTATAATTTATCTTGGGATCACCAATCTTGAGTGAACCTTATTCTTAAACATGTTTGCTAGATTATGCAGTCCACAGTTCCCACATAAATATACATTTGATTACGAACACCATCAATTTTATTCCTGTTATTTGGGATTTCTTAGTGCTTATTACTTTGACATTCCAGATTCTCCATTTCCCTGATACTAGTTGTGTTAAGCTTCGTTACCTTTTGGGGACTGATACTAATTGATACTAATTAACCATAGAGGACTATATTGTTTTTGCCACCTGTTTCTTCTAGAAATGTTATAAATGCTTCTTCCATATAAATGGTGCTTATTTTTTCAATTCTGGCATTACAATGTGTCGAGACTCAAAATATTGCTGAGGCATCAAACTTATGTTGCAATTTGCATGTGATGCTTACTAGTGCATGTAGACAATAATGTAAAGCCTCATTGAGGTTGTCTTTACAATTCATGCTGCACCAAAGAATGTTTTTTAGATTTTAGATTGCATTCTAGTGGTTGAAAGGATTTGTTTACAGTACACGTGTACCACTCGAGATTCTTGTTTCATCTCCTTTTATTCCTACTGTGTTTTGGAGGTTACAATGGGTTTGGGATTGTGGGAAGGATGGGGAAGAAGAGAGGGGTGGGGGGGTGGGGGGATGGAGCTCCTGCATCGGCAATCCAAAACACTGATATATTTTGCGCAACTGTATAACCTATCAAACTTTTGGAACTCTTTTGTGCTGCAGTATTAAGGACAAGACTGAAGAACTGCTTATAAATTTCTATGAGGGAAGACGGACATTTATTGATAACATCTAAATCCGAACTGAACATGACAACACCTTACCTACATTATGCATGTGGTGCAGATGGAAATTTTCGTAAGAACAATATCTGACTCGGCCTTGGGCTTGAGAAGCCTGATATTTGTACTGTGAGGCCTGATATTTCACAGACACGCATAGTGGGTAAGGGCATATGATCATATGCCAAGTAGGGCCACCCAGTTGGCCCGAAAAGAAGACTGGTCCTGGCTTGACAAAGAATGCTAAGGCATGGCCTAATTTTTTATGGTGAAATATTCAGGCCAATATTGGAAAATAATCGATCTCAACGTGGCCCTTCTCAACCCCAAAGCACTATTTATAGAGGCCTATATTTTGACCCTAGTTCATGTTCTGACCCCAAGCCCATTGTATGGCAAGTTAGGTGGCACGTTTCTCATCAATGGTTAATCACTTGAAACCAGAAGGCTGAAATTCCCATTTTAGACCCCAACCCTAATGAAAGCTTCCCTTCCATTTCCAAAACCCATTGGCTTAATCACTCAAATGCCCAAAAGATCTCTTCCGACGGGTTCTTAGGGCTAGCTAAAGGACCCATACATCGAGGTAGCCAGATTAATTGAATCAGGCCGGTCCAATAGCTGGTTGACTGGCCCTAAACCCTAAGTACTGGTTTACTCCCTAATATGCTTGTAAATTTTGGGCCAAGATAATATTTTATGTACCCAAATTATGTTTGGGTACATCTTCCGCAATACTAAGCATTCATCTTGGGTGCCTATGTACTGGTTTACTCCCTAATATGCTTGTAAATTTTGGTCCAAGATCTTTTATTTACCCGAATTATGTTTGGCCCCATCTTCCACAATACTAAGTATCCATCTTGGGTGCCTTTGAATGTGTTCACAATAGATGCACAGTTGCTGGAAATAGTGGCAAGATAATTTCATTATGTATGATAATTATCTTGCTCGAGATAGTTTGCATGGATAAATGCGCTATGTGAAAGTCTCAGGTCAACAACATGGTTTACGTATCGGTTTCCATGTTGGTTTTGGACCCTCCTATGAGTATCACTTTCCACAATCTCGATGGGGTTTCATTGGTTTTGAATTGTTTGGTTTCAATAGTTTCGGCGCTTTCAATATCAATTTCGGCTTGATACCTAAAGGCTAAAATAACCTTCGTAGCATTATCATAGTAGACTTCAAAAGCTTGAGTGTAGAATGTATGGTAATATTCCAGAAATGAGTCACTATTTGAAGAGGTGTGTGTGAACTATGTAATCCTTTGAACTTGTTTTTTTTGTTTGTTAATTTAGTGATCTAAACCAAAGTTTGGAGTACAGAACGATACCAATACATATAGGTTGTATCTGATGGTTTTTATCTGCCCTGATCTGATACTAACCAAAATTACTGGTTTCGACTGAGAGTAGTACCTATTGGTCCAAAACCTATGGTATCGACCCGTATCAGTTGATAGCCACCTGATAAGGGATACCAACTTGGCAGTCAATCAAGCACAGAAAAAGATAAGTGCAAAACAAAATGGTGTCGACACTGATACACTTGCTCAACAACACTCGTGCTGAAAATCGATAAACGAAACTATTGAATGAGTGCCAAGATATTGAGAAGAATTAATCAATAAAAAACAATAGTTTGTTTTGTCTAAAAGCAGGTAAATATACAACATTTTGGATTTCGGTTGAGCGGTTCAAAAGTGTTGAATATTATTTCCATTCAAAAGGTATGGGAAGCATCTTGAATAATTCACAAAATTATGCATAAATATGTCACATTTTTCTGATTTTTATTATTTTCTGGCTTTTGGAAACTGCCCAAATCACTACTCATAATGAGGGGGTCCGATGCCAATTACGAACCGATGCTATGAACCTTGATATTCACCAATGCTTCTAAGGATTAATCTCAGCTATCTTAAGGTGGAAGACTGGTGTAATTGTCACTGTAGTAACTTTTGCCTTCTCCATTATCCCTTTCACCATATGATCCTAATACTTGCCTGAGATTTAGTATATAGAACATGATGTTTATGTGTTCCAAAGTTGAATCTACATTTGTCATTCTTGAATGTAAGATCCTCCATAAAGTAGAATTCCATTACATTAATAAATTATTAAGATGTGCAATCAACATTTAGATTATTGGATATAATGCTTCAAGTTGGATTAAGTCTCAACTTGGGTTGGGCCAAGAAACCTAGTTATGTTTGCACTCCTTGTAGTGTTCCATGTGTCTGGCTCATGTCAGTTTGTTGGTTGGATTATCTGGTTTTGGTCCATATATGTTCTGCAAGGGATGAATTTATTTGCTTGGCCCACCAAGTTCTATTTTGAGTAGATTTTTCCAGTACACTGTAATACAAATTTAAATTAAACATACACACATATAAATTAATGGGGTTATATGTGCAGTTCAATGGGCTGGTTTTGGCGCTTTGGACCCTCCAATAGTCCAATTGCAATCTGAAACAGCTTAAATGTATTGGTTTCAGCCCATACTTAAAACCTTGGTTATACCCCACCTATAATTAATAGGGCTAAGCATGGGGCCGGACCTAACCCAACGACTAACCTGTATCTTTCCTGACCCACTAAATAAATGACTGTTGAATCTTTGCTGCCCTGGTCTATGTTATGGCAATTCTCAATATTGAAAACTAGTATTCGTTCAACATAGTAAGATATCCCAAGTTTGTAGATAATCAATGAGCCTATGGAAGGTCATTTAACATTTTGAAGCATTTTTCACATGCCTGTCTGATCATGTGGTTATGAGGTATTCATACAATATTACACAACCTTGTGTTTTGTTATAGTGCAATAATAAGTTAGGTTCATAATCTTAAGCAAAAGGACACTCATCTTCAACATGTAGCTGGCAAGCCTCCTTTTTAATTAGTAACATTCTTTTAATAGGAATCATTTTACATCCTTCATCGTTTATTTTAGGCGTTCCAGAATTGTTACAGAGTTATTTATTGCAGTAATTCTGATGGCCCTGTTTACAACGAGGTTCTAAACGGCGGTAGGCGGATGCGCGACAGAGAGGGTCCGCCTAGCCGTCTAATCTATGTTGTCACAGGCGACGCCTAGGCGGCCTAGGCGTGCGGGTTGGAGAGGTCTCGCCTCGACCTGGAATTTTTTTTTTCTGGGTGAGGTTTTGCTCGCCTAGGCGTCCACCTATGGTCGCCCAGGAAAAAAAAGTCCGCCTATGGTCGCCCAGGAAAAAAAAGGTCCGCCTATGGTCGCCCAGAGAAAAAAGGTCCGCCTATGGTCGCCCAATTATGCTTACTATCCTTACTTGATGTTGAATATTTGTTATTTCATATTTGTTGCTTCTTATATTACTTTATGCTTATTGCTTATTATTACTACATATTTGTTGTATGCATAATTACAGAATTTTTGATTCAAAGCATCGGATCTTGGACGGACGCCTAGGCGAGGCGGGTGGCATGTCGCCTCGCCTAGTGCCCTGTACAACATAGTGCCTAATACTTCTTGTCTATGTGTGTATGACATCATGTTTGTATGTATACACTAAATAAAATTCTCAAGAAGTTAGTTCTTTGTAATTTTGAAAACTTTAAGTTTATTCAGATTCATAATGTCTTTGGTGCAGAATATTGAGTTGGATTTTCAGAGATAGACGCCCACCTACGTCGCCTCACCTACGCCTATGCTGCCAAACCGCCGTCGGATGCCTACTCCACCGTCTACGGCAAAAGCTGTGCGGAGAGCGGCCGCCTGGTGCCTAGGCACTGCCTAGACGGTCGCCTCGACCGCCATTTAGAACTCTAGTTTATAGCACCTTCAGGATTATCCTAGCAGGTCAAACTATAAAACCACCGGTTGGAGTAGCACATTTGTTGAGAAGCTTTTGTGGCATTGCAATGACGTGAAGTTTGGGAAGGGATAGTGATGAAAAATTGTGGCTAATTATGAAAAAGGAAACTAGTACTGCTGCCTGAACTGAAGATAAGGAATGCTCTAGGGTGTCTCATGTTTGATATGGGTATAGGTGTGGAGAGAAATACACAATTCAGCCATATAGTTGGGTATGAACTTTGTGATCGGTCGTAGGTGATCATTTATTAGAAACAAGTTCAAAAGATGGGTAGTCCTTGAAACAAGGTAGCGGTCTGGCAGCTGTATGTATTGTAGGAGGGGTATCTGTGAGATGATTGGGTTGATCATGAAAATTACTACCATGCAATAGCATAGTGATAGTTCTGTGGGAGGCAGAACTAGAGTTTACCAATTGGCAGGATTGTCAAAATTAGGTTTTCAATTGGAGGATAGCTTTTGATGCTTGCCCCTTTATGTGGTCCAACACCGTTTGATTCATAAGGAGGTGATAGGATGCATCTATCAGTTGTGAGTAATCTAAGGTGAGAGGTCTCTGCCAATGCCACCATCGTCCACCTCCAGTTAGTTCTTAATCAATACCGCTAATCTGGGGTGCTAATGAAGGTCTAGGAGTTTTACCATCCTGACCCATTTCGGTCTTCCTGCTTATATTTGACATTTGCTATTATTTTAGATGCTAGCTTGAACTAATGATGAGGATGTATATGGGTTCTAGACCTGATTGAATTTCTGCAAGATCTTGCATATACTGCTGATATGTTTTGGTGATCCATGCCTTCATGTTATAGGACTACTAATCTTATTGTTCTGAAATTTGTGGATTGGCCGACTACTTCCTACGTCTCCTGTTCTGAAAATAAGGTTCAGGATTGTGAAAAACAATCTTTAGGGTTCCGTTGTGTCGTTGTAGGAAGTATGTCTATTTTTCCTAATACATACCATTTGGATGAACTTTGGTCATTCATATACTATTTCCTCATAGGCAATTCTTGCACTTAGTTTGTGTTGACATATGATTTGGCTGCTGGATCTGAGGCTTGAGAGGAAGGTTGTTGCATGCTCTTCTTTCTGGCCTTAAGCATGAAACATATGAAGGTTCCTTGTCACAAATACTTGTCGAACATTTATATATTATATTGCCCAAAAATTTCTGTTAATACACAAACTTTCCATCAATTCTTTCATTTGTTTAGGAGTGTGGCGCAGTCTCATCCTAATCTGAAATGACTAGCCAATATAGACTTCTTCCTTCAATTTATTTCATTTGTTTCTTGTTCTTTAAGAGGTAGTATTTGTTATTGGTTGAAGTTATATAGTAAAAAATATTCAACTGAAAAGAGCATAATACGCCTATGAAATTATTATTCACACTTGTGACATACAATTGTTTACATATGACAGGGGAAATGGCCAACCTTATTAGTCTTCATCATCTCATCTTGTTATTGGTTGAAGTTGCATGTTTCGATCTAGCTAATGTCCATTCCATTTAATTTTTTTTACTATGGTCGATTTGAGTACATATCTCATCTTGTTTGCAGAGAGATGATCCAGCACAGACCATACACTCAGAAAGTTGATGTTTATAGCTTTGGCATCGTCTTGTGGGAGCTTATAACAGGCATGCTTCCTTTCCAGAATATGACTGCGGTGCAGGCAGCCTTTGCTGTGGTCAACAAGGGGGCCCGACCGATCATACCGAGCGACTGCCTCCCGGTACTTGCAGAGATCATGACCCGCTGCTGGGACGCAAACCCTGAAGTGCGTCCTCCCTTTACTGACGTGGTCAGGATGCTCGAGAACGCAGAGGCCGAGATCGGAACCACGGTGCGGAAGGCCCGATTCA